>MNCI01032739.1:315615-472586 GCA_015680685.1 Gnetum montanum | reverse complement strand
ACAAGAAAACTAGAAATAGAGCAAGATTCGATGGAAATAGATAGAAAAGAAAGGAAAGCAGATTTGTGTAGACCTCAAATATTTAAACAAGGTAAAATGACATGAGTAAAAACTTCGCAATAAAGCTATTTCAAATTCAATATCTATGAATTATTCAAAATTCCAAGGCTCAAACAAGCAATTTCTTCAAGACAATCCTACTATGCTACCAAAAATTGCTGCGTAAACTACCATGTATGAGACTCCATTTTGACTAGATAATAGATGTCAACGATTGCATTCAAACAGAACCTTTAAAATACTTGACAATTTCTAATTGAAATACCATATGAATTCACTTTAAAGATAAAAGGAAGCTATTCTGGTCCCATCAAAATACCAAAGATTTTCTGAACCCTCTTGACTACTGAATTGTCCAATGGCGTGACTACAAACAAAAGCTCTCTTACAACAATCCCGATAGTAGTTCCTATACGTTGCACAATAACAAAATATACTACTAAAATGCTCTTAAGGCTTTTTAAACACAAGCACTTCTATGGAAAAATTTTAATAGAAATTTCTATCGGGCAACAAGAACAGTAAGAGCAATCTAAAAGTCCCAAAATTACTTGCCAAGGATGATACTATCTAAACCACTAGCTAAACAATTTAAACAAAATAAAAAATAAAATACATAACTTACAGGACCATGACAAAGAGGCTGAAATCTTTACTCTAGCAAGCCATCTTACAAGCAATCATCTTTACAAATCTTCCAAGATCCCAAGTGTGATGTGTAAGACCCAATATGATGATCCTTCCTCCTTGATCCCTGAAGCCTTTTTATAGGGTTCAAAGGTAGGTAGGGAAGTTACAAAAATATCTTGGGTGGTTTAACCACCATAGAGATAAAAAAGCTACAATGGACAAGTGTCCTATTCAATTGCCAAGTGTCTTCACTTAGTTGCCAAGTGTCTTCATTCAGTTGCCAAGTGGTTACCATGAAGAGAAACAAGTTGTAGTTGACAAGTGGTCCATTTTGGAGATAAAGAGGTTGTAGTTGACAAGTGGCCTTAGTAGTATTAAAATTAGTTACACATATCCTAGTTGTAACTACCCTAGGAAGTTATGACTTCTATAAGAAGTCATCATCACTATAAAAATACAAAAGTCACTTGTTATATATATATAATAGAGTTATTAGGATATATTGGGGTGTTATATTGTTTATCTTTAACTTGATGCTTACATCGTCTTGAATCTTTCTTGACCAGCGATATTTCAGATTTAAAATTTTATCGTGTTCCCATCCAACTCAAAAGTCTTAATTTAAAAAAGAAAAAACACCGATGGTATTGACGTAACTCTCCGCATATGAATCCTTTGTGAATCATAGTAGAAGGCATGACTTTCCAATGACGGAGTCTCCATCGAGCAAGATCTTGGAAAAATAATTGCAATCAGTTTGGTACCCACAGAAAATAATGCCAAGGCCGAATGACAAAGCAATTTCAACTGAGCAGATCAATAAGCCAAGCTTCAAAAGTGCATCCCTGTTTCTCCTAATTGTGACTCAAAACAGACCGGTTGCACACAAAGACCATGATATCTTCTGAAATCTATTGTCTTTCATCTTCCATTACTATAAGAAGCTTTTTCAATTCTGCAAGTTCTGCTTCGGTCTGCTTAAGCTGCTTTTCTTGGTGAGGACGATTCAACATTTTTAGGACCCTCTGAGTTTTCCAATCAGTGGCCCATTTGAACATGGTGACCGCCTACTTGACGGACTCAAATGGCATAGATGTATCGATTTTGGCTCTGCTCATTATCGAATCCACCATATTTTTGTAGGAATCGGCATTCATGGAGAAGGAAGAAAAAGAAAAAGAAGTAGAACCACTTTGCTGCAACTTAAGGCCTAGCTCTGAACTTCCCTCATCCTGAGCTTGCTTGGCCACCAAAGTTAGTGCTGAGCCCACATCTGCCATTGTCAAATATTTCATCTCTGCAACTGTATCTATGCTTAACATTTTTTAGAACTGACTCAGTATTTCCTGCACCAATAAAAGATCTAGCACATCCTCACGAGGCCACACACCGGAAAATAGATCAATCCTAGGCACTGTCTCGCATGTTTGGTGCCAGAAGAGGATTGCGCCATCCAATAAAATGTCGGCATCATACAAATTTCTTGTCAAAACCCTCACAGCACCGTAGACAAGATTTCGAGGTGGATTCTACAACAGGTGTTGCAGAAACTGTAGACATTGAAGGTCATACTTTTTGAAGTTTGATTTTTAAGAATCAATAAACCCTCTGGTAGGTCATTGAAATCGGCTTTTTTATTTACAGAAAATTTTAGTTGTAGTTTATTTGCACTGCCACTCCATTAGTGGTGAGCAATTTTTGTCTAAGGTTTTCAGAGCTTTCAGAATTCACAAATGCTTCTTGAGCAACAAGGGCTTCAGTAACCGATGTTTCACAGCCGTTTTCTTTTGCAACATCCTTGCAGGTAACCAGAAGATCATTGATTGACAGAGAAGGATCAAGGTGTTTATTCTTGCCCGGAAATTTTCTGACATGTGATGCCTCACCTGTGCCTAAAGCTTCCTTGCCAATATTGAGACACTTAACTACATCATCCTTATTACCATTCATTATCACAAAAACCGTGACTTACTTCATAGTATCTTCACAAAGTTTGCTGGTAAATTTTTAATTAATCGCTTTTTCATCATCACATTGTTGTTGGCTTCCTTTAGCCAAATCTTCCACAAATGCCTCAGTTTGGTGCTGTGCCCTTTTTTGTAACCCTTGTGAAAAAAAAGGGAGAGAGAGTGCAGTAGCAGCGTAACAAATTTTTTCTTGATTTCGATCTATAGTTGTGAAGGCCTGGCCTAGACTACCTACCATCAGCGTAGCGGAGTGTCCTGTGCCTTCAGTGGTTGGCATATCCATGCCGCATTAAACAATGGTTTCTATGCACCATGTGTGGAATTCTTCACCTTCACATAACCATGGCTGATCACTGTGCCTAACGAATTTGCAGTGTTTTATTTAAGGCATCGGAGAATAGTGTGCCGGTCTTCTTGTCTTGCGGTAAAAAGATTTAAATTTTGGATTTTAGCACCAAAGTATGTGCCTGGATAAGATAAGGTTTTGGTAGTGTTCATGATTCTAGGCTCATTTTTGTCCGAATGCCAACAAGGAATGAAATCCCATGGAATGGTATGATTTTTGCATATGGGCAACATGGTCCTTGGAAGGAGGCTCTACAACTTTTGTGTATTGGTTGGTTCAAGGATGCAAGTTGAACAAGGCCTCTAAGATTTTTGGACATTCAACCATGCCTTTGTGGATGTGAACCAATTAGGAAAAGCTTGTCTTAATCGACATGGTAGACTTCAAGGTGAAGAAACAAAATCTCATCAATCTCTTTTAAATTTTTCAAAAATCACCATAACCTTATAAAGCCTGTTCCATTGAATGGACAAAATGTGCCAACAATACCCTATGAGCTACAATAGTGTGCAATGTGTTGGGTAGCATCCAATGGTGTTCAATAGGATCTTGAAGTTTGCCAAGGTGGTAAGTATGCTTGGGTGCAAGGGTGCTGAGGAAGCAAGTTTTCTAGTTGAATATTTAAAAATGCCCACCTTGCTTTTGAATTACTAACTAAATGCAGGAATGGCTAACCCTTAAAATGTGTAGCACTAGGGTATTTTTAGGCCTAGGGTTAGTGTGAATCACAAATCAGGTGCCACATGGCAGAGGGGTAATTGGGAACTATGCTAACCCTAGCTACACTCCTGTTGAAGCAAAATGGTGTTTTGCTGTTGTGCTCCAATGCACATTGTGGGACTACCAAACTATGACTATGCTAGCAAGACTACATGTAAGAGTGTTGAGTAGAATGCAAAGTACTTGCAAATAGTGCAAAATAGTATAGTTTTGGAGACTATGGTTTGGGACTATGTTGTTCACTCTCTCAAGTGATGTCGAGCATAGGTACAATTTTAGGACAAATGGGAGATGTAAATGAAATGCAAATTGTTGATTTTTCTTACCAAAGGAATGTTGACATCAAGATGTAGGATGGTGCTATGTTCTAGAGGCTTCTAAAGGCAATTTTGCATGGCTATGCTAGCTACACATTGGAGCATAGCCCAAGGGGTTAGGAAAATTTGGCAAAAAAACAAAAGTTTAGTGTTGGCTATGCTAACTATGCTTTGGAGCATAGTTCCAACAAGGAAAGCATAGCCTAAACACTTAGAAAAATATTGCAGAATTGTTGCCTACATGTAGACTATGCTAGCTATGCTCTAGAGCAAATCAAGAAGTGTAGCACTAGAAGTTAGAAAATCTATGAAACTATTTTGTCCATCCCAAACATGCTAAGTAGCCTCTAGCTTGACACTTGAAGAAAATTTGCAAAATTGGTTATTCCAAGGATAACTATGTTGGCTATGCTCTACAACATGGCATGAGGGATGGAGCATAGTCAGGACATTAGAAAAGACTTATAGCTACTATTAACACTTAGAAAACATTTTGCAAATCTAAATTATTAGTGTCAACTTGCTGACTACACTTGAGAGCATAGTGCGAGTAGTGGGAGTGTAGCCTCAACACTTAGACAAAATTTTTGAAGTTTTGACAGTTAACTAGATTTTCAGTTGAGGCTTAGGAGCTCCAAATTTGGTGGTGTTTCATTGGTCCCTCTTTGTTGATGTCTAAAGGAGTGGCCCAAGAGATGTTGACAAAGAACACAAAACATCATAGTAGGCTTGGCATCAAAAGCACTCATCAATGCCTGACCAACTATCACTTTGCCATGCTCAAGAGTGCTAAGGATAATGGTATATTTGAAGTAAAGGATGATAGGAGGCATGTCAAGGAGATGGACTAAGAGATAGTAAGGTAGTGAAATGCAAATTGTGTATGTTATTGCAAGGTGCAATACTAGGATGGCTTGTCATTGAATGATGATTCCTCATTGGAGTGCTTGTGAGGGAGTCAATTCTAATGGCACTAGAATGACTTGCCCTTGAAGTTGAAACTCTCATTAGAGTGCTTATGAGAAAATTGATATGATTTTAGGATTGGACTAGTTGCAAAATTGTAGCTCTTCTAACTTTTCTTGGGGACATGTTTTTCCCTTTCTTTTTCTTTCTTACATTTGAACTATGACATGAACCTACTTTGGTCTTTGCACATTACAAGATGCTAGCTATGAGATACCTTTTATCAAGTGGGCTATGTGCCACCTAATGGACCTTTATTTAGTGCAACTATGTTACATTTGTAGGAAAAGTGTTTCCTCCCCAAGATGAGTTACATTACATCTACTTGGGACTTTAACCATCCTATAGAGGTTTCCCATAGGATGAGTTGCATTACATCCATTATGGGTTCTATGGTTGGCAGAGAGAAGGTGCCATGTGCATCAAAGGGATTACAAACTAGGTGATGTAGAGGAAAGTAAGAAAATACAAGGAAAAAAGAGGTAATTATGAGCAAGTTAAAGTAGGGTAATAGGGATATTCACTCTTGAGTGGTTTAGCTAGCTTGATCATGCACATCAAAGCAATGTGGCATCTTACTACTGCGATGAGATGTGTCTTTGCATGACTACCTTTGACGCTTCATCTTGCAAACACAACATAGAGAAGATAAGAAAAATAACCACACAACATCATATGCGAGTAAATTGTTCAATGTGAGGATGCTATGAGTGCTGTAAGTGCTAGATTAGTTACAAGAGCTTGTAGTGCTAGTGTAGGAAAACTAGTGTAGGTGCTAGATCATGAGAGCTACAAAAGCTCTAGTAGCCACACTAGAAGCAAGCACCCTAGGGAGGCCAGCAAAGTGGTTGAGGGTGATGGTGATGCAAGTGCTCAAGACTCTACACCAAGGATAGAAGCTTGGAAATCTAGAAAAATGTTAAAAATCTAGGATTCTTAATGTGCTTCAAAACTTAGGCAATGGTGAGGGTTGGAGGATGGTAGTATGGTGGTTAGGCCATAGTACTATTGGTACTCCAGTGGGTGGTGCTGACGGTGAGAGCTCCAACCAATAATAAAATACCCAAGGCTAGTAATGTTGTCAATGCAACTTGGGGATGGTACTATTGGCGATGGTGGCAAGAGCTCCAGAAGGTCAGCAAAATGCCCAAGGCATCTCTGGAGGATTAACAAAATGCCAAGGGTGGTAACATTGCAAATTTCCTACAAGCCTCTTTTGACAACATGAACTTCATTTTGAAACTACAATGTCCTGCCCTACCCTATCCATGAGCTGTGGGTAGATGAATGAGGATCAAAAGTATTTGTGCTTGCTTGTCCATAGAACTGTGTGTATTGAGCTATGCATGCTAAACTACAAATCTAGTTTAAGGTCCTAGTAGACCACATGCTATGCTAGTTTAAGATCCTAGCAGATTGTGAACCATGTTCAAGGTCCTGGAAGATTGTGATGTGCTAGTTTATAGTCCTTGTAGGCTACTATGTGCTAGTTTAACATCATAGTAGACTATGGATGTTGTGCTAGTTTAAGCATCATGGTGAATGAGTTATTAGTGCTAGTTTTAGCATCGTGGCCCAAGAATGGTTTATGCCAGTTTAACATCATAGTAGATATTCTATGCTAGTTTATAGTCATAGCAGACTTTGCTATGTTAGTTTATAGTCATAGCAAATTTCTGTGCCAGTTTATAGTCATAGTAGACTTTCTATGCTAGTTTATAGTTGAAACACCACAAAATTTGGGTGACAATACCTCAATGGAAAATTTCTCTAAGTGTGAACACAAGGTAAATTTTTTCAAAGTGTTTGTTCCATGCTTTCACTACTCAGACTACACCCCAAAGTGTAGTCAGTGTAGCATGTAGCATAGAACCAAATTTTCAAAATTTTCCAAGTGTTAACAATAGTTGCAAAATTTTTCTATGTGTTATGCTACACACCCATTCTTCATACTATGTTGTAGAGTGTAGCCAGCATAGCATTCACTTTAGTGGCTAGTTTGCCTAAGTGTTAAGCTAGAAGTTGCCAAGCTAGCTGAACATGGAAGGAGCATTTTGGTAGATTTTCTAAGTCCTAAACCTACCTCTCTTGCTATGCTCTAGGGCATAGCCTGGATGAAGATCACAAATTTTGACAATTTTTTTCTAAGTGTCAGTGCTACACTATCACTTTTCTTGCTATGCTCTAGAGTGTAGCTAGAATTGGACTTCAATTTTTTGTAGAATTTGGCTAATTTTTGCACTATGCTCTAGAGTGTAGCTAGCATAGCAATGTAGGAGAGCCTCCAAAAGCTTCCAAAGCTTAGCACTAGTCTCTGTTTTAGCTCTAGCACTCCTCTGGCAACTAAGATCAACAACTTACATTTCCTTTGTGTCCCGAATTTGCCCCAAATTGTACCTATGCTTGATCACACTTGAAAGAGGAGAAAACATAGTCCCAGAGCATAGCCTCCAAATTGTACTATTTTACACTATTTGTAGATACATTGTAGTCTTTTTGACTTTGGCATATGCACTCTTGGAAACGTAGTCACAGTCTGGTAGTCTCTTTGGATCCATTGGAGCACACCAGGGCATAGCACTATGTTGCTCTAGTGGGAGTGTAGTTGAGGTTAGAATAGCCTCAACTACTCCCCCTACCATGTGGCACCCAATCTACACTTCTCATCAACCCTAACCTTATAAATACCCTTGCATTTTACATTTTAGGGGCTGGAATTTTAAAGAATTTGGTTGGAATTTCCATTCAGTAATTGGCATCTTGGCATTAGCACTCTTTCACCCAAACACCCTTAACATCTTGAAAAAACTTTAGAAAATCACCAAACATCATCAAACATCACAACATACCACAACTCATAGGAGCAACTATGGTAGCCAACCTAGTAGGCACATACTCCATAGTGGACATCAATTTTCATTGCCCAGACACCCTAGGGACTATGACTACAGTGCCCATTATGTCCATTTGTACACTGCATAGCTCCTCACCTCTCTTTTGCAATTGCTATGCTCCCCTCATTTGGGGAGGTGTCATTCTTTCTCTTTCAAACTCCTTTAATTTTTCAAGCATTTTATTTGGCATTTACCATTGCACTTCCATTTTTTGCTATTTTTCATGCATTTGCATGCTTGCATAATCATTTTCACACTAGGAAACCCTACTATGCTTAGGCTTAGTCAACCTTGGTACCATCAAAAACACCATATAAACCCATAACACTTTTTTGTTGAAACACTTTATAAGTCTCAGTTCAATCAACAAGACCATTCTGGGCACTCCATCTCCATTTTTCCCCTCTAGCGACAGCCCTTCAGATGAGGGTAGGGTTAGGGTTGTATCATGGACATGAACCCCTTGGTGTAACCATTCTAGTCACTGACATTTTTAATCACTATATTTTTCTAGTGCTAGGAGGGCCATGCCATTTCCTTCTATGTTTAATGGTAGTCCCATGTGCTCTTTGCACCTTTATTACTAGCTTTGGACTAGCATAGACTTGATAGCCCTATGGACCTACCATAACAATAGCTAGATCATAGGCTAGGGTGGGAGTTTTCTACGAGTCAGTTGGGGTAGATTGGACCTAATTGTTAGTTCCTTTGGAACCCCATCGGACAAAAGCCAAAGCATATCTTTGGCACTTAACCAAAACTTTGTGTGCTCTAGAGAGCGTAGCTAGCTCTCAATGTGAGAGTCTTGTAGACCTCAACATAGCAAGTGTAGCACACTAGAGTTAGTTTTTTTTAGCAACATTTTTAGACTTAGCTATTTTTTAGCATTTTTCAACATCTTCTTACTTAGCCATGTTTTTAGTATTTCTATACTTAGTCATTTTCTTTTAGCATCTACAACGTTTACATTTTTCTTACATAACATCATGAATCCAAAGTAGCCTTCAACCTCTACCCTAAGCATGTTTTTTGTTTCATTTGTTTAACAAGAGTTCATGATTGATCTTCTTGGGGTTGGGGGATCTACCCTAGTGAAGAGGAAATCACTTAGAATACATAACCAAGTGCTCAAGTACATGGTACTTTACAATGAAAAATATAACTTCCTTTGCATGAAACTATAGGCAGGTGTATCCCTAGACTACTAGGAAATGGATGGCAAACGAGGTTATAAAATCATACACTAGAGTGGAAGGGAGTACTTCCTTGCCCCCAACAATTTCATTTTGCTCACCAAGACCTTTTTGTGGATACTTGATCAACTCATTGGACTGAGTGGGTCAAATGTGCATGACATGGTAATTGACTATGAGGAGCACCTATAGGATGGGTAGGATGAGTTTGAGGCTTATTCAGAGAACAAGAATCCCTTGTATGCCTCTTACCAATAGGCCACCTCTAGTTTCATCCCTCTGTAGTCCCAACCATCCACATTCTATTAGGTGGTTACATCTCCATTGTCACCTTCCAAGTTCACCCTTGTGATGGAAAGTCATCAAGTAAATCTAGATCAGGGTGCAAGACCATCTATCACCCTCCCTTTTGTGATGTTTGCATAGTCTATGAAATCCTTCCTACCAACATCTGTGATTCCCACACTACCTTATGTGCACATTGTATAGATGTCCTAGTTGCCATTGACTTAGGGATCATACATTTTACCTATTCTATTGGCATCCCCTACAATGACACAAGACACAACTATGTGGTGGACTCTAGCCTCTATGCCCATGGCGCATCATACATAGTAGTACATGCAATAGCATATACAATAGGCTTCTCATGTGGTCACGTAGCCCATAGCAAGCGCATGGATCACTCAAATAGCATAGTAGGTAACACAACTGATGTAGCTTGCTACACCCACCCCAAGCTTGGACTAAGTGTTCCAACTCATTTAGATGCTCACTAAGGAGGTTAAGCAACTCAAAAATGCCTCCTCCAAAATAGTCCACATGATGGACTTTTACCAAGATGATCCAATTAGTCTTGTGGTCCCATCATTGATCCTACCTCTTGGAGTCCAACTTCGCAAGTTCAATAAATACAATGATAAAGAGAATCCTAATGCCCATCTAGTGACCTTCTATTCTGAATGTCTTCTATTATAGGCATGGCCACATGCAATCATCTACATGTTTGCCATGTCCTTGACTAGCAAGGCACTAAACTGGTACTACATGCTCTCCAAGGCCTCCATGTCCTCCTTGGAGGAATTGATTAGTCAATTCATCAGTCACTTCAAGTACAACTTGAAGCTCAAGATGACCTTGGATCAACTAATGCATATCAAGCTGGGTCACTTAGAGCTCATGCAAAAATTCATCTAGTGTTGGAGTACTATGCTCAATGAAATTTGTGAGCTCATTGTAGAAACCCACCTACTAGACATTTTCAAAGGTGTAGTGAATGAATTTGCTTAAACAAAAAGAGCATTCAGAATGTAGTAGAAGATAGTAAAGACCTAGCCTACATGGCCTACAAAAATGCACATGCAAAGAAAGATAAAGAAAAGGGTAAGGTAACCACAATTATTGCAATGATGGGTAATGAGGCCAAGCTAAACAATGCCAAACCAATGGCCAAGGCATCCAAGGCCCCAACCAATAATAACAAGGCATCCAGCTCTAGCACTGCAGAAACCAACCAATTTGCACCATTGGTGGCCATGGGGCAAGCTACCACAAGGCTAAACTTTGAGTGCAAGGATCACTCAAAGTACACATCAATGCCCATTAAGCCATTAGAGCTCTTTGGTTAGTTGCTTAATGTTAGGTTCATCTAGTATAAGTAGATGTCTGAAGATGCTCAAAAATGCCATGAGCACTACTACGAGCTCCTTAGAGCTCCATTGGTTGCTACACCAAATGATCCTCTAGTCCTTAAACATTTTAGGTTGGACTAGTTCTACCATGACATAGACTTCTACATGGCCTTAAAGGATGATATACAATGCATGATTGACCAAGGACAGCTGGTCCCTGATGTAACCAACCTAGTTCACCTAGAAAATCAATCAATGAAGGTTTATAAAGGCCGTTTTAATGCAAGTGGTGTAGGCCATGTCATCAATTCCATCAGCATTGAGGACAACTCAGAACTGGCACAAGAACCATTTGTGGTTTGTGTGTCCTTTAGCAACACCAACGCCTCCTTAGTATCAACTAGTTTGAGGTCTTTTTTTGTCATCAAAGCATCACCTTGGATGCCCATGACACCCTTTTTGGTTAGGGCCTTGTAACACATTGTGGTGATAGCAACCTAGACACCTTTATCATTAAAGTGACTCAACATGCAAACTCCTTACCTACTCAGAGTCTAGTGGTGGGGACTACATTAGGTCATGCTCATCCAAAGCCTCATCATGCATATAATAATAGGTAGTCTAGGTGGCAACTTGGGAGGCCCAAAAAATGCCTTGCCAACAAAATGATTAGGAAACATCTAAACTTTGGTTCACCTAAGCCTATCCCCTTATCTTTCATCCCTATGGCTACATCAGCTGAAACAGCCTCCACAAGTAATCAACAACCAAGCACTGAGGCTCAAAAGTAGACAAAATAAGCAAAGCCCAAATCTCCTCCCTGAGAGATCTATCTCCTAGGTCACATGGAGAAGATGAATGCCAACAAAGCAACTAATAGTGGTAAGGATTTCTTAGACACGTTGGCATAAGTCAAATAGGATTTGAAATAAAGAAACATAACCTTGAGCTTATATGGCCTAGTCATGACCTCCTCCACTCATCACAAAGCATTAGTTCACATGTTGACCTCTATTCCTATTAAGGAGGACATCCTAGTAAATGAATAAGCCATTCACACTATGATGCTTTCCCCTACACCACAATAATTAAGTTCAATGCCCCTAGCATTTTGTGATGAGGTGATTAAGGTTGACCTTGAAAAGGGTTAGGTCACCACCACACCAATGTTCATAACAATTTTTGTAGGTAAATGCATGATTTGTAGGGTGCATGTTGACAATGGGGTAGCAAATAATGTCATCCCATTCCTAGACATTAACTAACTTGATCTCACCAACCAAATCAGACCCACAAAGATAATGTGCCTTAAGTCCTTTAATGGATTGCATGTTGTTGTAAGGGGGATGATCATGATAGCTTTTGTAGAGGGAGAGTAGTTTCCCATATCAGCTGAATTCATTATCATTAATGAGATGTCCAAGTTCAATATGATCTTGGGAAGGCCCTAGCAAGCCCAATTATAGGTTGTCTCCTTACCCATCCACCAAGAAATCCACCTTTTGTACGAAGGTGGAGAAGTGATTATACATGGTAACAATGTAGCCCCTCTAACCATCAAAAACCTTGACATAGAATAAGGGTCAAAGGTAGAGTTCCTCGATGACACATTGCCCATGAAGGATGTGGGTCAACCTTGTCTAGCAAACTTACCCAAGGAACCAAAATAGGTCAATGACCTTCCCAGGGAAGCTCTATGGGCAAAGTTGCCCTTTAGCACCACAAATGAGGGTCCAAGTAAATATCACCTTGTGCTGCCTAGGCCTTATGCATTCCCTAATCCACATCAGGTTAGGAAGCAACTACACGATAAAGGTATCCCCTTAGTTCAACATGTGCTAGGTACCTACTTACCCCTAGTCTTTGCATGCCCCATTTTTCATTTTCTTGAGTAGTTACATTTCACATGATTGCTTGTATTTTGCATCATTCATTTTATTATGCATTCATCCCTTTTTTCTATGCATTTTCGTTTAGTTTTCTTATACATGAGAAAAAAAATAAAATACATAAAAACCATAAAATTAAAAATTGCAAAAAAATATATATGGCCCACCATGGCCTAAAAGTAGCCACCTTCTGGCAATTCCATGACCCAAAAATGCCTTAAACTAACATACCATCTACTATGGCCTAAAACTGACAACCCTTTTTCCTTCATCACATTAGCTCGGAATGGCCTAAAACTATCACTATGGCCCAACCAGGCCTTAAACTAGCACCTCTCTTTCTCTTTATTCAAGGCCTAAAATGGCCTTAAACTAGCAATTTTCATAGCTTGAAAAGACCATAAACTAGCAACGACCCTCCTACCATGGCCCTAAACTAGCATGGGGCCCATTAAGGGCCTAATTGCATTAACCAATCGTGCTACTAGCATGTGATATTTAGCAAAATAACTGCAAAAATTTACATAATATGCAATCCAAATAGTAAAAATAGTTTATCGTTACATATTCATTAATCCATCAATAAAATACATGGCATTACTATATAGCAAACACGGCCAAAAAATGCAAAATTAGCTAACAGCATAGCTACATTAGGACTACTCAACTACTGGTGTTTGGTGGGGGTTGAGGCTCCTCTTCTTCTTCCTCTGTTGCTCCGCTAGGACCTACAACATCATCTTGTGCCTACTCAAAGCAACAAAAAATAGTGAACTAGTTTGCAAGTACACGAGATGCAAAAATAATGCAAAAAGCACAAAATAACCAAAAATAATTAACTTGAGAGGGTCCTATGTTTGTCTCTAGAGGAAATCTATTAAGGCCCTCCTCCAAGCATTGGAGGACTTTATCTTCTAATAGTCACATTTAGTCCTCCTAGCCAAAGTCAATACCTACAAGGGTCTTGCCTTTGTCCATGGCAATCCATGCAGGTAGCTCCATAAGAAATGTGGTAGAGGAAATCTCCCATAAGGGCATAACAATATGCCTCTTCGAAGACTCACCCACCACTATGCGATGAGCAAACAACTCTTAAGCCCATGTCCCACCAATTTCCTCAAGGAACATATCATGGCAATGAAGTTTAATAGAATCCTCCTTGTACCATTTTAGGTACATGTTTCACTCGTTCTTATAGTGGTGCTTGTAGTTCTTCTAAGTTTTCCTCCACTGATACACCTTTGCACTCTAATATTTTCAATCTTGATTTTTTTAGGCAAGAAAGTCCATCTGCAACCTTTGCTCAATAATCTCTCTGGTGGCCTCATTCTTACCCCAAGTTATAGACTAATACCTAGCATAGTCAATCTCAGCTATCTACTAGGTACTATCCCCTTGTGAGTGAATCATAAGGAAGTGATAAGGGGACTTCAGGTCTCCCATTTTGACATCCTAGTTTACCACCTTGTCCTGGAGCTCATGCACCCACTTCCATAGGTACTTGTTAGTGCACCTACAAATCCATAATGATTTTTCACCTAAAGTGTGCACTTAATCATTGCCTCATACATGAGGTGAAACACTTGCTTCATTTTATGGAAAAATTTGGGGTAACATCCACCTTGGAAACCTTGCTTAGATCCTAGTGAAGCTTAGAACCTGTTGGCATACAACAAGCAAAACAACATTAGCCATAGACTAAGTTTCAAATCCATAAAGAAACACAAGTAAAGTAACATCATAAGCATACCAAGATTAGGATGCACATGTTGTAGGCAATCTACTATGTCCTCAATTAGATCTTCCATGAAGGTTAACTTATTGGGTGCCTCTACTCATGGCTCCATGCAGTCAGTAGAGGTGGATGCTAGACTACTAGCAGGTATCTCTATAGCTGCAATGCAATAAAACATTTAGCAATAATCAAATAGCTAAATATGTAAGAGTAGTGAAAGAGCAGTAATAGATAGTAATGCAAAGAAAATACCTAGCAAACCATCAGGTGTGAGAGTGGGGAGATCACCCATCTACATACCATCAAAGAGGTTGTCAAAATCACCCTTGTCAGGATGAAATAACACCTCCTCCTTCAATTTTTGAAGGACCTCTACAACCTTGCATAGATCTTTCTCTTATGCCTCTCACTCAGTTTGATGAGGGACCTCCTTTGCTATTTCTTATACCACTACTCTAGTAGCCCTCTCACCTAATTATGACAATTCACATGCATGTCAATATTAGCATTTTAACACTTAGCAACCACGTAGCATAATATAGTGTAGCATAGCATAAAAAACATAAAAATATAAACACATAAAATGTAGAAAATTCATCCAATAATTCACACTAACCTGCAACATCTATGCACAAGTCATGAAACTTCAAGTGGATATTCTTGCCACCCACATTTTTGAGCTCTCATGTAGGCTTCTGTATAGGATGTGACCTTTGAATCTTTATCCTAGATGGTCCCATCATCTCAGCAATGTAATGCTTACCTTGGTTGCATTCCTAGTACTTGCTGATGGTGGCTCACCTACACTATCATGCGAGTAGTGAGATTGCCCTAAGGGACCTTTAGTTGTTATGGAAAATAACTCATCAATCATCTTTAGGGATCCTACACTTGCATGGTAGTAAATAGGTTCTTAATCCAAAGCTTTGAGAGTTGTGCATGATCCTACACCTCCCATCATGTATCCTTGTGAACAACCAAAAACTCCACAAACCTTCACAGGCATCCTATGAAAAGTATGAAGTGCATGTGCGACCTTGCCTAGAGATTGTGGCACAACTTGATAATATCAACATGTAGGCTATTGGAAATGTGAGAGGCCCAATTGTATCTTGTGCCCTCCTCCAGTACATCCCTCATCATTTGAGCCTGCTCCACCTCAAGGATTTTCCCTTGGGAGAGTAACTTTGAAAACACACAAGCATGGAATAGAGGATAAAGCTCATGGACCATAGACACTTGCACATTCTTGATGAGTATGCCTTTGAAAGATCAAGAAGTTCCTAGCCACTCCTTAACATCACCTTGGTGGTTCACCTCTTTTTTGGTCTTATCAATGACCAATGGGCTATCAAAGGGAAGACCAAAGAGGTTTGCGAAGAGGTCATTAGTAAGGTCTAAGATCACCCTCACATCACATACCTACATGAAAAAGTGATGAGCATTATTGCTAAAGAAATTAATAATAGCGACTGTTTCAACCATCAAAATGCCTAGGCTAAGGGCCAAGAAAAGGTTTATCAGGCTAGCCTACGTAAGCCTACTGGTCAACTCTACTAGGGCCTGGTGGCACAACCAATGTTGCACATCCTCAACATCATGATACTTTAGGATGAGGATGGCCTCAGTGTGGCCTATAGAAACGACTATGACCTCTCAAAGTGACTGTAGCTACAATATAGGTAAATAAAATAACATTATCATCATGTAAAAAGGTAAGGTAGTAAATGCATAAGACCAAACAGATAAATTGCTTACATGGAACAAAAGGTGTGTGTGATGGTGGTGGTGGAATCGATGCCTTCTTGACACTAGGTACATCATCCATCCACTCCACATCCAACCAACCATGGGTCTAACACATCTTGTAAACTTTCAAATACTAATGAGGGTACCCTGTCAAGTTAGATCCAATATGCCTAATCACCCCTACATGAATGCTATTGCAAGTTGAAAATTCTTGCAGGGTAGTATGATTCAGGTTCAAGGCCCCCTCCTCATCATGTAGACATGCTCATAAACACTAAACCTAGTAATAAACATGAGTAGTTAGCACCTTAGTATGAGCCAATAGCCAAATGAATAATGTAAGAATCATAGGGATACTTACCCTCTTGTATAGTACACCATCCCAGGTGGGTTTTGAAATAAGGTATGCACATGTCAAGCAACAAAGAGAGTGTTGCTCTTTCTATAGCAACTGAACTCTAGCATCTACCAGATCTTACATAAAGACTTAACATCCCTAGGGCCTCAGCTTGAACCTCCTACTTTGCCATCACTAGTAGTGTGCTCATCAAACATAAACCTTAGAATGCTTCAGTTTGTCCCAGGCAGCAATGTCTTTGTGATGACACCAACACCTTCCACCACTATGTGTGACCACATCATCACATTGAAGTGTTGGAGCAAGAATTCTAGGAACTCATGTGCTTCTAGTTGAAACCATATCACCTGGTGATCCAATTATATGTTGGATGTAGACATGTTTGGAATAGGCTCACTCATACAGTAGAGGATGCTAACAAGCTCCACCATGGCAAGGATTGGCTTCAACAATACCCTACAACCACAAAAACAATAAAAAAATGGACGTTAGCATGCATTGGGTGCACAAAAATACACTGCATTATACTTAACATAATTAGCAAAGTTAATATAGAGTAGAAAAAATTAGCAAAAAATATATCCTTAGGGTCATCTCCAAGCCCTACAGTCATAGGACAGTAATACACATATTTGATGCACCTAGTGCTCATTGGGGTAAAACACTAACATAGCATTAGCATTTTTCTTTACATTTGCATGTTGTACATTATCTCCATTTGCATGTTTTGGTAGTTTGACATATCTAGTTTACAAGTTTGACATTTTGACAAAACTTTGGTACACATTGCATTTTGTTTTACATGTGACCTTTTAGTACTTTGGATTCTCACATTTAGCATTCTCATGTTCGACATTTATTTTCACATAGAAAATTTTTCATTTTTTTTATGCTTGGAAAATTTTTAAATTTTCTCTAACTTTGAGCAGTGTAACCCAAGGTGTCCATGAAAAAATTCTAACTCTAGGTTACCCCTTCCTAGGACTGTAACCTAGGTAAATGAAAAAAATAATTCTAACTATCAACTACACTCTCGAGGGAGTACAACCCCCAAAATTATCAAATTTTTTCTAACTATTGGCTATGCTCCTTAGTGAGTGTAGCCCCAAAACATGAAAAATCAAAAACAAAAAAAATCTAATAGTTGGAAGCATAGCACCAAAAATTTTACAAAAGATTTTGAATAAAGAAAAAAATTTTATTTTGTCCTTTGCCCATGCCCCACATAGTACCAAGAATGAAACCCTTGCCCCACATAGTCATGGAACCCAATCAACCATGCCCATGCAATGCATGCATAAAAGAGAAAAGGCAAAAATGCAGAAAGTAAAATCCATCACCTACAAACATGTCCTTCTTTTTGTCTATGATGGCCATTTTGGCCATAGCATTGGTGGCCCTTGCTAGGGGAAGCTGTCCCAATTGCCAAACCACAATGTAAGGTAAAGCAAAGAAGGTACAAAGTAAAAATTATGCAAAAAAGGATAGAGCGTAGTAGGGTACCTAGTCGACAGTGGCGCTCTCCATTCATCCATGTGTGATTGAGGAAAATGTCTTAATTCTCACTCGCCTTCATCCATGTTGATGAGTCTAGGATGTCGACATTCATTTTAGTGCATCATGTTGGCTATCACGCTTTGGCTATCATGCTCTGGCTATCATGCTCTAGATGTCATGCTTTGATTGTTACACTCTGGCTTCCAATCCTTACTCCAAATGTGCTATGATCTATAGATTCTTGTTCTTACTTTGGAAAATGATAGTTTGACCTTGGTGAAATGTGCATATATACCCTCTGAGGGTAACTAAATGCACTACCTACCAAGACAACATCCCATAGTTTGGCAAATTTTCCAAATTTTTTCTGAGCATAGCAAGGGACCGAGCTAAAAAGGGGTGAGCATAGCAACCAGAGTTAGAAAATTTTTGAATTTTTTTTGGTGGTCCCCAAACTTAAAAAATTTTCTAAATTTTTTTGATTATCTAGTGAATTCCCAACCTGACTCCATGTTTCAAGCACTCTAACCTTACTTAAAGCAATGTAGTTTGCACAAACCATGATCCACTGTGACCTTAAACTAGCAAATCATGGTCCACTATGACCTTAAATTGGCAAAACATGATCTACTATGACCCTAAACTGGCAAGACACAATCTACTATGACCTTCAACTAGCACCCCATATCCTACTGAGACCTCAAAATAACTTTCATACTTTCTTCTCTAGCTCAACATTTGCACACTTAGGAAAATTTTCACTACATTTCTTTCCTTATTTTTTCTATGTAGTTTGACTACATTTGAGATGGGTTCTACTTGACATTATTTTTGGTTATTTTTCAAGATTCTTGGTAGGATTGCAACATGAGCATGTTAAGGCATCTTCATTCACCTCCAGTCCTTATTCGTCCTCATGGTGACCTCATGTGATGCATTGATACTGAATGCCTAGACCTTGAGGCCATGGCCTATTATGAACACATAACATCTATAGAGGTTCCACTAGATTGGCCATACCATCTAGTTAAACCTCTAGATCTAGGGGTAGGTGACATCACTAAGGTCCCCTCATTGAAGTTGTTGTAACAACACGCAGTGGTAAGGCAAAAACATTAAAACTTAGTTTCTTGCTAGAGCCTCAACATACCCAGAGCATCACCAAGATACTCAATGATAACATCAAGGCATTTGCATGGTCTTACCAAGACATGTTAGGCCTAGATTCTCACATAGTGTAGCACAATATAATCCTTGATCCTTGCATAAAACCAATTAAGTAGAAAGCCTGTAAGGTTAGGCTTGAGGTGGTGTTGGTAGTATGCAATGAAATTACCAAACTTTACAAAGCTAGTTTCATCCAGGGCATTGACTATGCAGATTGGATGTCCAACATTATGATTGTACCCAAGAAAAATGGAAGCATACACATTGGCATAGACTTTTGAGACCTAAACAAGGAAACCATTAAAGATAATTTCCCATTGTCTAGTATTGATCAACTAGTTGATACTATGGCTAGTCATGCCTTGTTATCCTTCATGTACAGGTTCTCTAGTTACAATCAAATTTAGATCAACCCAGAGCACTAGTTTACTACTACCTTCATGGCCCCTTGGGGTATGTTCTACTATACAATGATGCCTTTTAGACTAAAGAACATAGGAGCAACCTATCAACATGCTATGACATATATTTTTAGTGATTATTTGCTAGATTTACTTAATGAATATATTGGCGACATAGCAGTTAACATGAAAATGGTACTTAACCATGCAGATGACTTAGACCATGTACTCAAACATTGCATAATACATGATCTTATATTGAATCCTAAGAAGTGTTTCTTCAATGTCAAAATAGGTTGCATGCTAGGTTTCATACCATCAGAAGTAGATATACACATAGACCTCAATAAGGTTAAGGCCATCATAAATTTAGCACCATCAGCTAACCTTAAGGAGCTACATGGGTTACAAGGTATACTGTAATTCATTCATAGGTTTATAGCATAGTTAACTAATAAGTTGTAGCTAATGAAACATCTACTCAAAAAGGGAGTCCACTTGGAGTGGATGGCTCAATGCCAATAGGCATTTGACAATCTCAAATAGGAGCTAGCTCAATTTCTTATAGTCTACCTTGTACAAGGAGATAAATTGTTCTACATATACCTTGCAACCTCTTACACATCCATCACTTCTCTACTTTTCCAAAAGTAAGATGATCGATCAAAGATCCTTGTATACTACCTAAGCCATGTGTTAGTGGCCCATGAAGCAAAATACAATGATGTGAAAAAGAACTACCTCACCTTAGTCTTCACACTTAAGAAGTGGAGGCACTATCTTTTTTGTAGTTAGGTAAACATGATTTGCAAAAGCAATGTACTCTGGGAAATCACCACAAAAATTTATGAAAGTAGTTTAATTACATGGTGGAAAGTAATAATCGTGGAGTTTGACCTGCACTCCATAGCACAAGCATCATCTAAAGGTTAGGCAATAGCTACAAAACTCATAGCTTTGCCAATAAATAATCAAGCAACAATAGATCTGGAATTCCTAGATGAGCATGTTAGTAGCATAAGGCAAGTACCTATCAAATTTGAGGTAATCTTACACTTCGATGATGCTTCAACCTCTCAAGGGGGTAGTGCTACTACCATAATCACATTTCCCTTTGGGAAGATCTGATCCTGTGCTTATCACTTTGCATTTCCTTGCACCAACAATGTGGTGGAATATGAAGGTCTCCTTAGAGGAATCTTAGCAACCCATGTCCTAGGAATTCAAAACCTAGTAATCCAAGGTGGTTTCCAATTAGTCATTAACCAAGTTACAAAGGTTTACACTTGTAAAGAACAACACCTAAAACCTTGCTGCAACTTGGTAGAGCACTTGCTCAAGCAATTTGCAACTACAGATATCCAACACATTCCCTACAACAAGAATGTCATTTCCAATGCATTAGATACATTATCCCTAAGCATTGCACCTAACATGTTTCATGCCTTGCCTACTTTAGTAGTGGAATGCATCAAGCCTATCACATAAACATATAATATTACATCCATAGCCACAACAAGCATGACCCATATGGTAGAGTGGTATGATGACATCAAGGCATACCATCAATAGGGTGAGCCTCCACAACATCTAACTACTACCCAAAAGGATGTAGTATGAAAACGATCATGGTAGTACATCCTCATAGGTGATAATACAATATGTCACATATCCTATGATGGAATACTGCTAACCTATGTTAGTGATAGTAAAGCACAAATGATAATTGATCAAGTCCATGAGGGACTATGTAAAGGTCACATAGAACCTAGGGCAATGGCATTAAAAATCATATGCTTAGGCTACTATTGGCCTTACATGGAGCATGATTTTATCTACAAGATCAAGACATGCAATGTGTGTTAATGACATGAAAATTTAATGCATGTGCCACCCACTAAACTACACACCATGTAGATCACATGGCCATTCCAATGTTAGCAGTTGGATATCATAAGACCTATCACACCTAAGTTTTTTGCAGGACATAACTTCATCAGAACCACAACCAAATACTTTACTAAGTGGGTTGAAGCTATTCTCTTTAAGAAGAAAACATCAAAATAGGTTTGCAAGTTCATCCTTAACAACATAGTGATCTAATTTGGTCTACCCATGACTGTAGTCATAGAAAATAGGCCACAATTTAGTAGTGCAGAAACCAAAGCCTTTTGTTAACATCTTGGCATTAAGAATTTATTTTCATCACCATACCACCTGCAAGTGAATGGCCAAGTAGAGGCCAAAAATGAGATCATCGTCAGCTTTCTAAAAAGGGTGGTCAATAGCATCAAATGGTAATGGTATGGGTAGCTAGTCTACACATTATGGGCCTACCATACAAGATGTAGAATAACAATAGGTAAGATGCCATATAGTCTTATGTATGGGTCTAAAGTAATTTTGGCTCTTGAATTGTAGGTCCCATCACTTCGCTGATTCTCTCAAGCTTCATGGATGAGGCTCAGAACAATGAGTTGACAATCATTGAACTCGACTCTATAGAGGAGGAGCACATGTAGAAGCTTGATTGCATTAGCTGGTACAGAGAGGACTTAGTCCTCAAGAACATTCATGAACCCATAGATAAATTATTAGCCAACTAGGAATGACCTTTCTTGATTACCAAGGCCTACGACAATGGAGCAATCAAGCTTGCTAACCTAGATGGTAATGAGTTTGCCAATCCAATCAACCATTCATACCTAAAGGCATGCCATGCCTAACCATGCAGCACCACATCAATGAGAAAACAAGGTAAGCATGTGTCCACTATAACGTTAGACTAGCATAGCAAGTCTACTATGACTATAAACTGGCATAAAGTATCCTTAGGCTACAACATTAAATTGGCATCCATAGCACACCCATATCCTATGACATTAACTAGCACAACAAGTCTACTATGACCATAAACTAGCATATCTCATCCTTGCCTCATGACATTAAACTAGCACAACATCTACCATTTGCTACAATATTAAATTAGCACATAGTAGCTTGCTAGGACTATAAACTAGCACATCAAAATCTTCTAGGACCTAAAATTGAGCTCATGGTATGCTATGATCTTAAAATAGCATAACATGTGATCTACTAAGACCTTAAAATAGGTTTTTAGTTTAGTATGCATGGCTCAACATTCATAGTTCTATGGACAAGCAAGCGTGAACACTTTTGATCCTCCATCATTTGCCCACACCTCGTAGGTAGGGTAGGGTAAGGTGTTGCATTTCCAGAATAGAGTTCATGTCATTAAGAGAAAATCCTTTGGAAAATTTGTAGTGTTACCACCCTTGGCATTTTGATGATCCTCTAGAGATTCCCTTAGGCATTTTGGTGACCTTCTGGAGCTACCACCACCATCTCTAGTAGCACCATCCCAAGGCCACATCGATAGAATTACTAGTCTTGGGTTTTTCATTATTGGTTGGAGCTCTCACCATCAGCACCACCCACTAGAGTCCTAGTAGTACTATGGCCTAGCCACCTTACTACCATCATCTAGCCTTACCATTTCCTAGGCTTAGAAGTATGTTTAGCATCCTACACTTTGCCATTTTACTAGATTTCAAAGCTCATATCCTTGGTGTGGAGTCTCAAGCACTTGTATCTACATTGCTATAGGAAACCTTGCTAGCCTCCTTGGGGTGCTAACTCCTAGTGTGGCCATTGGAGCTTTTATAGCCTTCTAACTCCAACACCTACACTAGTGTTCTTGCTTTGGCACTACAAGCTCTTACAACTAGCCTAGCACTTGTAGCACCCTCACAACTAGTAGTTTGCTCTTATCTCATATTGTGTGATTGTCTTCTTATCTTCTATACGTTGTGTTTTTGGGAAGAAGCCCTAGAGGTGGTTGTTCAAAGATGCATTTTATTGCAGTAGCAAGTCACCACATTTCTCCAATGTGCCTAGTTGGACTCACCAAGCCACTCAAGAGTGCACATCCCTATTACTCTGCTATAGCCTACTTGCATTTACCCCTTTACCTTACATGTCCCATCCTTTCCTACAAGATTCTCCAATGCACATGGAATCCTTCTTTTAGTTGACTACAGAACCCATGATGGATTTAACACAACTTATTCTATGGAAAGCCTTTGTGGACTAGTTAAAGTCCAAGTGGATGTAATGCAACTCATCCCATGGAGGAAACACCTGTCCTATAGACACAACATAGTTGCATTTACATAAAGCCCATTAGGTGGCATGTAGTCCACTCGATGATAAGCATCTTGTAGCTAGCATTTCTCAAAGAAAAAAAGCAAAAACTAAAAGAAAAAAACATAAAATTCAAAAAAAAAAACGTCTCCAAGTAGAATCTAGCAAAGCTATAGTTTTGCAACCTGTCCAACCTTGAATTCACATCAGCCTTCTCATAAGCACTTCAATGAGAGGTCAACATGTCAAGGGTAAGACATTTCAATGCTATGGGCAATGTCACTCTCACAAGCATTCCAACGAGAGGCCATCATTTTAGCAACAGGCCACCCAGGTACCATGATCTTAATCAGCCATGCTGACTTTGTATCTTGTAGCATGATACTTCATTTTCATCCCATTCCTCCCTTTCTATCCTCAAGCTAATTCTCTACATCCATTACCTTCAACATGCCATTACCTTTAGCACTCTCAAGGCTGGCAAAGCATCTTCCAATCAGGTACCAATGGGCAATGTTGGTCTTGAGCTTGCTATGGTGTTTTGAGTTCTTTGTCAACATCTATTAGGCCACTCCTCCAAATGTTGATAAAGAGGAGCCAATGAAGCACCACCGAATTTTGGTGATAGCACCTTAATGGAAAATTTTTCTAAGTGTCAACAAAAAGTGATTTTTTTCAAAGTGTTGGCCCATTTTTTCATTACTAGGACTATGCCCTAAAGCATAGGTAGTGTAGCATGCAGCATAGAACTAGATTTGTAAAATTTTCTAAGTGTTGATAGTAGTTGAAATTTTTTTTTAAGTGTTGTGCTATGCTCCCATTCTCCCTAATACACTCTAGAGAATAGCTAGTGTAGCATTCACTTTAGTGGCCAATTTTCCTAAGTGTCAAGCTAGAAGTGATTAAGCTAGCTTAACATAGAAGGAGCATTTTGGAAGATTTTCTAACTCATAGATCCACCCATCTTGCTATGCTCTAGAGCATAGCTTAGATGAAGGCTATAAGTTTTGCCAATTTTTTCTAAGTGTTAGTGCTATGCTCTCACTTTTCTTGCTATGATCCAAAGCATAGCTAGCATAGCCATCATTAGAATTCAATTTTTTGTAGAATTTTGGGGTATGCTCTAGAGTGTAGCTAGTGTAGAAATGTAGGACAACCTATAAAAGCTTCTAGAGCTTAGCACTAGTCTCTATTTTAGCTCCAATAGTCCTCTAAAAAATAAGATCAAAAACTTGCATTTTCTTTGCATCCCTCATTTACCTCAAATTATACCTACACTTGATCCCACTCAAAACAGGAGCAAGTGTAGTCTTAAAGTATAGCCTCAAAATTGCACTATTTTGCACTATTTGTAGGTACATTGCAACCTTTTTGACTCTAGCACATGTAGTCTTGGAAGCGTAGTCATAGTCCAATAGTTTCTTGGGGTCCATTGAAGCACACTAGAGTGTAGCACAATTTTGCTCTAGTGGGAGCATAGCTAGTATCAACGTAGCATCAACTACCCCCTCTACCACATGGTGCCCAATCCATACTTCACATTAACCCTAACCCTATAAATACCCTTGCATTTCACATTTTAAAGGTTAGCATTTTGAAGCATTTGGTTAGCATTTCCATTTAGTAGTTGGCATCTTAGCATTGACACTCTTGCACTCAAACATCCTTAACATCTTGACAAAACTTTGGGACACTAATGGACATTACTAGCTACCACAAGCTATCGGGGTAACCATGGTAGCCAACCCTATAGGCACAGACTTCACGGTGGATGCTAGTTTCCATAGCTTGAACACCCTAGAGACTATGACTATGCTACCCACTATACCCATCTGTACATTGTGTACCTCCTCACCTCTTTTTTGCAATTTCTACACTCCTCCTATTTGGGGTGGTGCCATTCTTTCTCTCTCAAACCCTTTTGCATTTTCAAGAATTTTCTTTAGCATTTAGCATTACACTTGCATTTTTTTGCTATTTTACACACATTTTCATGCTTACACTATCATGTTCACACTGAGAAACCCTACTACACTTGGGCTTAGTCAGCCCTAGTACCACCAAAAACACCGTAGAAACCCCTAGCACTTGTTTGTCGAAACACTCCATAAGCCTTAGTTCAATTGACAAGACCTTTCTAGGCACTTCACCTCCATTTTTCTTCTCTAGTGATGGCACTTTAGACTAGGGTGGGGATAGGGTTGTACCATGGTCATGGAAACCTCAACATGACCTTTCTAGCTACTGATGTTTTTAATTGCTATAATAGTCATAGTAGACTTTTTGCACTTACCTTGCTTTGTCATCGATGCACATTGCATAATAGGCATAGTATAGCCTTAGGTATGAGTGGTTTACTAGATTGAAAAATTCATTACCATTGTGGTTAACAAGAATAAATGCTCCATTTCCATAAGCCTTGATGACCAAGAATGTCCCTTCCTAGTTGGCTGAGAATTTGTTCGTGGATTCATGAATGATCTCGAGGACCAAGTTCCCCTCTTTGATGAGGCATTGATGCTAATTGTGATGGTGATTTTTTAATTGTATTTTTTGACACTACTAGATTTGATCAAGTGTCTACACATGCTCCTCCTCTATTGTGTTAAGGTCAGTGGTCCTCAACTCATTGTTTTGAGCGTCATCGATGAAGCTTGAGAGGATTACACAGAGTGATGGGACTTGCAATTCAAGAGGCAAGATGGCTTTAGACTCATAGACCAAGCTATATGGTGTCTTACCTATTATAGTTCTTCATGTTGTGTGGTAGGTCCAAAGTGCATAGATCAGTTGCTCATGCCATCACTATTTGCTACTATGAAGAATCTTCTTTAGAGGATTGACAATGATTTTGTTTATGGTCTCTACTTGGCCATTTTATTATAGGTAGTAGAGCAAAAAAAAAAGGAATATTTAATTCTGAGGTGCTCACAAAAGGCCTTAGTATCAACACTACTAAACTGTGGCCCATTATCAATGATTATAGTTATGGGTTAACTAAAATGGGATACTATGTTATTAAGTATGAATTTGTAGACCTGTTGTGATGTTGTCCTCCTAAGGGGAATAGCCTCAACCCACTTCATGAAATACTCAGTGGTGGTTATGATAAAGATATGCCTTCTAGAGGATGTGGGCATTATAGGTCCTATGATGTCCAATCCCCAACGTTGGAATGACCACATGATTTGCATTGTATACAGCTTAGTAGGTGGCACATGCATGAGGTTACCATGCCATTGACATGTATCACATGTCTTAACCTTTGAGACATAATCATGCTCCATGTAAGGTGAATAGTATCTGAAGCATCTAATTTTTTCCACCACTGCCTTGGGTGCTATGTGGCCTCTGTAGAGTCCCTCATGGACTTGTTCCATGATCATCTATGCTTTGTTGTCGCTAACACATGTTAATAGTATGTCATCGTAGGATCAATGACATAGTGTGCTATTAACTTCGATGATGTACTATCATGATTTCTTTCGCATTGCATCTTTTTGAGTAGTGGTTAGATGCTATAGAGGTTTAACCTATAGAAGGTATTACTTGATGTTATCATACTAGTCTACTACGTGGGTTATGCTTACTATGGTGATGGATGAAATGTTAGTTGCTTGTGTAATAGGTACAATGCAAACTACCATCATGGTGGAAAATGCACAAAACATTTCAAGTGTAATGGTTAAGGTTAATGTAGAAAACGCATTAGTGATGGAGCATTTTTTTGTAGGGGATATGCTAGACATCAGCAGTTGCAAATTACTTGAGCAGGTGCTTTGCTAGGTCATAATAAGCTTTCAAGTGTTGGGCTTTGCAAGCGTAAACTTCTATGACTTGGTTGAAAACTAGTTGAAAATAACCTCAAATTTCTAGGCTTTGTATTGTTAGGTCATGAGCTACTAAGATGCCCTAGAGGAGACCTTTGTACTTCAGCATGTTGTTAGTAAATGGAAATGAAAAATAACATATGAAGGGTTAGATCTCCCTAAAGGGGAACATGATTATGATAGTGGAACTATCCCTTTGGGAGGTTGAAGCATCATTGAAGTCTAGAAGTACCTTAAAGTTGTCAAGCACTTGTCTTATGCTAGTATCATGCTCATTTGGAAATTATAGATCTATTGTTGCTTGGTCATTAACTAGAGAAGTCGTGAGCTACATAGCTATTGCTTCACCTTTTGTTGAAGCTTGTGCAATGTAATGTAGGTCAAACTCTATAATTATTTCTTTCCAATGTGCAATGTGACTACTTTGGTAAATTTTTGTTGTAATGGCTTGGCATTGCTCTTGTAGATGATGTTTACTTGGCTATAGAAAAGATAATGACTTTACTTCTCAAGTACGAAGACTAAGGTGAGGTAAGTCTTTTCCACATTATTGTATTTTGCTTGATAGGCCACTATTGCATGGCTTAGGTAGTACACAGGGATCTTGGTACCATCATCTCACTTTTGGAAAAGCAAAGAATTAGTGGATGCATTAGAGGTAGAAAGGGATGTAAAATGGCTTATCTCCTTGTAGAGGGTAGATCATTCGAAGTTGAGCTAGTTCTTGTTTGAGGTTGTTGAATGCTGCTTAGCATTAAGCCATCCACTCAAAGTGGACTCCCTTTTTGAGAAAATGTTCCATTGGCTACAACTTGTCGGTCAACCATGTGATAAATCATTGTATGAATTGCAATTTGCCTTGTAACCGTCACAGCTTCTTAAGGTGGATGGTCATGCCAAGTTGATAATGGCCTTAACCTTATTGAGGTCTATGTGTATGCCTGCTTCTAATACTACAAAGCCTAACATGTGGCCCCTTTTGATGCTAAAGACACATTTCTTAGGCTTTAATCTAAGTTCATGCTTCAAATAATGTTTGAGAACAAGGTCTAAGTCATTTGGGTGATTATGTGATGCCTTGGACTTGACTACTATATTGTCAACATAATCATTGAGAAGACCTAATAGGTAATTGCTAAATATATACATCATGGCCCTCTCATAAGTTGCTCCTACATCATTGAGTCCAAAGTGCATCATGGTATAGCAAAAGGTAACCCATAAGGTAGTACTAAGCTAATGATTTAGGTTGATCCAAATTTGGTTATACCCCAAGAACCCATCCATAAAGGATAACAAGGCATGACCAGCCATAGTATTGACCAATTGATTAATACTAAGCAATGGGAAGTTGTCTTTAATGGTCACATTGTTAAGGTCTTCGAAGTCTATGCAAATGCATATACTTTCATTTTTCTTAAGAACAATGATGATGTTGGAGACCCAATTAGTGTATTCAATGTCCCAGATGAAACTAGCTTTGTACAGCTTGGTGATTTCAACATGCCACTTGAGGCCTAACCTTGTGGACCTTATGCTTAACTGGTTTCATGCCAAAATTGAGGATTATGTTATGCTGCACTACACAAGGATTGAGGCCTAGCATGTCTTCATAAGACCATGTGAATGCCTTGATGTTTTTGTTAAGCACTCTTGCAATGTTTTGGAAATGCTAAGGCTCTAACAAAGAACTAAGTTTCATTGTTCTTGCCTCATTGCTAGATGTTGGTATAGGACCTCAACAAGGGGATCACTAGTGATGTAACACATCTCTAGATCTAGAGCCCTAACTAGATGGTCTAGCAATTATAACAGTGCCTCTATAGATGTTACATATTTATCATAGGCTACAAGCTCAAGGTCTAGGCATTGTGGATTGATACATCACATAACATCACCATGTGGCCTTGTAAGGACCAACAATGAATGAAGATGCTTGTATGTAGTCATGTTGTGAATCCTACAACAATCCTACAAAAAACAACAAAAAAATGTCATGCCACACTTTTCTTAATAAGAGAAATATGCGCAGTTAAAGAAAATAATATAATAAAATTTTTCCGAAGTGTGTGAATGAGGTTAAGAAGTAAGGGATGCTTAGGCCAATTTTGGGCCTCAGTAGGGCATGGGATTGCTAGTTTAAGGTCTTAGCAAGTGGACAATTAAACATGTAAGATGCATTATTGAAATTAGGTTTGATGCATAATGAAGGAAAAATTAGCTAGGGCACTCATCAAGTGATGAAAAAAATTCAAAATTTTTCTAAGTCCTAAGACTACCAAAAAAATCAAAAGGTTTTCTAACTTTATTGACTACGCTTACCCCTAGCCATGCTCAACACTGTTGAGCGTAGCAATGGATAGGTAAAAAATTAAGTGGTTCCCAAGGGTATATAAGTGTGTTTTAGATTTGGTAAATCTATCATTGTCAAAAGGTAAAAACAAACTTTCAAAGTGTAGTGAGGTTGCAAGAGTGTAGTCTCCAAAGATGTTGCACCAACGTGGACATTAACATCCTAGCCTAGCCAACATGAAGGAGGGAGAGCTAATCTTGGAGTGCCTACCATGGGAACATGTGGAGGAGAGGAGGGCACCATTGACTACCAATTACGCTACTATGCGCATACCTTTTGGATGTTTTCTACCCTCTTTTTGCACTTAGGCATTAGGGCTTAGGGTTTTTGGAGTGGCACTCTACCTTGGTAGAGGCCGCCACTACCATGGTCACCTAGGCCCATCATGACCATGGGAGAAAGCACATGCATTAGGAGGGCTTTGCTATTTCTATATTTTTTTGTTTTTCTGTATTTTTTTGTGAGGGTCTCGATCGGTGGGGTAGGGCATGCAAACTCGAGCATGGATGTGGCTGTGAGAGGAAAAGGGAGGGCCATAGGCATAGAAAAATATACTATTTTGTTTAGAAGTATGTGTAGGGTAAGGGTTTAAGTTATAGTAGCCAATGTAGTTACCAAGGGAGGATTTAGTGATGGTAGAATGGGCTTTCACAGGAGAGGGTTTTAGAGGTCATGGTTGCTACGATGGCCAGTGTAGCCACTTTAGAGAGGTCATGGACATAGGGCCACTAGGCTAGTGGAGGGTTTAATGGTTGTAGTTTTTTGGCTAGGGTGCATGGAGGCTTCCTACAAAATTTTTTTTATTTTTGTTTTAATTCTCTGTAGTGTAGGGTAGGGATTTGAGGTTTGGTGGTAGCAATTACCCATAGGATTGAGGGCTTGACAAAGTTAATGGAAACATTTATTTGTTTTTTTGTAGCATAGTGAATGGAGAGAGGCAAGGACATGGGTTTAGTAGCCATGGCCAAAGTGGTTGCAGCAATTAGGGAAGGGTTACTGCTACTCATAAGGTAGGGCACATGATAGGATTGCAGTAAAGTGAGGGGTAGGGTGGTGCCATGAGGCATGGTGGCACAAACACTATAGTAGTGGCCATGGTAGTAGGAGGTGCAAGGATGCATCATAGCTAGCTTTTTGTTGCAAAACATTTATCATTTTTTGGGACTACACTCTATGTGAGCATAGCTATCAATCAAAATTTTTTCTTTAAGATTTTTTTTTTCAGGGCCATGCTCTCAAGGAGCATAGCCAATTGTTAGAATTCTTTTTTGAAAATTTTGGAGCTATGCTCATTGGCAACATAGGCTAGAGTTAGAAAATTTTGGATTGCTCTGGACTATGCTACCTAGAGTTAGAAAATTTTGAAGAAAAATTTGCTAAATATAAAAATGCCAATGATGCAAAAGCTACTATGATGCTAAATATGTAAGCTAAGACAATGTAAAATGTGTAAGCATGTGAAATGAAATGCTGATGCTATGATAAACATGCTACACCCCAGTTAGTACCAAGTGTGTCAAATGTGTACATTGATGTCCTATACCCATGGGGAATAGAGATATTTTTCTAAGTTATGCTATGTTACATTAATTTTTGATAAATGTAAGCTAATATGTTCTTGGATGAAATGTATCTATTGTGTATTAACACTACATTTTCCATTTGTGTGATTGCAGGTTGTTGCTAAAGCCAATCTTGATCATTGTGAAGCTTGTTGACATCCTTTACTACATGAGCAAGCTTGTTCCCAACATACCTACCTTGGACATAAAGTTGGGCTATCAAGTAGTATGGTTTTAACTAAGGGCCTTTAGGTTCCTAGCATTCTTACTATGGTAGCTCAATGTGATCATGTTGTCACACCTAGCAGTAGAGGTTGCAGCCACCATCACAAAGACATTACTACCTAGGGCCAACTGGGACATGCTAAGGTTCATGTCAGATGAGCCCATGACCAATGATGGATAAGAAAGAAGTTTGAGGTGAGGCCCCAAGGGCACTCATCCTCTTCATGGCTATGCACATGCATAATGTGTTCCAAAACCCACTTGGAACTATATATCATGTAGAAGCATAAGTACTCATGTTTGTCCATTATGCTCTTTTTCTATTTGCCATGCTATATTTTCTAACTACTAGTTGCTCATGTTTGATGCTAGGTTTAAAGTTGATGATGAGGGGCTCCATGATGAACTAGGGGCTCTTGCCTTAACCCACACTACCCTAGAGGTGTTCTCCTCTAGTTTGAACCTTCAGAAAGCCATGATTGAGTAGGTGGGAGTACTTAGAGAGCTATCCTACCTACTACCCAAACACATTCAAGCGGTGCATGACCTATGGTTGGCTTAATGAGGGCTGGGCTAGTGGTAAGCCCAACTTCACGGAGTCAATTACACAACCACCTCCATTGAGTACACTATTTGTTTCATGTAAGCATTTGTTACTTGGGTTTGCTTTTATTGCTTGCTCACATGCACTCATTGATTCACCCTTGCATGATGCTAACATTGTATTTGCCTATGTTACAACTACAATTGCTTTAGGAGAGGTGATAGTGGTCACCATAGGCCGTAGTGAGGCCACCCTCATAATGAAATATAGTGATGTGGAGGGGGCACAACATTGGTTATGTCATAAGGCCTTAAATACACTGACTAGTTAGCTGACACATGTAAGGTTGATGGACCTCTTTTTGGCCCTTAGCCTAAGCACTCCAGTGGCTGAGATTGTTGCCATTATTAACTCCTTCAATAGTGACACCTATTGGTTTTTCATCCATGTGCATAGAGTGAGGGTGGTCCTAGACCTTAGCGATGCTTTCTTTGTGAACTTTTTTAGCCTTCCATTTGAAGGCCCATTTGTCATTAATAAGGATAGAAAAGAGGTAGACTATAAAGGAGAGATTGAGTAGTGGTTGGAAACCACTTTATCTCACAAAGAAATCATGTTTAGATATATGCATGTGCTTAAGGTTTGGGAGCTCTGCCTTCTTTTTCATGCCCATGCCTTTCTAAAGTTGCTCTCCCAAGGAAAAATCCTTGGAATATAGCAAGCATAAGTGATGAGGGAGGTTCTAAAGAAGGGACTAGATTTAACCAAGCCTCCTTCATCACTATTGGACTACAAGAAAAGATCACCAGACTTTGCTATAGCCTATAAGCAAGATCTCATATTCACTTCACATTCTTTGCAGTGTATTTGTGAAGGTTTGCAAAGATCCTAGTGATCTAGGATAGTAGACATTGGGTTGTGTAGGATTACAAGTAGCTATCCAAGCCTTGGGTTAAGCACTTTTTCATGACAACTCATGCATAGGACCCCCCAGAGGAGATTGATGAGTCACACTCAATTACAATGAAAGCTCATTTGGGGAGGTCATGATCACACTATTCCCATGATAGCATAGGTGAGTGCCCTCCAATGATCATTGGGGATGTGAGCAAGGCCAATAGGTATATTGCAGAGATGGTGCGGCCTTCCAAGATGAAAATCTAGAGGCCATGCCTAGTAGAGAAAGCTACTTCTATGGTTAGATAGGTGGGCATCAAGAAAGTCTACCTTAAGATACCCACCTTCTATTTAGTGGTTGTAAGTTAGTAGACATGTCTTAGATGTCTTTTTTTTGTATTTTTTCATATTTATAATTTTTTTATATTTTTTATGTTATTCATGCTAATGCTACTTTGCTATGCTTGTGGAGTTAGACAAGAGGGCTATTGAAGAAACAATGGTAGTGATGGTAGTGGAGATGGCACCTCCTCAAGCTGATGAGGAGGAAGCACATGGAGAGGAGCTACCTGAGGGCACTGTTACCTTTTAATAGTTTGATGTAGAGGGGATATTTTACCTTTAGGGTGATTTTACCAACCTCTTCAATAATGTGTAGCTAGGAGATCCCCCTACGTTGATGCCTGAGGACTTACTAGGTAAATGCTTTAAGTTCCCATCTACTTTCTTTCTTTGCTCTTACATCTTTGGATGTTTAGTTGTTAAGTATTGCATTTTGTTGGCTTACAACCTCAAACATCCTAGTTAGTGATCCACTATTAGTACCTACCCACCACATGAAGCCATGGTTAGAGATGCCAAATAAATTTTTCTTCATGGAAGGCATTGTAGAGGATATGGTGGACCACATACAGTAGGTATATCCTAAGCTAAGTATGTATGTTGTTGTTTTTCTTTCATGTCTTTACTAATTTCATACTTAGTTTCCAGCTAATGTTGATGTACTTGTTGTATGCCAATAGGTTCTAAGCTCCATTGGAATCTGAATTGAGTGGCCAAGGTGGATGTTGTCCTTGAGTATTTCCTTGGGGTGGAGTAGGTGCCTTACCCTGTGTATGAGGTAGTTTGTAAGTGCACGCTTTCTAGTGTGAAGGCGTTATGAACCTATAGGTGCTCGAAAGAGCACCTATGGAAATGCATGCATAACCTTGAGGAGATCATGGTGAGCTTGAGCATGAAGAATGAGGACCTTTAGTCCTGTTATGATTTCTTATTGGCTCAAGCATAGGGGGTTAGTACTTGGTAGATTGCAGAGATTGATTATGCTAGGTACTAGCTAGTAATTTGGGGAAAAAATGAGGCCACCTAGGAGATTATTGAGTAGAAGTTTTAGATGGATCTGGTCATTTAGAAGAGCCAAGAATAGAAAAGCTTTAGCGCTAAGGTGTGTAAATTGGGGCACATGCAAAAAGATGACAAGAACCACTATAAGCATGAGCAAGATGCATATTTGTAGTAGCATAAAGAAGAGTTCATCAAAGCCCATTACCTTAAGTTATTCATTGAGGTAATTGATGGGAGTTGTGCCTTTGAGCTATTCGCTCAATACACAATGGTTAGTGGGTCCTCAAAGTGGGAGATTGTCATGCTCTTAGGGAAGACATTGTCTACCATATTTTTGATGTAGTCACCCACATGGACTACCATGGACAATAGCAAAATCCTTGTAGGTGTTTACTTTACTCATGAGGACTAGACATAGTTATTAGAGGTTGAAATCCTTTTATGTTTAAAAGAGGGCCTTGATAGACTACCTCCAAACATGGTTGATGTGGGACCCTCTTAGGTTAGTTTTTTGTTTTATGTTTATTTGATGCTTCTTTTATTAAGTTTTGTGTTGTACATTGGTTTATGGATTTTTGTGATTTTTGTCTTTAACAGGTACTAGACGATGCTATGGGCCCTGGCAGCATGACGGATGAAGAGGAGCCTCCACCCCCACCTAGTGTCACTAGCTAAGAAAATCCTAATGTAGCCTTGTCATTGGGAATTTTTTATATTTTTGTATATTTTTGCATTATGTAGTATGGATGATCATGTCATGTAACATTATTCTTTTATGGAATATAGTGGATTTTTTTCTATATGATGTGTATTGTTGTGTATTAAGTGTTGATAGTGTGATGAATTGATGCAAAGCAATTGCTAGTTTTAGACCATTTTGGGTCACATATGTAGATAAAATTTTGATAGTTTTAGGCCATTTTAGGCCCCAATGATAGTTTAAGATCATTTTAGGCCATGTACTAAAATGGATAGTGTTGCTAGTTTGAGGCCATGGTGGGTTGCACTGGTAGTTTTAGGACATTCAAGGCGATGCGATAGAAAAGGGAAAAGTTGTCAGTTTTAGCCTATGCTAGGGAATATAGTAGTTTAAGGCCTTCTTGGGCCATGAGTGCCAGTTTTAGCCTTGGCAGGCCATGCTATATTTTTGTAAGTTTTTTCATCTTATGTTTTTCTATGTGTTTTTTCTACTTTTTGGTGTAAATTGATAGCTAAAAAGTAATAAGATAAAAGTATAAAATTAACAAAAAATTTATAAGCAGAAGACATAAACACATAGAGAGACAAATAGTGCAATAGTGCAAACCAAGAAAAAATGTAAAATATGGACAAAATGCAGATAGGCAAAGTGTGTAGAGGTGGAATAAGCAATGACCTAACACCTATTGGACAAAGGGTGTACCTTAGTCATGACATTTTTTCCTAATGCAATGTGGGAGGTGGCACATAGGGCTTAGAGGATATGATGTGGTAATCACCTTGACCTTCATCAACTATGCCAAAGGAAAATTTTTTCCACAAAGCATTTTCCAAATGGTTGGGGATTTTTGTTAGCTCTTTGAGTTTGTTTCTTCACACTTTTTTCCTTTGTCCATTGTGAGAGGCGTGTCATTAGGGAACTTTACCTCTGATCCTTATTTAGCATCAATGTTGTTGATAGTCAGAGGGGCTACATTGTCACCATGTATGATAACCACTCCACCTTCATATGGAATATGGATTTCTTGATGGATTGGGGAGGAGAGGGCCTAGAGCTAGGATAACTAGGGCCTACCTAGGATTAGGTTGAAACCTGACATCTCCTCAATGACTATAAAATAAACTATGGTGGGGAATTACTTCCTTGCTAGTAAGGCTATCATGATAGTCCCCCTTACAATAACACATGACCCATTGAAGAACTTCAAGCATGTTATCTTCATTAGTTGAATCTGGTTAGCAAGACTAAGTTTTTCAACAATTGTGTATCAAATGATGTTAGTTGTCGTCCTATCATCAAAATGCACCCTGCATATCCTACTTTCTTCCACGTGGATAGTTATGAACATTGAAATAGTAATGACTTGACCCTTCTAAGGGCCTACCTTCATCACCTCATCACAAAATGTCAGGGGCATTGAACTTAATTCTTGTAGGGGAGGAGGCAATATCACAGTTTGAATGTACTATTTATCCATTGGGATGTTCTCCATGATGAAAATGGAGGTCAACATGTGTACTAATGATTCATGATGGGTAGAGGAAGTCATTATGAGGTTGTACAAGCTTAGAGCTATATTGTTTTATTTTAAAGCTTGCTTCACTTATGCCAATGCCTTAAGGAAGTTATTTTTGCTATCTGTGACTTTGTTGTCAGCATTGGCCTTCACCTCCTCCATGAAACCCAAGAGATGGATCTCTTATGGAGGGGATTTGGGCTTGGTTTGCTTCATTTGCTTTGGAGCCTTAGTGCTCCATTATTGGTTGCTTTGCTTTGGAGCCTCATTGCTTCATGGTTCATTGTTTGTTGCAGTGAACTCTTTGATTAGTTTGACCATTGGTATGAGAGATAAGGGGATAAGCTTAGGTGGGCCTAGTGCCCTTTACTATTGATGTTACCTAAGAATTCAATTGGTGAAGCACTTGCTTGGCCTTCTAGTTTGCCATCTTGGTTACCTATTAGCATCGTTTTTAGGATGGGATCTTGGGTGAGCAGGAGCTGATGCATTGCCCACCACTAGACTTCTAGTAGGTGGGGAGTTTGCACATTGTGGCATCCTTATGACAAACGGTGTTTGGGCTATTGCTACCACAATGTGCTATAAGGATTTGATGACAAAGGGTATTATGCGTGTCCAAGGTGGTACTATGATGACAAAAGAGATTTTCAAACTAAGGAGGCCCCAGTGTTACCAAAAGGCATATGAACCATGAATGGATCCTGTGCTGGTTCAAAATTTTCATCAATGCTAATGACATTGATGATGTACCTTGCACTGTTTGTGCTTATAGGGTCCTTGTAAATCCCCATTAACTAGTTTTGGGGGTGCACTAGATTGGTAGTGTCAAGGACCAACTCACCCTTGTCAATCATACACTAGATTTCATCTTGCAAAGCCATGCAAAAGTATGTGTCATAAGCTTGCAATTGGTGATATTGAAAAAATTGATTTAATTTAAAGTGCTTAGGGACTAGAGGCTCATTAGGTAGTGCAGCTAAAGGGTTCATGACTAAAACACAACAAAATTTTAGGTCTCAACATCTCAACTACAAATTTGGCTAAGTGTCAAAATGGTAACACTTTGCCCAAATTTTTCTAAGTGTTGAGTGTAGTGAGCTCCAATTGCCAAATTTGCAAAAAAAAATTTAAGTGTTAGAATGATGGAACTTTTTGTAAATTTTTCTAAGTGTCAAAACTTAGCAAATTTTTCTAAGTGTTGGTGCTTTGCTCCCTAGCATAGCCAACATAGCATGCATGAAGGCCTATTTTGCAAACTTTTCTAAGTGTCAACAATAGCTATAGAAATTTTCTTAGTGTTTGGCTATGCCTAGCACTATAGTTGTTATGCTCGACACTATAGTTGTTACGCTCTAAAGTGATACTATAGTTGTTAAGCTTGACACTATAGTTGTTACGCTTTGGTACACTCTAGAGCGTCGCAAGCATAGTCGACACAAAAATGGCCAATTTTACAGAATTTTCCAGGTGTTTTGTTACGCTCCCATTACCCTTGCTATGCTCCAAAGTGTAGCTAGAATAGCACACTTTTTAGTAACAAGTTTTGTCTAATTGTAAAGCTAGAAGTGGTCAAGAGTCACTTGGGATGGACAAAATAGTTTGGCAAATTTTCTCTTAGGTTGCCATGCAATGTTATAATCCATAGTTTAGCAAGCATGACATAAGTTTCAATTTCCAAATTTGCCTCAGTGTTGGATGTTGGACAAGTCTTTATCAAGCTAGCTTAGCATGGAAGAGCCATTTGGTAGATTTTCTAACTCTTGAGGCTACCCCTCTTACTATGCTCTGCAAGAACAAAGATTATAGTCTTTACAAGATTCTACAAAGTATTCATGCTATGTCTTATCCCTAGGGAGCATCCCATGTCATGCATGTAACATAAGACAAGTGTAGTAGCCAAAGTCCCATGTCCCACATGTAACATGGAATGAGCATAGCAGCTAGAGTTAGAAAATTTTTTAACTTTTTCTAGTTACCTTTGGATTTAGAAAACTTTTTGAATTTTTCTTATGGTCCCATCTATTTCACTACCAAATTGCACTCGATCCACATTTTGGACTAACACTAGCCCTATAAATACCCTTGCATCCCAATGTTCTAGGGGGTTGGCTTTCATTTTTCATTAGTGGAGAAATTGACACTTTCATTTGGCATTTGGCACTTTGGCATCCTACCACTTAGATCCATGGGAAAATAAGACCCAGAGCACACCACACTAATAGAGAGGTAGCCCTACATGGCATGGTACACTACTATCCTATTGCAACCTTGCACTACAAAATACACTATAGCCTTGTTGCAGCCCTGTAGAACATCACACGGTACATTATGGCAACCAACTTGGTAGGCAAAGTTCATGATAGCAAGCACCAGACTTCATGGCCTAACACCACTGAGACTATGATTGTGCTTCCACTATGCCTATTGTACACTATGTGCCTTTTGAGACCTTTTCAGAATTAGCTACACTCCCCTTTTTAGGACAGTGCACTTCTATTCTCAAATTCTATTGCATTTCTCAACCATTTCTCTTTGGTATTCAGTGTAACACTTATATTTTCTCACTTTTTCATACATATTTGCACATTTACATCATTGTTCTTAGGTTGAGACACCCTGCTATGCTCTAGCTTAGCTAGATCCAATACCTGTGCATAACGTATTATAAACCCTTCTCACACACAATCATTTTCACACCATGTAAGTCTCTATCTAATTGACAAGACTATTCAGGGCACCTTATTTTCATTTTCCAGCATGACCCTCACATAGATTCAGGATTAGGCTTTATGCCCACGGACCTCTTGATGTTTTAGCCACTGACATTTTTGGATGTCATAGCTTTCGGTGCTAGAAGGAGGACCTCACCATTTCCTTCTACATTTTTTGATGGGCACTTAACCAAAAATCTAAATTCTCTAGAGAGCATAACAAGTTTTTAAAGCATAGAAAGCTTTAGTGTAGTGTGTGTGGAAAGCTCCAACGTAGTGAGTGTAGCACCAGAGTTAGCCATTTTCATCAACTTTCATACTTCATATTTTTTTCTACATTTTCATACTTAGCATTTTTTCGATAGTTTTACACTTAGTCAAGCTTTTTTGTAGTTTCCATACTTAGCCATTTTTTGGCATTTTTCTATAGTTTTCAGAGTTAGCCATTTTTTGCAAACAACTCTCACAACCCAACCTATGAACATGAATCTAGATCCACCTTTTGCATCAGTGTTTAACACATTTGACACTAGGATCCACCGAAATTATGCTAGACTAAGCCATGAACAATACAATTTTGTTTGTTCCAAAATCCAGGCAAGATTACCAATGGATCACCTTGACCTAAATGCAAAACAAGATTACAAATATATCCATAGGAATGGATAAGAGTACAATCCTACCTTATTTGACATAATCCCACTCATAGAGTCTTACCACCAATTGTTGTCCCAACTCATTTGTGTAAACAAGAATGATGTAGGGACAACCTATGAGAAAGCCTCATAGGAGGAAGAAGATGAGTTTGAGGCCTGCTCCAAATGCAAGATCCTTATACCATCTTCCAGCAACCACTCCCTAGTACAACCCCTCCTCAGTTTGGTCCACCCATTCTCTTTGAGATGGTGATCATGCTAATTCAACCTTCCTTGCAAGGGATCACTACATTTGTCCAACCCTATGCTCATGCAGGGGCTACCTCCCAGCCCTAGATGACTCAGGCATCCTACATACCACTTGTCTCATTGATGCCCATGACATTCATCCAACCCACTTGTGTACAGCCTACATTGGTCATCATGCCCATCACTCAATTGATGCATCAATGATCATCTACTATGATGTTAAACTAGTAGCAGCTGTTTGCTATGATGTTAAACTGGTAATGACCATCCACTATAATGTTAAATTGGCAAACTCCACAACCAATAATCTAACCTTAAGCCTTATGACCAATGTAATCCCAGCCAATGCAACCATTTGGCACATCCCAAAGCTTGGATTAGGCATTTTAGTTGATCCAAGACTTGATGAAGGAGATCAACCAACTTAAGGCTACCTCCTCTGACACCATTAAGATGGTGGACTTCTTCTAGGATGATCCCATAAGTCCTACAGTACCAACTCTAACTCTTCCAACTAGGGTCTAGCTACCTCAACTCACCAAGTACAATGCTAAATAGGATCCTAATGCACACTTGCTCACATTTTGGTGCATGTGCCTACTCCTTCAAGCCTAGCCACATGTCATCATGTGTGTGTTCCCCATGTTACTCACTGGCAAGGCCTTAGACTAGTATTGTGCACTACCGAAGGCCTTAATCTCCTCCTTGGAGGACCTCCTCAACTAGTTCATGACATGCTTCAAGTACAACCTAAAGGTTGAAGCAACCCTTGACGAGCTCATGCAAGTCAAGTAAGGGCCCCTAGAGCTTATGCCAAAATTCCTCCAATGCTAGAATGCAACATTGAGAAAAATGCATAAACCCCTGGTAGAGACGCACCTACTAACCATCTTCAAGGATGTAGTGAATGACTTCATCAAGTTCAAATTGAATTACCTAGCCCCAAAGTCTCTCAAGCAAGCCTTTGCCCAAACAAAGGGCATAGATGGGCCAATGCAAGCTAGTAATGATTCAACTTATGTGGCCTACAAAAATCAAAATGTGCACAAGAAAAATGCAATAGTGGAAATAGTGGCCATAAGGAAAAAGTTAATCAACTGGGGCCCAACAACTAAGTAGCTCAAGGCCCTAGCTCACAAAGCCACCAACTCTACTGCCAACTCACCTACATCAATAAGCGCCATTCCAAGGTCCAACTTTGAGTGCAAGGATCACTCAAAATATACATCGCTACTGATGGAACCATTTAAACTATTGGAGTAACTCCTCAAAGCCAGGTAAATCTAATACAAACATGTATTAGAGATTGCCTACTAAAAACATGATAGGTACAATAAACTACTAAGGAAACCTAGTTCAGCAATTCCAAAAGAGCCCCTAGTTCCATAACATTTCAAGTTGGACCAATATTGTCATTACCATAAGATTTTTGGTCACAATATGAACAACTGTCATGCTTTGTAGGATGACTTGTAAAGAATGATAGAATGGGGCCAATTGGTGCTTGACATAGTGATCCAATCCAACACAGATGATGCCCCCTATTTCATAAAATTCATTAGCATAGATGTCAAGTCCAAACCTATGCAAAAGACTTTTGTGATTTGCATGCCTCCTAAGAAGGCCAAGATCCCCTCAACCTCGACAAGCAAGAGGCATCCCTTTGTTATCAAAGTGCCACCTTGATCATCCATAACATCCTTTGTGGTCAAGGTTCCACAAAAAGCATCTGCTAAGATGTTAAAATAACATGATGCAATAACAAAAATTGCTAAGAAACCTTTCATCATCAAGGTTCCATCACAAGTTGGTCCCATAACAACTCCTAAATCACCATTTGTCATAAGGATGTCACAACATGATGGCCCCTCACCTACCTGAAGCCCAATAGTGGGCAACATCTCGATCCCTCCTCCTTCAAGGGTTGACACCATTAGTAACATAGGTAGGCCTACCAAGTTGCAATGTAAGAGGATGAATGAGTGCCTTGCAACCTGCACGATTAAAGAAAAGGCCATGACCAACAAGAAAAAATTGAATGCTAGGGCCCCTAATCCCAAGCAAGCTAAGTAACCCAAGCCCATGTCCCCTCTATGAGAGATCCATCTCTCAAGCTACATGGAGGAAGTCAAGGCCAACAGAATGATTGACAACAAGGAATTCATAGCTGCACTAACATAGGTGAAAAAAATGCTCAAGAAAAATAACATGATGTTAAGCTTGTATGACTTGGTTATAACGTCATCTACTCACCACCAAGCATTGACCAAAATGTTGACCTCCATTATTATTATAGAGGACATCCTTGTAGATGAGACATCCATCCGTGCAACAATGTTTCCTCCTACATCACAAGAATTGGGTTTAACATCCCTAGCATTCTACAATGATGTAGTCAAGATCAACCTCAAATGAGGGGAGGTCACAACAGCTCCATTGTATATTAGCATACATGTTGGGTAGTGCATCATATATACAGTGCATGTTGATGATGGTATAGTAACAAAAATAGTCTTGTACTCTATCATTGACAAGCTAGTCCTAGCAGATGAAACTAGGCCAACCAAAATTGAATATCTAAAATCCTTCAATGGATCATGCATCACTATTAGGGGTACAATCAATTTAGCCTTCATGGTAGGAGAATAATTCCCCACTAGTGCATATTTCATTGTCATAGAGAAGATGCTAGGCTTCAACCTGATCCTAGATAGGCCTTGGCTAGCTCAACTATAGGCCATCTCCTCTTCCATCCACCAAGAAGTCCACCTTCCATATGAAGGTGGTTAAGTTATCATCCATGGTGATAACGTCCCCCCTCTAGCTATCGAAAACGTAGACATGGGGCAAGTGTTAGAGGTGGAGATTCTTGGTAGTACATGTAAAGTAATCAATGCAATGCATAAGGCTAACATACCCAAATAAGTGGTTGAAGCTAATAGCCTCCTAAAGGATCCTAACCCTTGTGCATCCCTTAATTCATGCCTAGTTAGGAAGCAACTACATGACCAAGAATTTCTCTTGGCCAAAAATGCATGAAGCACCTATTCACCTCTCACCTCCATGGGCTATGCATTTTTGATTTTTTCTTGCGTTGCATTTGTTCATGTATTTACATTTCACCTAGTTTCCTAGTTTACATACTACTTTACTTTGTTTATGCATCTCTACTTTATTTATGCATCCATCCACATTGCTTATGCATTGCATTTGAAAAATATCAAAAATACATAAACATAAAAAAACATAAAAGTATAAAAACACATGGCTTGAAATGGCCTTAAACTAGCCCATACCCTAGAAATGCCTAAAACTATCATGTTTTACATTTCTTTCCTTTCATTTGTGCATTTTAAACTCTATTTATGATAGGCGCCACTTGATATTGTTTCTCTAGTTTATTTTTATAAGATCTTATAGGCATAGAACATGAATATGCATGTAGCATCACACCTCACACAAGCAAGGTAAGAACTCGTCCATCATGACACCAAAAACTAGTACAAATGGTCTACTATGACTAAAAACTAGCATAGCAGTCCACTATGACTATAAATTGGCACAACATGTCCTTGGGCTATGATGATAAACTGGCATCCATAGCACATCCTTGGGCTATGATGTTAAACTAGCATCCATAGATAATCTTTGGGACATAATTTTTAACTAGAAAAATATCCAACATTTGCTATGATGTTAAACTGGCACCCAGTAGTCTGCTAGGACTATAAACTAGCACATCATGATCTACTAGGATCTTAAACTAGGTTCATTGCTTTTCAGGAATTTAAACTAGGATGTTGCTAATCTATTGGAACACCTTCCATTGGTGAAACCCTTGGGGAACTTGAAGCACCATCTCCTTCCACCATTCTATTGATCTTTTGGAGCACCTACCATCAGTGTGGCCTTTGGAGCACTCATAGCATCGTCACTCTAGCACTTTCAATGCCTTCCTGAGCACTTGCAACTAGCATAGCATTTGACACATTTGTAGCATCCTCATATCTATTACTTTTAGTATTTTCACATTTGGAATTTGCACTTGCATTTCATGTTTTATGGTTTTCTTATCTTCTTAGAGTTTTATTTGTAGGATGAAGCCCTAGAGATGGTTGTGCAAAGATGCATCTCATCACAACGACAAGTTGGCACATCATCCTAATGTACATGATTGGACTAGTTAAGCGACTCAAGAGTGAACATCACCCTCATCACATTATAGCCTACACACATTCACTCTTTCATCCCAATATCCCCACATCCCCTACATACTCGCAATTGCACATCCATCTTATGCATATGCACTATGATGTGTATGGCATTCTCCTCATGTCAACCATAGAACCCATGGCAGATGTAATGCAACTCATCTCATGGGAATCCTATTTTGGTTGGTTAAGGCCCATGTGGATTTAACACAACTCATCCTAGAAAGGAAACACGTATCCTATAGATGCAATGCAGTTGCATCAAAACAAAGCCCACCTACTTGATGGTTGACACCTTACAGCTAGTAATTAGTAGTAAGATGAATCTAATGAGGGCTTCCCTCGTTGCAAAGAAAAAAAGAAAAATCAAGAAAAAGAAAGAGAGAGAGAGAGAAGAAAGAAAAGGAGAATAGAAAAAAAAATCCCCAAGAAAATTGATAGTGTTGTAGTTTTGCAATTTTCCCAAACCTAGATTGACTTTGACTTTCTCACGAATACTTTGCCAATAGGTCAATGCTTTAGGGGCAAGCCACTTCATGCTAGGGTTACCATCAACCATGCTGACTTTGCATTTTACATCATGATCCACTATTTGCATTTCATTTCCACTATTTATATTTCATCTCCATAGCCTTGCCTAAATCCCTGATTCCTCAACATATCCTTATTCCCTTAGCACTCTTGAACATGGTGAAGCATCACCCAATCAGGTATCGATGAGTGATGTTGGTGCCATGTTTGTTGTGGTGTTTTGTAATTTTTTGTTGACATCTCTTGGGCCACTCTAGATGTCAACAAAGAGGGGCCATTAAAATAGCAAAAAATTTTGGGTCTCATCATCTTAACTACAAATGTGGCTAAGTGTAAAAATGGTGACACTTTGCCCAAGTTTTTCTAAGTGTTAAGTGTAGTCAACTCCAATTGCCAGATTTGCAAAATTTTTTGAAGTGTCAGAACGATGGCACTTTCTGCAAATTTGTCTAAGTGTTAATACTTAGCAAATTTTTCTAAGTATTGGTGCTATGCTCCCCAGTGTAGCTAGCATAGCATGTAGGAAGGATTGTTTTGCAAAATTTTCTAAGTGTTAACATCAGCTATAGAAATTTTTTTAAGTGTTGTGCTATTCTTGGCAGTATAGCTATTATGCTCTACAGTGACATTATAGTTGTTACACTTGACACTGTAGTTGTTATGCTTGACATTGTAGCTATTATGTTCTACTACACTCTAGAGCATGACAAGCATAGCCAACATACAAATGGCTAGTTTTGTAGAATTTTCTAAGTGTTGTGCTATGCTTCCATTGCCCTTGCTATGATCTAGAGTGTAGCTAGCATAGCACACTTTTCAATAACAAGTTTTGCCTAACTGTCAAGCTAGAAGTGATCAATGGTCACTTGGGATGGACAAAATAGTTTGGAAAATTTTCTATCTCTTGGGTTTCCATGATCTACTATGCTCTATAGCATAGCAAGTGTGACACAAGTTCTAATTTCTAGCTTTGCCTAAGTGTTGGACAAGGATCTGTAAAGCTAGCTTAGCATGGAAGAGACATCTGGAAGATTTTGTAACTCTTGAGGTGACCCCTCATCCTATGCTCTAGAGTCTAGCTAGCATAGCAAGAATAAGGATTATAGTCTTTACAAGATTCTTCTAACTATTCATGCTACACGCTATCCCTAGGGAGCATCCCCTATCCTACATGTAACATAGGACAAGCTTAGTGTCGTCTCTCGCACATAACATGGGACAAGCATAGTGGCTAGAGTTAGAAATTTTTTGAACTTTTTCTAGTCACCTCTAGACTTAGAAAATTTTATAAATTTTTCTTGTGGTCCCACCTATCACATTGACACATCACACCTAATTTTAATTTTGGGCTAACCCTAGCCCTATAAATATCCTTACATCCTAATGTTTCAGGGGGTTGGCTTCCATTTTTCACCAATGGAGTAGTTGGCACTTTCATTTGACATTTGGAACTTTGGCATCTTGGCACTTAGCTCCATTGGCAAATGAGACCTAAAGCACACCACATCAATAGAGAGGTAGCCCTACACTACATAGTACACTGTGACCCCATTACAACCCTACACTGCATGCTACACCATAGCCTCATTGCAACCTAGTAGAACATCGCACAGTACACCATGGTAACTAACATGTCAGGCATAGTTCATCATAGTGAGCACTAGACTTCTTAGCATGACATCACTGAGACTATGACTGCACTCCCATTATGCCTATTGTACACTGTGTACCTTTTGATACCCTTTTGGAATTAGCTATGCTCCCCCTTTTGGGGTGATGAATTTATGTTCTCAAATTTTGTTGCATTTTTTAAGTGTTTCTCTTTGGTATTTAGCATAAAAATTATATTTTCCTACTTTTTCATACATATTTGCATGTTTACATCACTATTCTTAGGTTGGGACATCCCAATACACTCTAGCTTTGCTAGACGCAATACCTACATGTAACATAGTATAAACCCTTCTCACACATGGTTGTTTTAACACCATATAAGTCCCTATCTAATCAACAAGATCATTTAATGCACCTAATTTCCATTTCCCAACACAACCCTCACATGGATTTAGGGTTAGGTTTTATGTCCACAGACCTCTTAGTGTTCCATCCATCAACATTTTTAGACATCACATTGACAAGCTTGCAATATTGATCATATTGCCTGAGAGAGTCCTTAAACATATACTTGTACTAGATGCATCCAGCATTAAGCAGTTAGTCTAAGAGCTTTGACCACTTCATAGGAAATGGTGTATACTTTAAGTGATCCTTGTGCTCAAAGTTAGGACTTGTGGTAGCTAGTGCCATGACAATTGATGATGCAAGTTGTTTGGTTGCCATAGTGCTAAAGCTAGCCATCTTGTTGTTGGTTGGTACCTTAGATGGTTTGACCATTGGTTGGCTTAGCCTTGTTAGTCACTAATGCAATGGTTGTGATTACTTGCTTGTCTTTTTCCTTTTCTTTTAGGCCACATAGGTTAGATCCTTGCTAGCCTTTGTTGCATCCTAAATGATCTTAGTTTGAGCAAATGCCTAGCTCAGGGACTGTGGGGCAAGGAAATATAGCTTTGACTTGATAAAGTTGTTCACTACACCTTTGAAAATGGCCACTAAGTGGACCTCCATGGTAGGCTCATGGATCTTGTTAATGGAAGTAATCCATTGCTAAATGAACTTCTACATGGGCTTTAGGTTGCCCTACTTCACTTGCATTAGTTGGTCTAGGATCACTTCAAACTTTAAGTTGTACTTGAAGTGTGTAATGAACTATGTGAGAAATTCCTCCAACAAAGAGATGGAGGCCCTAGGGAGTGTTCAGTACTAGTCTAGTGCTTTGCCAATTAGGAATATGATGAGGATGTGGATGATGGTATTTGGTGTTGCCTATAGTAAGAAGAACTCTAACTAGAAGGTGACCAAATGAGCGTTGGGGTTCCCTTCACCATTATATTTGGTGAGCTGTGGGAGTAGGACCCCTATAGGTAGCACTAGTGGTGGGATTTTAGGACTAATTAGGTCATTTTGATGGAAATCCATCACCTATAATATTTTAGAGGATGTGACTTTGAGCTACTTGACCTCTTTAGTGAGGCTTTGGATTAGCTTGAACACTTGATCCAAGTTAGGTGTGGTGGTGCTAGGTTGTGTGGGTTGTGCTACCCATTAAGGTTGCTGGGTGGTTCACAACCTACCTCCAGGTTGTGTGACCATGCATGATGCCTATTAAGTGGGCTATGCTATGGGAATAGCACTTGGGCCCAACCACTAGTTGGTAGTTTGGATCATTGAAAGAGGTGTCAATGTGATAGGTGAAACAAATGATGCTTGAGTCATGTATGATGGGGGTGGAATGTGCGTAGTATGCATGTAAGGTTGCATGGGTGTAATGGTTAATGCTGTAGAAGACTAGGTGACCCAAATAGTCTAAAAAACTTGAACAAAATAGATAGGTTTGAAAGGAATGATGAAAGGCATGCTAAAGGAAAGGCTAAAGGTCAAACCAACATCTTGATGCATTTGGTGCATTTGGTGGGTTTCCATCATGGGTGTTGTCTTGGGAAATGACATGGGACTACAGGATGATGGAGGAGGAACAACAAAGGCCACCTACTAAAATGAGGCATGTAATAGATTATCATGATTAGATTGAGCCTCAATCTCATCTGGCTCTTCATGGAGTGGCTCCTCTAAGTCCATCCCTACCTCATGGCCCATGTTATAGATGAAGTTCTCCCACATCCACTAGTAGTCTTTCATGAGTAGGATGAAGTCAAAGTCAAAAGGGAACCATTCCCTCCTATTACGATGCATATGCTCATAACTATATTTGGATTTCACTTCTTGCCAGTCCAAAGGAAAACCCACTTGGAACTTTGCAAAAAAAAATTTATATTGGTCATTATTGAGCACCATGACCTCAGGACGCAAGTTATGTAGCTTGAGAGATTGTCTCTATGCTAGGATAGGACCCCCAAGAATGTTAATCAGGAACTCCTGCTATATGGGCTAGAACACAATTGCACCCAAAATGAAGGTTGAGGGTTGCTTGGGATTCATGATGCTTATGCAAGAAATGAGTAAAAATAGTTAACTACTAAAATGTAGAAAAATAGCTAAGTGTAAATAAAATATAAAAATAACTAATTATGAAATGTAGTAGAAATGACTAAGTGTAAGTTTGTTGAAAAATGGCTTACTCTAGGACTACACTCAAAGCCAAATATGCTCGCTATGTTGGAGATAGCTATGCTCTACTAGAGAGAATTTTGACCAAGTGTCAGCACTGGTGCTATCAAGTGAGGTTCTAGGAAAATTGACAACAAGAACCAATCTACACAAAGTACAAAGAGTACGCAAGGAAACAACCATGGGATTTGGTCAAAGAAGGAAATGGAAAAGGCCCTCCTTCTAGGACCACAAAATTGTAGCTACCAAAAACATCGAAGGCTAGAATGGGACACTAAGAGGTCCATGGTCACACAGTTTTGACCTTGCTCTCACATGAAGGCCAATTAGAAAATGGAAGCAGGGTGTCTAGAATGGTCTTGTTGAAATGGACTTACGAGTGTTACAATGAGATGCATTTTAAGGTGTTTATGCAATGTTTATCATGTTTTTTGTGCTTGCAGAGGTGAGCATAGTCAAAGTTTTAAGTAAGAAAACAAAGGTATGAATGTGCAAATAGATGCATGAATAGTGAAAAATGTGAGAAAAATGCTAAAAATGTGCAAGAAATATGAAACATACACAAAATATGAGCTAAATAAAAGATGGTACTACCCCAAATGGGGAAGCATAGTCAACTATAAAGAAAAGGTGAGGAGGTACACTATGTACAAACAAGCATAGTAGGTAGCATAGTCATGGTCTTAAGGTGTTTGGCTATGAAGATTAATGTCTGCTATGAAGTCTAAGGCTATCAAGTTAGCTACCACAGTGTCCTGCAAGCTGTAGTAGTGTGTAATGTGTTGGGTGATGTCCAACAGTATTCAATGGGATCCTAAAGGTCGCTAAGGTGCTAAGTGTGCTAGGGTGAAAGCGTGCTAAGGAAGCAAGTTTGCTAGCTGAATGTTTGAAAATTCCCACCTCAGTTTGAATTGTTGACCTAATGCAAGAATTGCCAACCCCTAAAACATGTAGCACTAGGATATTTATAGGCCTAGGATTAGTGTGAATCATGGGTTATGTGCCATGTTGTAAAGGGATAGTTGGGAACTACGTTGACCCTAGCTACACTCCTGCTAAAGCAAAATGGTGTTTTATTGATGTGCTCTAATGCACCTTGTGAGACTACCAAACTATGACTATACTACCAAGACTACATGTAAGAGTGCCAAACAGAATACAAAGTACTTAGAAATAGTGAAAAATAGTAGAGTTTTTGAAACTATGCTCTGTGACTATGCTATCCACTCTCTCAAGTGATGTCAAGCATAGGTACAATTGGGGGGGCAATGCAAATTTCTAGTCTTTCTTGTAGAAGGAATGTTGACAATAATATGCATGCTATTGCTGAGTTTTGGAGGCTTATGAAGGTAGTTTTTCATGGCTATGCTAGCTACGCCCTAGAGCGTAGCCTAAGGGGTTAGGAAACTTTGGAAAAAAGGTGAAGTTTAGTGTTTTCTATGCTGACTACGATTTGGAGTGTAGTCCTAGTAGGGTGAGCATAGCTCAAACACTTAAAAAAAATATTGCAAAACAATTGTGTGCATGCAGACTATGCTAGCTATGCTCTAGAGCATAGTAGGGAGCATAGCACTAGAAGTTAGAAAATTTGCCAAATTATTTCATCCATCCCATACATGCTTAGTATCCTCTATCTTGATACTTAGAGAAAATTTGTGAAATTGGTAATTCCAAGGCTAACTACACTAGCTATGGTTTAGAGTGTAGCACAAGGGGGAGAGTGTAGTTAAGATAGAAAAAGATTTCAACTATTGTTGACACTTGGAAAAATTTTGAAAATTTGAATTGTTAGTGTCAACTATGCTAACTACACTTAGGAGTGTAGTCCTAGTAGTGGGAGTGTAGCCTCAACACTTAGAAAAAATTTGCCAAGTTTTGACACTTAGCCAAAATTTTAGTTGAGACTTAGGAGGTCAATATTTGGTGGTGTTTTAGGAGTCATTGAAGATGATCCTTCACTAATTAAAGGTCATGGTAGGTTAAAGAGTTCTCTTTATGCTACATTAGCCTCCTCCAAGGTTGATGAAAGCTCTCCTTTTTGACATCTTGAACAAAAAATGCAGAAATCACTAAAATCTTCAAGCTTCCAAAAATTCTCTAGCAACTATGCTTGCTCCTTTGTGTGGGATGGATAGGCTATGTTAAAGATATGTCCAATTGAAGCCAAGAATAGGGTAAAAGCTCTAATGTTATGCTCTATAGATTGAAGCTAGTTTGAGAAGTTTTATTTTTGCAAAACTGTAATGTGAGAATCACTTCTAAACTTATATGTTAATCTTGGTTTGCTGAATACACTGATACAAGTCCCACATAACTTCATGATTACAATTAGAAGGTGGGACTATACTTGGTTAGTGGAAAATCAATTATTTTAACAATTCAAATTTTAGGTGGACCTTACTAGGTGCCTCTATCAAGCCAAAAAAATACTAATACACTTGCATTTAGGCTCCTCCATAATAAGTGTGTTGGGGTTTAGCTTCTAAAGGCCTTCAAATGGGTTCTAAACCCTAACCACTATGAAAACCTACATCTTACTTACCTATCCATCCATGTTGGAACCCAAAATCTCCATACAAAAATTAGAAACTGGATGGCAACCTTGGCAAGCATCAAGTCACAAAGGAGAAGGAAGCCCATAATGAAACATACTATCTTGGGTAACAATGCTAGCCAAAAGCCCACCAACATTCGCCAACATTGCTCCATGGGCATAGTACTTCCAAACATTAATCAAACCTTAATTTGATGTTGGAATGACCATTGAAAGACTAAAATCCCAATAGAAGCCTAAGGTAGCTTTGAAACCTAGTTTAACCCAATAAAAAGTGGAAGAAACCATGAATTTCAGTCCATCGACACTGGGAGGCACCCCATACACACTAGCCTACATGGCTCTAGTGTGGGTGGTAGGGGTCTTTCCATAATAGGTCATAAAAGACCTTCAAATTGACACATTTTGACCTCTACATGTCTCTCAAGTTCCTAGTCAATTCGAAATGTCAAGAAAAAAACTCAATAAAATTTAGGCAAAACCCCACTCTAACCTTATATTCATGCTAGGGGGCACTCCAACCATGCTAGCCAATGTGATGCCAGTGTGGTTAGATGGGGTGTGGCCATAAAATGCCAAAAGTAACCTTTGAATTAATACATCATAGCCTCTATGCATTCTTGAAGTCTCTGATAATCAAGAATGAAGAAAAATTAAGTTGAATTTCATGTAAACCCCCTTGCACATGTTGAAGAAGGCCTCACCCATAGTAACCTATGTGGGTACTTTGAGAAAAGAAATAAAAGCATTAAAATAATCTCGAATCTCATCACTTTAACCCTAAAACCTTGTAGGAGCCTCTAGATACTACCTACCTCTAGAAACTGAGTAAAAATGATAAAAAAATTTACCATTTCCCATTCATCCATAATGGGGCTATGTTATCCAACATAGCCCAAGGAGGGAAGACCACACAAACCATTAAAAATAATTCAAGATTAATAATTTTGAGATTAAATCCTAACCATTGATAGCAGAAGCACTAGAAGTTGAAGAACTTGGGTTATTTAAAACAAGAACCTACTAATAGCTATAATCTATGTGCATCCATCTTGAAGAAGGCCAAAGCCATACTAGCTAGTGTGGCTCCAATGTGGATGTGATTTTTAACCAATTCTACATGTTCCATAACATACCAAACTACCTAAAACTTAACTTAGCAAGCCTACAACCTTAGGACCTTAAAACAAATTGTACGTTTCCTTTGTTTTAGCCATAAAATCACCATCCCCTATCCATCCACATTGGGGTCACTTCCAACCATGCTATTTAGCATGGCTCCAATGTGGTTGAGGCCTAAGACTAGTTTTGTTGGTCCTACAACACTTCAAGCAACCCAAAATTTGACATGTGAAGCCCAAAACCTTGTCCAAGCCTTTAGGAACCATGAAAACCTAGAAATCAAGTTAAAAGGTGGAAAGAAACTCATCATACACTTTCATCCATTCTAGGACTCTATTGGTTAGCATAATCCAAGGGGGCATGATAATCCTAAGACTCAAACAACCTTTAAATTTCATAGTTTCAAGCCTAAACCCTATTCATGGACATCAAAAACCCTAAAATCTTGAACACTTGGTTGATTTGTCATGAAAGTTTTTTTAAAAGGGTCAAAAATAAAGTGTGACTATGCAAGAGAGGGCTATATCCATGCAAACTAGCATGGCTCCAACATAGTTAGAGTCCAAATATGATTTCATAAGCATAATCTTGCTCCAAATGATCTAAAACTTGATTGGGGAAGCCTAGTGTAATGACAGAAAACGTCAGTCGCTAGAAATACCGAACCAAGGTTTGTGTACACAGTTCTAACTTCGAATCCATGCGAGGACCATGCTAGAGAGAAAAAAATAAATCCGAGGTGCCCTGAATGGTCTTACCAATCAGACAGTGACTTATTTAATCAGTAAAAGGTTTTGTAGTAATTTGATGATGAAATGAAGATTCCTTATAAAGCGATGCAATGTTTTTAATCCTGAAAGTAATTGAAGATAATGCAAACGATTTAGATAAGATTTCCAAATGCATCTAACTAAGATGCAGGAGATCATATTTGGTAGATAATATGATCACAAGATTAGGGATTTAATTTATGAAAAAAATTATGTTTGATACAATGACTTCAGGCAGGCTTTGGTTTGGATGAAGCATATGCCAGTAGGAAGATAATTATGTAAATATGAAACAAGCAAGGATCAATCTACCTTGATCTAGCCAATCTAGGCACAAGGAAGCTAGACCCGTGGGAGAATATCCTATAGCCGGTTGTTTCTAATCAATAATTCTTATCAATCACCTCCGACGTTCTCACGATTGCTGATTCTCTTTTGCTCTCTTGCCATCCTTGAAAGAAAATTTTTTTCCAATACTTTGATCTTTGCCAACTAGAGCATTTATAAAGTCAGGGACAGGAGAAAAACGCGATTTAAATGACGTGTGTCCTGAACTCATAGAATGCCATTGACTAATGTGTTGTTTTTAAAGCTTATGATGTTATGCTACGTAATGCATCGTAAACTACCCTCATGTGAGCTTTGACAATAGACTATCCTTTGATTATGTTGTAATATGCTAGAGAGCTTATTATGGCGTATGAACTATGGATGTATGATTTGTGTGTCCTTACTTGAATTACATTTCCTTACACTAAATTACGCATCATAGCGAAATTCAGTGTAAAATAATGAAACCGCAAAAGTTGAAGTGTTGTTGTCGCACTTCCTCTTTCTATCTTTCTCAAGGTTTTTACTACATTGCACTACGTAAAGCAGTGTAATGGGCCCCTTAACCAGGAAAGAAAACCTGCTGAAACACGCATCATACTTTAGACTATTGCTTAGGCCTTGAGACTTTTACTGGGTTGTCGAAGTCTTGCATGTTTGCCATCTTTGATGCTGCAGTGGATTGTCTTTGATATTACACTGCACAATGTGATATTACACTATGTAGCATAATACAACGTAATTTGCCAAAAGTTAAGATTTTCGAAACAGATAACTTGCGAAGTTGGAATTTTTGCTTCTGTACATCTTTGCTCCATTCTCTAGAATTTTCTTGTGTTGTGCTGCGCAGCAGGGCGGGACAGACCTTCAACTGAAAAGGAACTTACTGCGCCTTGCCTTGTTGTGACCCTTTGCCTGAATCACCAGCCTTTTGACAAACCATCGAGGCCTTGAAATTTTCATGGTGTTTCAATGACCCCTCTTTGTTGATGTTTAGAGGACTTGCTCGAAAGACGTTGACAAAGAATACAAAACACCAGAAAGGCAAAAGTGTCAACGACGTCTGTTGGAGACAGCTCAAATGTTGTTCTGTCAAACTTAGAAGTGTGAGGATGGAGGGTCATAGGGTATAGAAGGGATCTTACAGGAGTTAGAGATGGTAGGTTTGGGAAAGACTCAAACATATGAATCATGAAGCATCCCTGAACAAGTCATTACATCCTTTCGCTAATGTGTTTGCGAAAGGTTACGTCGGCATACTCCATATGGGGGGTTGGTAAGGATGAGTTGTGTTATGCCTGCATGGCCTAGACGAGTTGTTTTACATTCATTTTGCCAAGTATTACTCCCTGCGTTTTTTTAAAATTTAGATTGCTTACCACAAGGCGAGTTGTCTTACGCTAGTTTATGGACATAATAATGAAAATTGATCAACTTAATGCTTGCATTCTATACAAGCATAGAAGAAAATAGGAATAATTGTAAGGATAGAGAAAAAGGGGGAATACATGGTAGGGTACGCGATGGAGGGAGAGGCAGGATTTGCACTTTCAAGTGACCAGACTAGTCTGAGCAGCCACATCAGAACACCATAACACCTCACCTTCCAATGAAGGTATTCTTGATAAATGCCTTTGTAACAAGTAACCTGCAAAACACAACATAGAACAGAAAGCCAGAAACAAACGTCCAGATTATTAAGGAGGGAGGCTTTTGAAACAAGTGCCATCCAAAGCGAAAAGGAGAGTGTAGACTTTTGAAATTGGGACCGTAGTAAGCAGCAAGGGTGTCAATGTTGATGCCGCGGTTCCTAAAGTTTTCGTCAGTAGCCAGATTCATCTCACTTGAAGGACGATGCAAAGAACATGTTAGATGAATCTGCTAAGCCAGAATCTGATGACGACAATGGATGGAGGTCGCTGAGACGGTGGGTGGCCATGGTTTTCTTGGGGCACCAAGTGGCAAAACTGATCCTAGGAGCTGCAGCTATGAAGTGGCTATTGTAGCGACATCTTCAAGGGGTCAGTAGTATGCCTTTCGGCATATCCGAGGAATCAGTAGGATGCTGATGGGGTAATGATGCTGCATCTATTCCAACGCCTTACTTGCTCTATCTGGTAGGGATCCAGTGCAAGAATGATCATGCTTGCTTGCTTCATGGATGGCCTGACAAAGTATACTTTTGGGTCCTATTTGACCGTTGTTGCTAGTTTTAAGTCTCAGTAGACTATGATCTTGGTTTAACATCTGGGCAGCCTGAAATCTGCTAGTTTTACATCATAGCAGATGGTCGAAGGGCTAGTTTATGGTCCTAGTAGACCATGCTATGGGTGTCAGTTTTATGTCGTAACCTAGGGACAAGTCTGTGCTAGTTTAGTGTCTCAGTAGACATGTGCTTACCTTGCTAGTTTAGCATCTTGGCGGATGTGTGCAAGAGCTACCAGTTTTATGTCCTAGAAGATGTGTATAACTTTGCCAGTTTTACATTGTAGAAACGTGTGTTACTTGATTTTTAGTTGAGTTGGTGTTCAGATGTAATACCGATTTAGGTACAGATGATTCACCAAATTTTTTAGTTTGTTGCCATCGGTGTCTGCTAACTTGAATGCTCCATTGTTGTATGCGCCGATAACCAGGAAAGGGCCTTTCCAGTTTGTAGGGAACTTGCCTATTGGTTCACGAATGGCCTTGAGAACTAAGTCTCCTTTCTCTATTGGTCATTGATGTAGGTTGTGCTGATGCTTCTATCTCTATTTATCCTAATATTTTTTGATGGTGTCAAGCGTGTGGATGCATTTCTCCTCCACTAAGTCTAAATCCACAATTCTAGACTTATTTTGTTGAGTCTCATTTATAACTATAGATAGGACCATCCGCAATGAGGAAACCTGTAATTCCAAAGGCAACACTACTTCAGATCCATAGACCAGGTTGTAGGGCATCCTATTTGTGGCTATTCTGCACGTCGTACGATACACCCATAGCACATAGAGGATTTTTTCATGCTGCCACTTCTTATTACTATTGAGCATCTTCTTGAGTAAATTGATAATCATCTTTTTTGTTGCCTCTGCTTGACCAATTTCTTGCGGGTAATAAGATGAAGAAAAAGATTGCTTGATATCAAGATTATTGCAAAAAGATTTGGTTTCTGTGCTACTAAATTGTGGTCCATTGTCAGTCACAATAGTCATAGGGAGTCCAAATCTGGTTACAATATTGTCTAAGATGAAATGGAAAACCTGTTGAGATGTAATCTTTCATAGGGGGATAGCCTCGACCCATTTCGTAAAATATTCAGTGGCGGTGATAATGAAGCTATGTTCTGCGGAAGATTTGTGTGCGATGGGGCCTATGATGTCCAGTCCCCATCATTGGAATGGCCAATTGATCTTTGTAGTGTGTAACTTAGTTGGTGACACGTGTATTAGATTTGCATAACACTGGAACATGTCACATGTCTTAAATTTGGCAAGAGAATATTTTTCCATGTACGGCCAATAGTACCCTAGGCGTCTAATCTTAGCGGCCATGGCTCACGGGGCTACGTGTCCCCCACATAGTCCTTCATGGACCTCGCTAACTATCCATCATGCTTGATCATTATTGACACAGGTGAGCAACACCCCATTGAAGGAGCATCTACAGAGAGTACTGTCTCCAATGATGATGTATTATCTAGCATGCTTGCGCACCACATCCTTTTGTGCATGTGTTAGCTCGTGCAGTGTTTTTCCATGCAGAAGGTAAGTTTTAATGTTGTCATACCATTCTGGTGTTCCTCCCGCGTCTAATGAAGAAATCTGCACTGCTTGAATGATAGGCTCAATACATTCTATCATTAAGATGGACCAAGTGAAAAACAAGTGTGGTGGCACGTTTAGTGCCAGCGTTGCCAGTGCATCAGCAATAGTGTTTTTGTTGCGTGGCATGTGTTGGACATCGATCGTCGTAAATTACTTCAGGAGATCTTTAGCCATATCACAATAGGGCTATAGATGCACAGCTTTGCAGGTGTAGAATCCTGTGATTTGATTGATGACCAGCATCGAATCGCCTCAGATTGCCAAGTGTTGAACGTTAAGTTCTCTAGCTATCAACAACCCTCTGAGGAGCCCCTCATACTCTGCCACGTTGTTCGTACAAGGGAATGTTAGGTGGTAAGCCAATGGACACACATCCTCAGGAGTAAGCATAATAATAGCGGTGGCATTGCCGTCCTTAGTGGTTGAAGCTTTGTCGAAGTATAATGTTGCTTTAATGCCTGTTGATACAGGGCTTAAACTATGTACATGTTCATCTGGGAATTCTGGTTCTATTGTAGCTTGATCGTTAATCGGTGACATTGCTAATTGGTCAACTATGGCTTGACCTTTGGTGGATGACTAGCCAACATAATGTAAATTGAATTCCTCTATAATAGCTTTCCAAAAAGCTATCCTACTACTTTCATACAAGTTGTTGGAGATAGCTCACAGAACGTTACTTTAACAAATTATGTTGACCTGACCACGGAAAATATAAAGCCTACATTTTTTAAGTGAGAAAACTAATGCCAAATAGATACACTCCACTTCGTTGTACCTTGTTTCATATGCAAATAGAGCATGACTGAGGTAATAGATAGGTTTTTTTGATCCATCGTTCCTTTTTTGGCACAGTAACGCAGCTATGGATACGTCTGAGTTAGCTAGATAAATGTAGAAGGGCTGATCCCTTTGTGGTAGTAAAACCATCAGTAAATGTTGTAGCTCTTCTTTCAAACTGTCAAATGCAAGCTGACAGTCATCAGTCCATTCGAAATCAACACCCTTCTTCAGAAGATGTTGCATGGGGTGTAATTTATCTGTTAACTTTGAGATGAACTACCTGATGAACTAAAGTCTATCATGTAACCCACGTAATTCTTTGAGATTTGTTGGTGGCGTTAAATTGAAGATGACTTTAACCTTGTCAGGGTTGACTCAGATGCCAGTCTCTGATACCACAAACCCTAACATGCATTTGGTTTTGACTCTGAACACGCATTTCTTTGGGTTGAGCCATAAGTCATGTTTGAGACATCATTTAAGGACTAACTCTAGGTCTTTTGAATGATCTTTTGACTTTATAGACTTGACATCTATGTCATCTACATAGTCATTCAATCTCCCTAAGAGATAATTGCTAAAGATATATGTCATGGCTTGTTGATACGTTGCTCCAGCATTTTTTAACCCAAAAGGCATCATGGTGTAGCAGAAGGTCCCCTAGGGCATCATGAATGTTGTGGTCAATTGGTGCTCTGGGTTAATACGAATTTGATTATAACCTAAAAATCCATCCATAAAGGATAGGAGCACGTGACCAGTTGTTGTGTCGATCAGTTGGTTGATACTCGGTAATGGGAAGATGTCCTTAATCATAGCTTTGTTCAGATCCCGGAAGTCTATGCAAATGTGTATGCCTCCCGTTTTCTTAGAGACAACTACAATGTTGGACACCCAATCTGAGTAATCAACCGCATGGATGAAACTAGCCTGATATAGCTTGGTGATTTCATCACGCACTGCTAGCGTGATTTCTGGCTTAATCTTTCGTGCCTTCTATCTAATTGGTTTGATGTGTGGGTCTAAGATTATGTTGTGCTATATTAATCTTGGGTTTAAACCCGACATGTCTTCATATGACCACGCAAACATAGTAGCATTGTTTTGGAGCACTTGGGTTATGTCATTCTACATCTGTTGGTCTAGGAGAGAACTAACCCTAAGATTTTTATTCTTGCCTTTGTGTGTAACCACAGGGACCTCGCTGAGAGGGTCCTTGGTTACATCACCAACCTCCAGGTCGAGTGTTTGGATCAGATATTCTGGCCAGTCTAGGGATGTTCCCAATGTTGCTATGGTTGCGTCATAAAGGGAAGGGTTTGTTCCTACTAGCGTGTGATCATACTGTCTAATTACCTTTCCATGTGGCCCTGTTAAGGCTAAGGGTGCGGATAAAGCTGCATCCATTTGCGAGTGATCCTGCAAAATCGCCAAAAATGGAAGTTGTTACATCATTTTTTCACCAATATGTTAAATGATAAAATTTTGTTTATTTTTGTGTTAGAATTGCATGTTAGATAAGTTTCTAGTTTAAGGTCTTAGTGGACCGTTACAAATAGTTTGTAAAAAGAAATGTTGAGCTAAGCTTCCTAGGTGCTAGCGTATGAAATGAGATGAGAGGTGCAATGTGGCGCGTCTAGCGTATCGAAATGGTTGGATTTGTATTTCACAAAAACCATAGTTAATGCGGCCAAATTACGAGGTGATAAGCATTGCGTTAGTATAGGGTTATTTCGGACCGCAACTCGCATGATATCTGCAACATTAATGCCTAGATCTTCACATTTTATGTCATACTGACACCCACATTTCGGGAAAGTTCCTCGTTGATCGGGTGGAAAGAATCAGTTGGTTTCGAGGATTTTGTTTATAAACCAGTGGTTCATACTCAAAATAGGTTATTAATATCATGAATTCAAACCTAGTTATAGCAAGAAGAGAGCATGAGCAAGGTGTGAGCAAAGGATTTCACAAGGACTTTGTTCAATTACGACCTTTGCAACAATGGCACCCAAGGTTAAAGGAAAGAACACTAAGTTGGCCAGGATTGACGAGATGCAAGAGAGTTTACAGTGGATTTCATAGGCCAGAGTAGAAGCTCTAGACATTACTATGCTTAACCGATAAGTTGTTGTTCACCCTTTTACGCTATTTTCATGTTTGTTGCAGCATCGTGGTTTGTATATTTTGGGTTCTTATGTTGGTTGGGCGTTAATGTCTATTTGTACAAACTGAACTATTGTTATGATAGTTTAGGTGATAAGGAATAATGTTGTATAGAGATAATGTATAGCATGTAGATGTAATGTAATCAGAGTTTCTATAATAATTATATATTGCGTCAGAGTGATACGCAGTATTTTCCTTCATTGTCTTCATTAGAGATGGACCTTGAGCTATTACAAGGGTTTAGGCAGTTTTGGCTATGCGCCTCTAGCATACATTGTAATTTTCCAGGAATTGTGCAAGCCCTAGTGTGGCGTAACAAATATTCATGTCTATATTTTGTCGAACAATAGAACATTTGTATCCTACAGTATTATGCTAAAGCCTATCCTGATCGTTTTGGACATTGTGGGTGTTCTGTGTTGCGTTCATGCCCCCACAGCCAATGTACCTCCTCCTCATGCTCGTTTAAAGGAGGAGGTGGTGTGGTTCCGAAGAGGTGTGTAGAAGTTTTTACAATTTCTACTTCGCAACTATAGTATAATCATCTGGTCGCATCTACCAGGCGATGAAGCTGCAACTATTTTAGAGATGTTATTGGTTGGTTCAACGCAGAGCGTCCTAACGTTTTTGTCAGACGACGCGATTGAAACTGCGTGAGTGCAAGACCGCGAACAGACTGTCAGAGGTTTAAGGTATTTAAAATGGATCTGGGAAATGCCTAGGTTTAACTATTATCATGCCTATAACACACTGTTCATGGCCTATCATCCAACAATTTATTTCCAAAATCCACTTGGTACCGTGCATTACGTAGGCGAGTAAGTTTTCGTTTCACTTCATAGTGTTGTAATGCTAGCTACTATTTGAGCGTAAAGAGTTGTTTGTGTTTTTGGCATAGGTTTTTTATCAATGAAAGTGGTATTATGGGCAATAATGATACATTGTTGTTGGTTGATAGTGCTATAAGGGAGTTTACCTCTATCAGCAATGTGCGGGCTGCCGTCATGGGACATCTGGCGTTCGAGGTCCCAGAATACCCTACCCATTATGTTGACTTCTTTTCTAGGTGCAAGAAACTCGGATGGTTGGATAGGAAGTGGACTTTGAACCCTCCCTTTACCATTGCAGATGTTCAAAGGAAAATCCCTCCATTTCCTTTACCTTTCGGGCCTAGTAAGCTTTGTCCTAATAATGAATTGTGTCAATGTTGTGTGATGATGATGTGAAATCGTCTTGGTTTAACTATGGTTTGGTGTTAATAGTTAGGGAATCATGGGAGATTACAATCATGGCTTCAGGTCAGGAGGTCAGTAGTCTCTTCTTCTGTTATGGTGATATAAAGGAGGCACAACGTTGGCTCGGCCATAGAGTAGCCCCAATTGTAGTAACTAATAACATTCGGGAAGCTGGACTGATGGTCCTTTTCTTGGTCATAACCCTTGATGCCACTTCAGGTGAAATATTAACCATGGTCAACTCCTTTAGTGAGGATGCCAAGCATCTATACATACGCGTACGTAATGTGCATGTAAATTTTGACATTGATGCTCAGTTGTTTGCCAATCTCTTTGGGGTCCCCTCTGACAGTTTTCCCATAGATGAAAAGTTGAAGAGGAGCTCCAAACTCTAGAAGGAGATAGAGGAGTGGCTGGGAGTTTAGAAAGAAACTAAGGGGATCCTCGGTAATAGGATTGAGTTGGAGGTGGTCCATACCATTTAACCCCTTTTTTGGGCCCGAGCCTTTCCCAAGATACTCTCGCAACGGAGATTCCTCACCATTGAGGAGGCTAGAATTATGCAAGAGGTCTTAGAGGAGGGGACACAATTCAATTGGGCAAGCTATTTTGCCGAAGGCTTGCATGTTGAGATGGTCAGGCTTCGCCAGAAGCTTGAAACTGGTTTCAACGTGCATTTTGCCTTCTTCATAGCTTGCTTTCAACATTTTGTCGAATTTCTAGTGGTCCAGAGGAATGGGGTCTAGGTGCAACAAGATCATAGCTAGATCTCTAAACCATGGATCTCCCATATTTTTGGCACTATTCGGTCGCAAGACCCTCTTGAGGGGATCGAGGAGTCATTGTCGATAATGACTAGGAGTATGGTGGCACCTCGAACATGGGGCCAAGAGAATGTGGATGGAGTATCCCCCTCTTACATTGGCGATGTGTTGAGGGGGAAGCCCTTGGCTACTAAGATAGTGGATTTGTCAGTGCCATGGAAAAGACCTCGTTTAAACGAGGGATCTGCCGAGCCAGCGTGTGGTGTCGGAAAAAAGATGCAAATTAGGTTCCTGTGGAGGATTCTTCTGGGCAGTATGTGTCCAAATGTGTTAGCAGTTATGATTTGCGTAGAGACTGTAGTGTAACATTTGTTAGACAAAAGTGAAATCTTATGTTAACTAGTCATGTCATATAACAGCGAGGGAAAAGGTTGCAGACCGATTGATCCCTGAAACAGGGGCTATGATCTTATGGCATGGAGAAGGAGCCTCGGTCTTGAAAGAAGAGGCTCTAGTTAATAAAGTGAGAAGTGCACAGCCTCCTGTGTGTGAAGAGGAAATAGCTGTGGAAGATGTCGAAGTCCTTTCGGCTAGAATTAACCGAGGAAAGTGGTTTGTCGCTTAATAAAATTAATTTTTATTTTGTACTAGTTGTCGTAATATCTCAATCATACCTTTTATCCTACGTAACAAGTGACTAGAACGTGCCCTTGACAGTGGCGGCGACTCAATCCTGGGGTGAATTTCTTGATAAATTTGCCTTTATGGAAGGGATCGTTCAAGATATGATCGATCTCTTAGAGCGAATCGATCCTGAAGCTCGTATGCTACAATCATTACACAGAGGTTGTTTTATTGTGGCATTATGCTACTTAATTATGCCTAACCATTATTTTCATATTATTAGGAGCCCGCTTTAGATAGGACCCGTTAGAGCCTATCGATCTAGACACCACCAAGCCCTCATCAGAAGTGACCGTTCTTCCATACAACATGTACGATGAGATGCATAAATGTGCTTTATGCTCAACTCGTTCCTTTTGTGGGAATGTCAGGGTGTAAATGAGGATGTTTGGAAGAGATTGCAGAGGTCGAAGAAGGAGAGAGTGGCTCTATGCGATGAGGTTGGGGATCTAAGATCATGAAATGAATTCCTGCAGGCCCCAGGGGATAGGAAGTGAGGACTAGAGGACAACTGTCATTGACTACACCTGTTATTCGGCTATCATCAAGAATAGTATCCAGACTAGTTTTGAATTGGTTGAACAACATATGCAAATGAACCTCCTTGCTCAGAAGAACCAGGACTGGAAGGACTTTAGCACAAGTATTCAAGAGTGGGGGCAGATGCAAAAAGATCACAAACAGGTCTACAAACGAGAAAGCGCTACCTACTGTCAACATTATAGGGACTCTTCCATTAAGGCTCAATCCCTTTGACTATTTCTTGACATTATTGGTGCTTCCCATGCATTTGAAAAGTTCCAGGAGAAAGTGATGGTGAGTGCTTCTCCAGAAAGAGAAGTGACTCTTTTTGGAGGTGAGACTACTATCCCTTCTTTCTTCCCTGAACCACCCCGATGGACTCCCATGGAGAAGGGAAAGGTCAAGGTTAGAACCAATCTAGGGGACAGGGTTTGGTCTGAGCTTATCAAGGATGAAATCATCCATCGTCTATTCATCGGCTTAGAGCAAGTTCCCTTTGCTGCTGAGGTAGGACCATCACAGGTAAGTTGCAGTATTATTACATTTTCATTATACCTAGTTTTGATTATGATGTTAATCTATATACCATGTTTGATCGCAGGAATGACCTAAGGAAATTCCTTGACAGGATGAAGCTAACGAAGGTGGTGATCCTCATGAAGAGGGTTTACAGGAAATAGAGCGTATTGAAGGGTCTCATGAAGAGGATTGCCCTTATGAAGGGGTTCCTCGTGCAAACGGTGGCCTCTATGAGGATGACTTCCTCAGAGTAGAAGTTAAACTAGGGGATACAGGAGATAGTGGTGGTAAGGGGGATGTGTAATGAATTAACCTGGTGTTTTATTGTGGTGTAATGAGACAAGATACTATATTTCTTTCTTTTAACGTATAACAAATTTTGGTGTTAATGTTAATGTTCCTTTTGTTGTTTTCTCTTTATGTAAAGTGTTCTGTAGGTTTTAACGTTATGATAAATAGTGATTAGTTTTAAAAACATAGTGTCAATGTGGTTACTGATTTGAAGCCATTGCGGGCTGTTAAATTGTCTAAATGTAAAGCATAAATGACATTACTAGTTTAAGGCCATTTCGGGCCTTGTATAGTTTAAGGCCTTTTGGGCCCTTTTTAGTAGTTTAAGGTGCCAAGCATAAACAAATTTCTAGTACAGAGCATAAAGGAAATTCAAGTACAAAGTGTAAATGCTAGTTTAAGGCCATTTCAGGCCCTGGATAGTTCAAGGCCATTTTGGACCCTGGATAGTTTAAGGCCATTTCGGGCCCTGGATAGTTTAAGGCTATTTCAGGCCCCCCTGTTTTTTTTAGTTTAAGGTATGAAGAGTAAGCATAAATTGGATTCCGGTATAAAGAGTGAATGAAATTTGCGTTCCCAGCGTAAAATGGATTTTAAATACAAAGAGTAAATGAAATTGCTAGTTTAAGGCCATTTCGGGCTGTAGCTGATTTAGATTCCATGCATAAATGAAGTCGCTAGTTTAGGGCCATTTTGGGCCTTTGCGTAATTCGGGTAAGAAGTGTAGATAAAGTTACTAGTTTAAGGCCATTTCAGGCCTTTGCGTAGGAGTAAAGAAAATAGAAACGTAAAGCCAAACACAAAGATAAACAGGAGCGTAATGAGATTAGCTAGTGGAAAGTGTAAGCACATGCGTAAACATAAGAAGTATAAATGGTATGCGTAAATAGCATGGATGATGAGACTGTATTAGTTAGGCAACATTGCTAACTCTGTAACTATTTCTTAATTGCTTTGATTTTCAATGACGCATAAGGACGGGGAGATTTATGGCCCTTCCCCTTCGCATCGCAATCTTCCTCTGGGAACGGTAGTTCAGCCCAAGTTAGGCCATCATCAGCCACTATTTCAGCTCACTTAGGTATTTGGATAGGGGATGGATTCTCAGGCATTTCGATCTTCGACCCTTGTTCTGTCTCTATGTTATTAATGGCCTACGGGGTTATTTCATCACCGCGGATAACCACTTCTCCTCCCGCATAAGGCAAATGGATTTCCTGATGAATGGATGATGAAACTGCTCTCATTTGGGCTAACCAAGACCTCCCAAGAATCAAATTGAATCCAGGCATTTCCTCGACCATGATAAACGTAGCGTCTATGGGGAACTGGTCCCCTGCCACAAAGTCGATATGGACGGTCCCTTTGACCTGCACCCATGTCCCGTTGAATGACTTTAGACATGACATTGTTGTAGGACTGATCTGATCGATCAGGCCTAATTTATCCACTATGGGGTAAGGGATGACATTAGTGGCTGCCCCGTCATCTACATGTACTCTCCGAATTCAGTGTTGGCCAACCCGGATGGTGATGAACATGGGTGCCGTTGTCACTTGATCCTCAGGATTTTCCTTAATGGATTCTTCATGAAAGGTCAACGGGGTGGGATCTACTCTTTTAGCGGTGGGCGGAAGCATGATAGAGTGGATTGCTTCTTCGTCTGCCGGTAGGCTTTAGTCCATAGGTATGGACGTAGCATGCAAACCATAGCCTTACGATGTGTTTGCGATGTCATGAGCAAGCCATAAAGGCTCAATGTTATATTTTTTTATTTTAGAGCCTATTTGACTTGTGCCAGGGCATCAAAAAGATCTTGCCCACGATCAGGTTTTTTGTCACCCCTTTCCTCTTCCATTCGCCCCAGGAGGCAAATTTCATGGGGAGGAGTGACATTTGGCTAAGGGTTATGCTTTCTTTGGCCTGGAGGAGATAATTGCTTTCATGTAACCTCTTTGTTTTTGACAAGTGGGGTGAAAGGTGCAGAAGCGAGGGGTTGAGGTTTGGGTAACCCTAACGTAAGAGTGCCCTTGGCCACGTCAATAGTGACAGTAGGTGGGTTTGACTTAGAAGATTGCCCCTACGTAGGAGGAGCAATTGATAGTTTAGGAACTTTGATGACTAAGGGTGCCTTGGGTGTACGCACGGGCTGGGCTGCGGCTTTAATGACTGCAAATTATTGGGAAGAATTCTAAGATGTAGTTTTAAGGGTGAAAGGGTGTCTTGGAGTGCCACTTATTGGTGTGGATGGACCTGTTGCTTGGGTCAAGTGAGGTTGCGTTCGTAACACAAAAGGCTATCTCGACTACACCTGATTGTCATCCTCTATTCCTACCACGTTGATTGTGTACCCTATGTTGTTTACATTCAATAGATCTTGGTACACATGCATGGCTTGGTTTTCTGGGTATGTCAGGCTACTACTATCTAAGATCAAGTCACCTTGATCTATTAGATGTTGGATGTCATCCTTCAATGCCCAGTAGTAGTTCGTGTCATGGCTGCACAATTGATGGTAGTCACAGAATCAGTCTAGCTTAAAGTTCTTGGGCATAGGTGGTCCATTAGGTTAGGCCAAGGAGGGTTTCTTGAGTAACTCATAGTGGCACCTGTGATGTTTCAGAGCCTCCTCGGACACCACCTTGTGTCGGATGTGGCCAGTTCCCAATAATTTCTTCAAAAGTTCTAAAGGCTTCACAGGTAGGGTTGTGTAATTTGAGCAATATTTAGGCTCAAATTATGGCCTTGGTTGTAGAGATTTTTCAGGGGTGGAAGTAGCTTCTTGATTGGTGCCACCTGAGCTGGTTGTCGGCTTAGCTGACTCCATGGTAGTTTTCTTGTTATTGTTGCCTTTCTTCTTTGTCCCTTTAGCGACCATCGCCACTGTAGTCATGGTGGCTTCTCCTTTGTCCTTAATTTTGCTATGAGCATTCTTGTAGACCACATACGCTGGGTCTTTGCTAGCCTCTGCCGTGTCTTGGATGCTCTTAGTTTGAGCAAAATCTTGGCTGAGGTAATGGGGAGCGAGATAATACAGCTTAGATTTGATAAAGTCATTAACCGCTCCCTTGAAGATTGCTAATAGATGGGCCTCTGCGATGGGTTTGCAAATCTCATTCAAGGTGGCGCTCCAACGCTATATGAACTTTTGGACTGACTCAAGTGGGTCTTGCTTAACTCCCATGAGCTGGTCTAGTGTGACTTCTGGCTTCAGGTTGTATTTGAAGCAAGTCACAAATTGGGTTAATAGCTCTTCCAAAGTTGAAATGGAAGCGCTTGGAAGTGCTCAATACCAATCCAAAGCTTTACCCATTAAGGACATAGCAAAGACATGGATTATGGTATATAGCCATTGTTGTAGCAATAAGGACTCTGACCGAAAAGTGACAAGGTGGATGTTGGGATCACCTTCCCTGTTGTATTTTGTGAAATGAGGAAGGGGCATCCTAGGTGGCAACGACAAGACTAGGACTACTGGACTAATAGGATCATCATGGTAGAAATCCATGACTTGTACGATGTTAGAGCCAGTAGCCTTGAGACTCTTGACCTCCTCTGTAAGGGTCTGAATGAGCTGGAAGGCTTGATCCAAACTCATGGATGGTGGGGTTGTTTGTGGCATGGTAAGAGGGGGAGCCACATTAGGTGGCGCAATAGATGTGGAAACTTGGTTGACGGTCCTTGCAGATAGTGCTGCCTGTGGCATCCACCATCTGGTAGTTGGTGCAGATGGGACAACCGCTGTCGGCTGCACCATTGGGTATGCTATTTGCGTGACCGGGGGTATGAGTAATGATCTTGTAGCTAGATTTAGCACTTGCAGGACCCGGCTCTGATGATGGGAATGAGGGGGTAGTTGCATGGGATGCATGATGGGTGGCATGTTTGGAACCCACCATGTAGTAGTGGCGGGCTCTGTCGTGTGGGTTGGGAGTGTAGTCGGCATTGTAGGTATCGCGTGCACATGCAGTGGCATAGGCGCAGGTACACGATGAGGTGGGTTAAGTGATCATTCCTTCTAAGGAATGATTTGTGATGTACCTTCACCTGGGCAGATAGCCTGTGAGAGAAAATGTAAACACGGGGAATGCGGGACTCGAAAGGTGTTAGATAACGTCAAAGGTGTGGTAACCATGAATAGCGGATTTACTCGAGACGTTGTGGAGTGAGGGGCCATGGTGAAATTGGCATGACTGCCTCCCTCAGAGTGGGATTCTAGATCATCTTATCCATCGTGAAGCGTTTCATTATGGAACAAGGTCTTTAGTTCTTCTGGTGATGTCTGTGCCATTAACATTTGATCTAAGATCCACCTTTGTTGATCTATCAAGGGTATGAAAGTGGTAGGCATAGGAATGAGTTCTTTCCCGTTGTAGTACATGAGCTCGTACTCTCATTTTTCCTCAAGCTCTTGTGGATATATAGGCAGGTTTGCCACTAACTTAGCACAGAGGAAATTGTAGCTTTCCCTGCGTTGAGCCTGTCCCTCAGACTCCTTGTTTTGTAGCCTGAGGGAGCGACGTGGTCGCACTAGACTAAGTGGTTGCTTGACCATGGGAGGCGTGACTTGCATGGTCCAAGGGTTCTCAAGGCTAGCGGTGTCAACAACAATAGTTGAAGTAGTCATTTTTTACGTGATTCAGAGATAATGATGATAAAAGTAGATATCGGAAGGACAAAGGCGAAGTAAGATAATAATCGAGGCTTTCTATCTCGTAGGATTCCAAAGGAATCATCGATGTGACCAATCTGCACCACACAATTTCGTAAACAACCTCAGAGGTATTACATTTACGTTGATTGACAATGGATACAGATAGCTTACTCAAGTACCTATAACATGCAGATCGGATATGAAGGCCCTCTTTCTAGTGCTAGAAAATTGTAACAACGGAAAATGTCGATCACTGGAAATACTGAACGAAGGTTCATGTACACAGTTCTAACCTCGGATCCATGCGAGGACCATGCTGGAGAGAAAAAAATGAATCCAAGGTGCCCTAAATGGTCTTGCTGATCAGGTAGGGACATATTTAATTAGTAAAAGGTTTTGTAGTAATTTAATGGCGAAATGAAGATTCTTTATAAAGTGATGCAATGTTTTTAATCCCGAAAGTAATTGAAGATAATGTAAACGATTTAGATAAGATTGCCAAATCTGTCTAACTAAGATGCGGGAGATCAGATTTGGTACATAATACGATCACAAGATCAGGGATTTAATTTATGAAAAACAATATGTTTGATACAATGACTTCAGGCAAGCTTCGGTTTGGACAAAGCATATGCCAGTAGCAAGAAAATTATGAAAAGATGAAACAAGCGAGGATCAATCTACCTTGATCTAGCCAATCTAGGCACAAGGAAGTTAGACCCATGGGATAATATCCTATAGCTGGTTGTTTCTGATCAAGAATTCTTGTCAATCACCTCCGACGTTCTCACAATCGCTGATTCTCTTTTTCTCTCTTGCCAACCTTGAAAGAAAATTTTTTTCCAACCCTTTGATCTTCACCAACTGGAGCATTTATAAGGTCAGGGTCAGAAGAAAAACATGGTTTTAATGACTCGTGTCCTGAACTCATAGAATGCCATTGACTAATGTGTTGCTATTAAAGCTTACGACGCTATGCTGCATAACACGTCGTAAACTACCCTCGTGTGAGCTTTGATAACAGACTGTCCTTTGATTACGCTATAATATGCCAGAGAGCGTATTGTGGCGTATGAACTACATATGTCTGATTTGTGTGTTGTTACTTGAATTACACTTCCTTACACTAAATTACGCATTGTAGCATAAATTAGCATAAAATAATGAAATCGCAAAAGTTGAAGTGTTGTTGCCGCACTTCCTCTATTTCTATCTTTCTTGGGGTTTTCAGTACGTTGTACTGCGTAAAGCAGCGTAATGGGCCCCTTAACTAGAAAAGAAAACCTGCTGAAATGCACATCATATTGAATACTGTTGCTAAGGCCTAGAGACCTTTACTGGGCTGTCGAAGTCTTGCATGTTTGCCATCCTTGATGCTGCGGTGGATTGTCTTTGATATTATGCTGCACAATGCGATATTATGCTATGTAGCGTAATACAACATAATTTGCCAAAAGTTAAGATTTTCGAAATAGATAACTTACGAAGTTGGAAGTTTTTCCACCATGCATCTGTCACTTTGCTCCATCCTCTGGAATTTGCTTGTGCTATGCTACGCAGCGGGGTGGGACAGACCTTCAACTGAAAAGGAACTTGCTGTGCCTAGCCTTTTGTCGAACCGTCGAGGCCTTGAAATTTTCACAGTGTTTCACCTAGGACATCAAAACCCAAAACAAAGTTCCAATTTGATCCTATTTTAGCCATAAAAACACCAAGTTTAGCCTATTCATACTCAACCATCCCATCCATGCTAGCCAATATGGCTTTAGGGGATTAAGTTCCAAAACCCATTTTCAATTGCAAATTTTGACTTTGAAATGCCTAGTTTTAATCCCCATGATCTTGCAAAGCCTTGGGAACCCAATAGGACATCAAATGTAACCTTGAGAGGCCAAAAACTCAATTTTTCCATGCATCCATTTTGGGGCCACACTAGCTAGCACAATCTAATCATGGATGGTAATTTTGGGTTGTAGTTATAACTTATAGAGAGTCAAATCAATGTTAAAATCAACATATCCCCATTCTTAGTCTACTACATTGACCATATAGACCATTAGGGCCATAAAAGTAACCATGATGAACCTAGAGAATCACATTTTCACTATACCTAGATTGGAACATATCCCAACCATGCTAGTTGGCATGGATCTAGTATGGATGCCCACAAAATCATAAGTTTAATGTTAACTAGCCTTAAAATAGCTTCTCCAAGTCCCCAAACTCTCCATTCAACCTTGTAGCCTTATACATTCATTCACTAAGGTCTAAAACTAGAAATATCTAATCCTAATTAATCAAGATTGACCATGCCTTATCCCTTGTTTTCCACCATGACTTATTTGACCTTATTTCATTGTATTTTGACTTTATTTGACCTTGCTATGAACTATTAACCTTTGTTGACCTTATCATTTAATATCATTTAGCTTCATTTGTATCATTTCCTTATGATTTGGATCCTATTCGATCAAATGTTTCTATCATTTGGCATCTTTTAACCTTATTTGGCCTTGTTGGACACTAGTTAAAATCATTGGACATCATTGTAATCTTTCTTGATCCTATAGAACATAATTTGATGGGAACTGACAATCATTTATTCTTCATTTCACTCTATTTTACTGTCATTTGGCCTTAGTTTGACCTCACTTGGCTTTCATTACATCCTATTTGTTTATCCTAGATCATATAACCTCTATTAGACTTGTTTGAATGTTATTTGATCATTGATGAGATATTTTTTGGCTTGCATTATTACTAAAGTATTTTACTTTATTTTGGCATTATTTACTCATTTTTTCACACGCGTGTCACTAAATGTGCTTATGCTTGATATGTAGGATTAGAGTATGGATACCTTAGAGTAAAAGAGTTTGCCTTTGATCCTAAGTGGGCCTCATGGTGATGTTAAATGGTTAATCAACATTAATCACTTAGATCTTAAGCCTACAAACCTCATTAATTACATAACCTCAATAGAGAAACCTCTCAAGTTGCCAGAACACCTAGTTAAAATCCTTCACCTAGAGGTTAGCACCATCACCAAGGACTCTTTAATTGAGCTTCCTATCACAACATATAGTGTTGAGAAGAAAACACTTAAATTAAGTTCTTCATTAGAACATCAATAGACTCAAGACATCACAAAGGTCCTCTAGAACAACATTAAGGTCTTTGCCTAGTCATATGAAGATATGCTAAGTCCTGAATCATGTCTAGTACAACATAAGATTATACTCAATCCTAGTATCATACTACATAAGAAAAAATTTCCTAATATTAGACCAAACTTAGCCTTGGTAATTCATGATGAAATCACAAAACTATATTAAGCTAGTTTCATTTGAGCTATCTATTATGTCGAATGGGTATCCATCATAGTGGTAGTCCCTATGAAAATGGGAGTATGCGTATCTATATTGATTTCTAAGACCTAAAAAAGATAATCATCAAGGATGATTTTCCCTTCCCTAGTATTGACCAACTTTTTGATACTATGGTTGGGCATGCCTTATTATCCTTCATGGATGGGTTCTTCTGATATGACCAAGTTAGGATTAACAAAGAGCACCAACTTTATATGACCTTCATAACCTCTTGAAGAACATTTTGTTATACCATGATGCCCTTTGATTTTAACAACACATGCACTACTTATCAATGAGCCATGATGTATATCTTTAGTGATTATATGCTAGGATTACTTAATGACTATGTCAAAAATAATACCATTAAATCCAAAAAGGTTCATGACCATGCATGTGACCTTTACCTTTTTTGAAATGATGACTCAATTACCCAAGAAGGACATATTTAATATCAAAAATAATAAGATGCTAGGCTTCATAGTATTGAAAGTAGGAATACATGTCAATCCTAGTAAGGTTAAGTTCATAACCAACTTGGAAACACAAAATAATCTTAGGAAGCATTAGGGATTGCAAGGTAGATTACAATTTATTCATAAGTTCATTGCTAGGATTTTGGATAAGTTACAATCCATGCAACACTTTCTTAAGAAAGGCATTCACTACAAGTGGACAACCTAATGCCAAGAAGCCTTTGAAAACCTTCAACAAGAGTTGATACAACTACCTATGGTTTATCAACCACAATAAGATAAAAAGTTTTACATCTACCTTGATATCTTTGATGAATCCATTGCCTCTCTACTATATGAAAAATGAGATGACAAATCATATTTATCAATATACTACCTAAGCCATGCAGTGATTGCCTATGAGACCTAATACATCAATGTGGAGAAGTATTTTTTAGTCCTAGTGTTCTAATTGAAGAAGTGAAGGCACTACCTCTTCAAGAGTCAAGACAACATCATTTGTAAGGATAATGTGGATAGATTCATAAGGACCAATATCTATGAAAGTAGTCATATAGCCCATTGGAAAGCCATAATAGCCAGGTCTGAACTTCATTACATATCCCAAGCATTAGTAAAACACCAAGCCTTAGTTGCATAACTTGTCTTTTTCCTAATGGAAATTCATGCAACCATTGACCTTGATTTTCCTAACAAACATGTCAACATTGTTAGTGAGGTATCCAAGGGCTATGAGATAGTTATGCACTTTAACCAAGCTTCAACATCCCATTGGGCTAGTGCTAATACTATCATAACATCATCTTTTGGAGAAATCCAATCCTTTAGTTATCATTTTGAATTCTCTTGTACCAATGACATGGTGGAGTATGAAGCATTAATTAGGGAAATGATGGTAGCTCATGGCCTAGGAATTAATTGTCTAATAATTAAGGATAATTTACAACTTGTGGTTAACCAAGTAATAGAAGTCCATGCATGTAAAGCCAAACACTTTCAACCCTAGTATAACCTAGGCAAGAGACTAATGCAAAAACATACAAACATTGGTGTCTAACATATATCCTAAACCAAGAACATGTTAGCTAATGCCATTAAAACCCTAGCCTTGAGTGTGATGCCTGATGTGTTTATTAAGTAACCTTATTTAATAGTGAACCATGCTTTTCCCATCATGTAGAAAACTAGCCTCTATCAACACCATGCCTCAAAAGGAGTGGTATAATGATATCAAGTTTTACCTCATGCATGGGAAATCTCCATAAGGAATGACTACTTCTCAAAAGAACATTGTATGTAAAAGATCAAAATAATATGTCATCATAGGTGATAACACATTTTATCAACAGTTTGATGATGGCATGTTGTTAGTGTTCTTGGGTAATATCAAAGTTGTATAGTCCTTGAGCAAGTTCATGAAGGTGTATGTGGAGGACATCTAGGACCTAGAGTCATGGCTACTAAAATTAGATAGTTAGGCTATTATTTTTCCCATGTGAAAAGTGACTTCCTATAGAAGATTAAAACTTGTGACACTTGTCAAAGACATAGTAACATAATACACATGCCATCAAGTAAGTTACATACTACTTAGATAACTTGGCCATTTCAATGGCAGGGATTTGATATTATTGGACCTATAATGACTAAGTCTTTTATAGGGAATAGCTTCATCATCACTACAACTGAATACTTTACAAAGTAGGTTGAAATTATTCCTCTAATAAAAACAATGTCTCAACAAGTTTGTAGATTCATACTTGATAACATAGTAACCTATTTTGGCATACCTGTGACCATAGTCATAGATAATGGGCCATAGCTTAAAAGCTAGGAAATGAAAACCTTTTGTTAGGACCTAGCCATTAAGAATTTTGTTTCATCACCATACTACCCTCAAGCCAATGGGCAATTTGAAGCTAGCAACAAGGTCATTATAAACTTGCTAAAAAAGATTCTTTATAATAGCAAATGTAAGTGGCATGAGTAGCTTGTCCATGAACTCTAGGCCTAACAAAAAACCTATCAAATTAAAATTGGTGTAATCCCATATAGTATATCTTATGGATCTGAAGATATTTTTCCTTTTGAATTGCAGGTTCCATCTCTTAGAGTGGCTTTATTAGACTTCATCAATGATGATCAAACTAAGGAGATGCATGTCATTGACCTAGATTTTATGTAGGAGCATTGAATATAGATGGTTATAAAAATTAAATGATACTAAGAGAGGAAAAAATAAAAACACCATCATGACCTAAAAAAATAGAAGATCAAGAAGGGATACATGGTTCTCATGATTATTCATGAGCATGCAAACAAGTTATAATCCAACTGAGAAGGGCCTTTCTTGATTAGAAACACTTATAGTAATGGATCCTTCAAGATAGTATACATGGATAGAAACGAATTGGCCAATCTAGTTAACTATTTCTATATTAAGTCCTATTACATTTGATATGACCTTTGATGCCAATATATACTAACAACCTTCTTCTTGACAAGTGATAGTAAATGAATTGTAAAGATTTGTAACAATAGTAACCTATGGTGAGTTGGTTTGTTGATTATCTCATGTGTCCCTATGTATTATCATGTAATAATAGTTTTTTCTTTGTTCTATTTTTTTATCTTCTTAGAGTTGTGCTTGTAGGATGAAGCCTAGAGTCATAGTAAGTTACCACGTGATCTTGATGCACAAGATTTGATGAGCTTTTCCTACTATACCAAGAGTTCTTGTTTCACATAATTTTCATTATAATTCCTTAAGCCTATGTCCTATAACCTAATTATGACCTTCCTTTCCATAAATAACAATGATGACTAATGTTTGACACTCATGCACTATGAGCATGTGACATTCCCTTCATCATAATCCATCATAAGGTCCATTGAATGTAACAAATCTCATTCAATGGAAAAAACAAATCAAATTTAACCTTGATAATGAAACCAAATGAAGGCTTCACATTGAAAAAAAATGGAAAGTAAATTGCCAAGAATCTAAAAAGCCAATGAGACTAAAAGGATAGATCAATTGTTCTAAACAAGCAAAGGAATAAGCCTAATGGCCAAAGATGCCTTACAATGAGGTGTTGGTTCCCCAAAAACATTACTAAGTAACCAAAAATTTGAACCATGAAGCACAAATACCACATTGATTAGAAAAAATGTCATTTCCATAACTGTAAGCCATGATGTCAACATTTGGAACTTATTGCTAACATGGTGACCACTCTGTCATGACCAAATATAGCTTTAACCTTTATCACCTCACTATAATCTTATGACATCATCACAAGCATTATTTGGCATGGTTCAACACTATAGAATCAAGCATGGAGAGGGAACATTAATGATGTTTCTTATTCTTTTAAGATGTCTCTTGGGTCAATCCTCAAAGCATCAACAAAGAGGGACCAATGAAACACCACCAAGAAAATTCATGTATCAACCTTTTAGCATTGTATCTTTCACCCCATGAAACCCAAGGCTAATAATTCATTGTAAAATGTGAATATTGTAATTGATGAGGTGTAGTTTCACATTAACTTTTGTGTCTGAGAAAATACCTCATAAGTTATTGTAGCCGTACTTCCCAAGTGGAAAATGTCCTACCATGTTTATATTTGGGCTTGGGAAGGCTAAAATGCCTTTTATAATAATTGGCATTTTCATGGGTTTTGTCAAGGGTATGATCATTACTACGCTAAAAGAACCTATGGGTAGCATTAGGGAATTTTGCTTTCATTTCCACAACTATGACTAGCATAGCCATCATAAAGCTAGCATTGCCACATCAAGGCTAGTTTGGGAGTGATAGGAGTTTCCATTTTCAAAAAATCTCAATGTTACTCCTACAACTCCAATATTGCTATAGAAGGCCAGTGTGGGTGAGAGAAGCCAATGAAGATGAAAAGTCCATTTAATATTTTTGGTAACCACCATGATTTTGGTGCCTTGGATAGTATCAAAATTTATCATAACTAGAAACTACACTAGAATCAAACACTTGATACACCTACACATGATCCTAATATGTTAGTAATCATGGAAAAAATTTACAGCCAAGATTTAGTAGCCATATAGCCTATATAAGGCAATCCAAAATACATTGAAAAGGTTCCAACATTTTGTAATTCTAGGGATTTTAAATTAAGAGTAAACATAAAGCTTTTGGCAATTCTTGAGCGTGGAACCTTTGACCATTTCAAGCACTTGTAGCTTTGAGGTTTGTATGATGTTTGTAGAACAACACTCTACCACTTGGGTAAAAACAACTCCTAGAATGCTATCCCTTGTTATTTAGAAAATCATCCACACATCTTACACCCTTATGACCAACATTGTAAATCTGTGAGAGAAACATACAAGGAGTTATTATTTTAGGAGTTAGAAAGTACCTAGATCATGGAGTTGACCATGATGTGGAAAAACTACTAGCTTTAACAAGCTTTAAACTTCACCAAAGCAAACCCCTTGTGCATTGAGACACTGTTTTGTATACATTTTGAACTTTATTTATTTATTGTGCTTTTATTGTAATAAAATTCATAGTTCATTTATTATGTAAAGTTGTTATAATTTTATTTTGTGTATTTAGTTTCTAGATTAGATCTACAATTTTTTACACTTCATTTACCCCTATTTACATTTTTTAAGTCCCTGTGTGATCAACAAAACTATTCAGGATGCCTTGGATCCTATTTCTTAGAGGTCCTTGGAATCTAGGGTTAAAACTAGTTTGCACTTGGGATCTCTGATCTTCCAATGATCAAATTTTCCAAATACAACAGTCTCAAGCTCCATGATTCTAGGATTATCTAGTCATGTTCCAAGTCATTCTAAGTGTGGTCATGCTATCAAATCTACCTTGGAAACTAAAAATACAATGGCTAGTATATTTTTGATTAGTTCCAATATAGCTTTGAAAAAATCTTGGTTTCTAGGTAGTTTAGAAGGTTTATCGACTATGTTTTAGGCTCTCAAGACTACTAGTATCTATGGCTATAGTTTAAGCTTAAAACTATTGATTTTAGAGGTCACTGGAACTTGAGTTTATCACATTTTCCTAAAAATATGCTAGCCAGTGTATGTTTGTGTGCTTCCAACATAGTTTCGGAGAAAATGATTGATTTTAACCATTTAAACCTAGTTTTAAGGGTTTGATGGCCATTAAAGCTCCTAGTAGGGTTAAGGGATTATATTGATGTATTTTAAGGTTGGTTTGACTAGTTAATTACTAGTTATTGGATTTTGTTGGAAAAGATATGCTGTCCAGTGTAGTTTTGATCTCTTCCAATGTATCTTTTGAGTTTTTATGAGTTTTGACCTATTTTTGGCTTTCCAAGGTCACCAAAAGCTTCACAAAGATTTGAAGATTATGCTTTGCAATTTTGGAGGCTTTCAAAGTCTCTATTGATTCATTTTTATTTTTAACCTTAGGATGATGCCTTGGAAACATACTTTGGCTCCTTCCAACATATCTTTTGGGCGTACACCAATTTTAACTTGTTATTTGGCTTTCCAAGGTTTTTGAGAAGGTATGGAGACTAGGGTTTACTACTTTGAAGCACATTTAATGCTTAATTGATTCCTACAATGGTCATTCTCTAGAACGATATGATGACCAACATAGTTATGGCCTCTTCTAGTGTATCTTTCCAAGAATTATGGATTTTGAGCCTTTTGAAACTAGGGTTTGAAACTAGAGCTATCAGATGCTCTAGCTAGGGGTTAAAACTAGATGTAGTCAATTTGATGTCAATCAGATATTTGGTTAATGTTAGTTATTCTCATCCCTATTAAAACTCTACTATCTAGCATATTTTTATCCTTGTTTAGCATAGTTTTTCAAAAATATCTTATTTTACATGTTTTTGCTTTAGTTGGTGCTCGAAATCATCCAGTATCAATGTTTGATTTTCAATTTTGGATAATGCTTTATTGGATTTTAGGGTTGAGGATGGGAAACTAGGAGTAGTGCCTCAACCATGGTTGAAGCCTACAACCCATTCCAAGTCTTTTTTGGGCATGCATCCTAAAGTAGTTTTTTATTAAAGCTTCAAATCCTAGTATATTAGGATTTCTAATAGTTTAATTGGGAGCTACCCTCTAGGGCCCACTCAAGGTTAGAAGGTTATTTAAGATTAAGGCCTAAGTAAACTCGATGGATTTCCTACTTTCCATATGTGAACATTGAGTTTAGTTGTAGTAAGTTAGGCATTATAGATGTAAGGATTCTAATATCAACACATAAGTACTAGAAGCCTTTAAACATTGAAATGTTACATATATCACTTCTTTGAGCTTTATTATTGTAATAGAGGCTTAGAATAAAGGCTTCTTGACTATTCTTAGCTCTATTCTCATCCACAACCATTGTATTTTTGACCATTTCCTATCACTAGGATACCACAATTGCAAGGTGGTGTAGAGGAAGTGAAGGTCTTGTTGCTTAACTTCTTAAGATGTCAAAGAGAGGAGGAGGAACAAGTAATAATCCTAATTTTAATGAGGTAGATGTTACTACTAGAGGGATTTCCCACTTTCCTAGGCCATTCATAGGAGAAGTTTCTTTTAGCATGATTTCCAGAAACCCTTCTTTATTTGTTTTTCATTGATTTTTAGCCAAGTGTGTAGGCATTTTGCAGTGTCTGGGTCAAATTTGTTAAGAGAATTTTGCGTTTTATGATTTAGATTTTGTTTCTAGGTCATGCCAATGTGTTAATGTTGTTATTTTAGCTTTAGGGCCTTCCTATACAAAATTTTGAATCTTTTATTCAAGCTTATCCTGTGCATTTTCACTATTTTTCATTGAAAAAGAAATGCTAATTTTCAATTTATGCTAAAAAAAATGGTATGAAAGCTTTAATTTTTCTATTCATAGGATTTTTGCACACTATTTAATAGTCATAAAAAATGTTAAATCTTGATTTTTGACCTAGAGTTAATCTTTTATTATTTTTCCATAGAATAGTGCATAGTGATTTTTTTATTTTGAACTATTTTTCCCAGTCTAAGATTAATACCATTAACATACTTTTTAAATTTTTTCATAAACATATGAGCTTCCTAGGAATTTTTAAAATTTTGCATAAGGGTTCTACACTAGTTTTATGGTTTTAAAAATTTTAAAAAAAAAATTCCAAAGGTTTTACTATAATTAATTCATTGCAAACCAGGTTCTTTGAAAAATATTTCAAAGTGATGTTGGGTTGCTGTGTTAATTTTTTCTATTCTATGATTAAAATTTTTGTGTGAAATTCTTATTGAATTCTATGTATCTACAATTTTTAGACTTAGAGAAAAGTTTTACTAATTTATTATGAAATGTTTATCCATGTGAACAACCTTGTATAGTTGTAGTTTTAACTACTAAACGTTCTAATCTCCCAGACTATACAGATAATGTTAGCCTATTTTTTAAATTTCAATGGCTATGTTTAGGGTTACTAGGAGTTATTTACATGTTATATGTTGGTTTTCAATAGCTATTTGAATTTTTTGAAATGTTTTATTTAGCTTTCCTAGAGCTTTTACTATAATTGCTTAACTATAAACTAGAATTCCAAGCCAAAATTTCATTGAATTTTAGTTGAAGTTTTTATAGTTGTTACTATATTGTTAATTGTGGGTTTAAAATTGGTACAAGTTCATTCTCATAGTTTCAATTTTTTGCATTAAATTTCTATAATTTTTATGCATATTTCCACAACGAGATTTCCATTAATGTTAACAAGTTGGTTCTTTCTTAATTTCTAGCTAGATAATGTTTTGTATTTTAAAGGTTGTCACTTGTAAATTTAGTTGTTGAATTTTATGTGAGGACATTGGCATTACTCTTATCATTTTTTTAGCAATTTTTGAATATTTATTATAGTCATGCAAGGTTGTAATGGTTATTCTTTGGTTTTACAAGGCCTTCTTGAAACCCATCTTGGTAGTTGTTGAGGTAGTTGGATTCTTGTGCTATATTAGCACTCCAAGACCTAATAGCTTGCCTACTAATATGGTCCTAGGTTATGGCTTCCTTTGGTTTAGGCCTAGGGCCAAAGAGATCTTGGCCTCCTTTGTTAATAATTTTAGTGTGATTTTATGGTTACACTTGCCCTTAGGCACTACAATTGTTATTGCAAAGACTTTGGTACCCTAATTTTCTTGTCTTATCACCAAATTTATTATGGATGATCCTGAGACTTGTGTAGAGGGTGATCAGTATGGTAACATGTACAGTCTAAACACATGTAAGTTTCCTCATATTAAGGATATGCCAGAGTTTTCTCAATAACATACTAAGAACACATTAATGATAGGTCACCATGTTAATAGTTTGTTATAGAATCCTCCAGGCACTTTCTACAATCTACAAGAATAAGTATTTTCCTAACTTTAGTTCATCTTTGTTCTTTATTTGCATGTTGTAGGTGTAAGATAGATGACAATGGATTGATCAAGAGTGATCAAGTCTTACCTTTGACACATACTACCTTGGAAGATTTTGTTCAAGATACATCATTGAGGCTTATAGTGTTGGAGTAGCTAAAGGATGATTTCGCTAGATACACATCCTACTACTTCCAAGCCTACAATAGGAGTGTAGCCAATGGGACCACTCATGCACTAATGACTTCCAAGGTACCAACATTACCTAAATCAAGTGAATAACTTAAATATGTTCATATTTTAATTTTTTGGGTCATTAGTATCTACATTATTTGTTTGTGTTATTTTATGGTCACTTAATCTTTAATAATTTACTTGGTTTTGGGCTATGAGTTTAAATTATATTTTGGTTACATTTGTTATGTCCTTAATTATTTATTTTTTATATTTTTATTATTTTTTATATTTCATCCTATGTGATGTGCTCATGCTTGAATGCTAACTTGTTGTCCATGTTGTATTGTCAAGCCTACATGAAAATCTAATGTTGCCATGATCACTTCAAGATGTGCAGAGAAGACACTTATCCTTAAGTTGGATGAAGTAGACTTAGTGCAAGAGTAATCGGCTAGTAGAGCACCTAGAGATATCCAGGAATAGGCTACCAATGCAAGTTCTCTTAACATTTTTATGCTTCGTAGCCCATCCATGTCTAGGGTAGACATGATGAATGTCATTGACTCCTTTGACATAGGAGTAAAGAAATTCATCTCTCATATTCATGATGTACCTATCACCTTGGCCATTAATGAATCTACATTTAGAAACCTCTTTGGTATACCTGGCAATGGCATGAAAGTTACCACAAAGGTAGGTAAAGAGGTGGGTCACAAGGAGGAAGTGGAAGAATGGCTAAACACTATTTTTTCTAGTGGTGGTTTGTCTCTAGATCATTTTCAAGTCATAGAGGCTAATAAGAAGTATTCATTGTTTCATTCCAAGGCATTTCCCATGTTTTTGTTATAGAAAAAGATCCTTACCATTCAACAAGCTTGGACCATGAAGAAGGTTCTCACTGAGGGTACTTAATTGAACTATGCTATTCACCTAGTCTCTGGGCTATCGAAGGAGATCCTAAAATTCCATAATAATCTTGAGATAATATCTAAGTAGGTTTGCAGAATTCCTTGGTGGTTAATAAGAAAGAAAAATTGGTAAGTCATGATCCATCTGAATTTCTAAACCATGGGTAAAACACATTGTTTTGGCCATGCAAGTTTAGAATCCACTAGTGGAGGATATCAGGGAGTCACTATCTATTACCACTAAATTATTTAGTGGATTACATTATCCTTTCCTTAACAGCATGAGGGTGCAACCCCATATTGCTCATGAAAATTTCAAAAAGAGCAAGGAGTTTCATGTAGAGGCTAATGATGTAGCCAAAGCAAAGTTGAAGTAGCCACTAGTTGAGGAGATTGTTATGATTGTGGAGCAACTAGCAAGGAAATAGATATCCCTTAAGATTCGTCAAGCACATCACATTATATCATGTATGTTTTGATTATCTTTTTTATGATTATGCTTTTTGTTATTTTTCACATTTTCATGTTATGTTACATGAATATATATGTTATTATATTATTTTTAAGAAAAATTGCTAACTTGTTCAATGTTTTGTATTCACCATTCTTGTAGGTAATGCTCAATAACTTGTAGCCTATGCTATAGTAGAGGCCAAGTGGAAATGACAAGAGAATGTGGCACTAAGAAAATAAGAGGGGGCATAAGCAATGTCGAAAAAAGCACTAGAGGCCTTGAATACCATATTTGGAGACACATAATTTGATGATGAAACTCTACTTGACATCACACATGGTCTTCCAAGTATTTATGAAATTTATTTTATGTGTTACATCTTAAGGTTTGATGTTTGAACTAGTTTTAATTTTAAGTTGATGGTTATACTTGTTGTAGTGCTTGAACCCCAACTAAAAGCCTCAAACTCTACATTTTGTATGAGACCATGGGTAAAGGTTCTAGAGAAGATAGAGTTCATGCATGGAATGGCTGAAGACATGGTCAATTGGCTGTAACAAATTACTCTTGATGTTGGCAAGAACATTAGCATACTTATCTATTTTTTTAATTTTTTGTTTATATAATTTTTATATTTTTGGTTTCATGGATTTCTAAGTTTCATGGTTATAAGGTCTTAATTATTTAAAATGTTTTTGATTACTTTTTTTATTAATTATTGTTTTTTTATTTTATTAATAGTATCCATGTTTGGATGGGATTCAAAATGTGACATTGAGTTTGATAAGTTGCCTAAGCTACAAGCTCAAGTGAAAACTATTCAAAGAAGGATATATGAGAGTGCCATTGAATGCGCTCTCTCATGGGTCAAGACTTCATGGGATATTAGACATTCCAAAAAATTCCTATGGAAATGAGTTGTAGCATTGGAGAAAATCAAATAGCAAGTTGAGAAGATGAAAGATCTTAGGGATTACAAGAAGTTTGTGGGCTCGTGTAGCCAAAAAGGACTCCTTTCACACTAATAAGATGGAGCTATCACATTACTATAATGTCATCCATAACAAGGCTTCCTTTGCTAGTAGCCTTGCTAAATACAAAATTAAGATGAACTTGCTAGTATGCAAGATTAAAGACTGGAAAGATCACTATGCCTAGGTCTTTAAGTGGGGAAAAGTCTGAAAGGATCACAAGCATAAATATAAGGAAGAAAAAGAAATTTATTATAAGTGATTACAAGAGGAGGTCATCAAGAGGTGCAAGATAGAGATGCTCATGTAGGATATTAATGAAGAAGAGGCCTTCAAGTTATTTGAAGGTTCTTTGGTTGTGTCTAATTCTCCTAACCCTTAGGTTACTACTACTTTAGGGGAGGGAACCACTACGACCCTATCATAAGAGCTCCCATATTGAATAGATATCAATAGGATGGACATCATGATATGTGTGGATCATGGAGAGAAAGACTAGACTAACATGTAAAAAGAACAAATTCTTCGTCATTTAGAGACTATTCTTTGGAACTTTCCTCTAGAAGACCATGCAGCTGAACCTTCATAGGTTTTTGTTTTGTTTTAATTTTTTATTTTAATATATTTTAGATTTAATTATAGTTTATTTTTTTCTTATGTTGATTTCTAATTAAGTTCTTGTTTTATGTTTGATTTTTGTTTGTCTATTATGGTGTAGGCACCAGGTGATGGCAATGACCTAGTAGCCATGATGATGTTGATGTGCCACCTCCTCCTTTGGGAGTTTTGCCTTAGTTCAACTAATTTATCATGTTTTGATAATGTTTACTATTATTCTTTGTTATGGGATATTCATAGTCATTTGAGTCTATGAAATAGTTTGTTATTATTTATTTAATGTTACATAGTTCAACCATTTCTTTTGAACTTATCCATTTTATTTTCTTATCATGGTTATTTAAATTTTTGTTTTTTTTCTCATACAATGTGACTATGGATGTTACACTTGGTTTCTTGCCTATAATATTTTTAATTTTTTCTATATGTTTTAGGATTTTTAGTTTTACCTATTTTATGTATTCTACATTTTGTTCATGTTATAAGGCTACGTTGGTTGAAGTGCAATGTTACAAGGCAACAATTTGTAACATGTATAATGTAAAGTAATTAAGAAAATAAAATGTAAGATAAGGTATAATGGCTATAACAAAGCTAAATAACAAATTTTTTATAAAGGTATTTCTAGTTTAAGTCCTTGGTAGGTCATGGAAAAATGTTTGTAAACTTTTTACATTTTAAAATATTTTATGGATTCCTAAATTTTAAAATTTTCATGGTATTTTTATGTTTTAGAAAAGATAAAGCATAAAGGAAAAGGAAAATATTAAATAAGATTAAGTTGTAAATTATGTGATAAAAGAAGGAAAAATATGGTAACGAAAAATGATATGAGAAAACAAATTTTAAACTAGGCAAAGAAAGTAAAACAAAAGGTTACACAATTATCTACATAGGAGCAAGAAAGTACATAACATACATAAATCATGCAAGTGTTACCTAATCTTTGAAAGACTAGGAAAGGTGTATGCTCTCTATTGCATGATTTTGTACTTCCAATTTGCCTTGCTAACTACACTGAATGGAACCTCTTCCCATGATGCATCCATGATTTGATTATTATTGGTTTTGGCCTTGACTACTTTTTCAAGATTCTTGAATTCATATTTAACAATATTATTTTCTTCTTAAATCTCCACTTTATACCCTTTCTCTATGTCAATGTTGTCAATTACTGAGGGAACTGCACTGTCACCATGAATAATTATTCCACCTTCCTCATAAGGTAGGTGAATTTCTTATTTGATGGGTGAGGAAACAACTGGTAATTAAGCTAGACAAGGCCTCCTAAGGATGAAATTAAATCCTAGTATCTCTTCTACCACCATGATGCTAGTTATTATGGGGAATTTCACCCCCGCTACAAAGTCAAACAAATTCAATCCTTTTACTACAACCCATGATCCATTAAAGAATTTCAAAGTAGAAGTAGAAGTCTTTTGCTTATGTTCCATTAGGCCTAACCATTTAATTATGGTATAAGGTATAATGTTAGTGGCTAATCTTTCATCAATGTGCACCTTGTATTGTCCAATCCTTATAGCTATGAATAGAGAGGCCCTCATTGTCTCATCATCCTAGGGGTTGGTTTTAACTTCACTATCATAAAACACTAATGTAGTCAAATTTCATTTTTTAGGCAAAGGTGGTACCATTACTACATGGATGGGCTCTTTGTTGGAAAATATTTCCTTGCTAATGTGAATTGAGATTGACATTTTTACTAACTCTTCATAATGGGTAGAAGAATTCATCACCAAGTTGTACATGCCTAAAGAAGTGATTTTTTGTTTCAAGGATTATATCACCTATTCCATGGTATTGAGGATGTCTTTGTCATTGGTTGTTGGTTTATTTTTCTTTTTTTTTTTGACTTTGAATTCATCCATTTTCCCTAGGATGGAAACATCATATTTCAAGGTTTATAGTTTGATCCCCTTTCCTTTCTCTTTTTGCTTTGGGTCCTTCCTTGGTTGACTAGTTGAAGAATTTCAAGCATTGAAGCTCACAGGGATGGCTAAAATGGATGTGAGCTTTGGTGGAATCAACTTCTTCAAAGTTTTCGCAAGATTTTCATCTTTTTCCTTAGGTTTTGGTGTAGTATTCTTGTGCTATTTGTTAGGAAATTTCTTGTTTTTGGTTTGCAAATAAGTCATTGCATGGATTTCCATAGGAGGATGTTAATCAATTTAGGTTGTAGGTTTGGTTGTGGTGGAAAGGGATACTCTAATCATAAAGGGTTCTTTACGAGGCATTAGTGATGATACCCTTACAACAAGTCCTTAAACTAGATAAAGTTGAAGATCTCCTTTCATTTTGAGGAGGCAATCAAATAACAAATGATTTCCTAGGAGGTCTTCAGTTGTTGCTTACCTTGAATGTCACTATTATGTATAAGTTATTGTTGGCATTCAGTAGCTCTTTGACACCTGCATTGATTACTTTTATGACCTAACTAGATTGAAGGCACCAAGCACTAGCTCTTCGTTATCTATCATGTTTTGTAGGTCATCCTTTAGTCCTAAATAGAAATCAATGTCATGATTTGGAAACTAGTGATAGTGGAAAAACTGGCCAAGTTTGAAGTACTTGGGTACTAATGGGTCATCCTTGGTTGCAAGAGTGGGATCCTTAGTGATTTTTTAACATTTATTATGACTATTGCAAGCATGGTAGGATAATTCAAATGGGCTAACATCCCTCATAATCATTTGTTTGTATTGGATTCAACCGCTCTTGAGCTAATGATCACGGAGTTCTAATGGTTTTAAGAGTAACCTGGTGTTCTTTGATCAATCTTTCCTTTCAAAGTTAGGCCTTGTATGGTTTGATGTAGAGGTCTCTAATGTTGATTATTGGTTTGTTATGGTAGGGGCCTTGGATGAACTTGTCGTAGGCCCTTGTGTGGTTTTTTTCTCTATGGTTCTAGTGGCCATGACTACATGGTTTTCTTTCCCTTTCTTCTTATTGTTCCATGTGTTTTGGTTTTTATATTGTACATGAATTGGATCATGGTTGCCCTTGGAACCATCCTCTATGTTCGTAGTCTATGAGAAAGCTTGACTTAGGGACTACATGTCTAAGTAATAAATTTTAGACTTGATGAAGTCATTGATCATCCCCTTGAAGATGATTAGAAGATGAATTTTAGCTACAGGTTTACAAATCTTGTTAAGAAGATCATTACATTATTGGATGAACTTCTAGATAGGTTCAAGAGGCCCCTATTTGATTTTTATCAATTGTTCTAGGATGATATTTAGTTTCAAATTATACTTGAAATGATTCACAAATTGTGAAATCAAGTTTTTCAATCAGCCCATAGATCCTCTAGGTAACATGTGGTACTAGTATAATGCTTTCCATGTAAGAGACATAGGGAATATTTTCATGATTGTGTAAGGTCAAGCCTATAGCAATAGGCACTTAGAATGGAAGATGGAAAGGTGTGCATTGGTATTCCTTCACTATTGTATTTAGTGAATTGTGGTATAGGAATGCCTAGGAAAAGAGTAATTTGTGAGATGGCTCGACTAATCAAATCATCTTGATAAAAGTTCATTATCTTTACCATTTTCATAGTAGAGGCCTTGAGCTTACGTAACTCTTTCATGTGGTATTGTATTATCTAGAAGACCCAATCTAAGCCTTGGGGCACTTCGATAGGTTATGATGTTTACAATAATGATGGTGAAGTAAGTTGGTTGGCTTGTGACCTTGACATAGGCAATGGTAGAGATGGAAAATATTGAGTTATCATCATTTCAGAGAGATTGAATAACAAGAAAGATGTTTGTAAAAAACTCTAGGGGACAAAGAAGAAAAATAGTGCATGTGACACTTGGGTCACTTGTGATCCCACTAAGAGGCCTATTAGAATAGAAAATATATGAGCTGTGCTGAACACCATGGGTGATGGCTGTGTGGAGTGGGGTTGTATAGAAAATGATATGGATGAAAAGAGTGAGGATGACTAAGGCACAGGTTGTTCCTAGTGGATTACAATGATGGACATTGACCTAAACATGGTAGGATACGCATGAGGAGATGAAGATTAAAAAATCTACCACACAAAAGAAGCAAGAGAGGCTGAACTAGACATGATGGCTTGGGAAGATGATTGTTAAAAAAGGCTTCCTATGAAATTATCAACTCTTGTTTGACCTTAAATTCATCATGTTCTTCATATTATGTCTCCAAGTTAGCCTCCTCATCTAGATAATATATTTCAATCAATTTGACAAGTATGAATGTGTGGATGTCATTTAATTTTATCTTGTCATAGTGGAGGGGATGTACTCATCATTTTTATGGATTAATTTGAATTCACACTTGGATTTAGATTTCAAATGTGGAATTAGTAGGGCATCTTGGATTTTATGCATATGAAGTTATAATATTCTTCAATTATGATGGAAAAATATGAGCTTTGACCTCTATGTCTAAGCGATTATTTATGCTTAGCCATAGTTGGATCTTTGAGATCATACAACATGTTGGCTTAAAGCCATGTCAGTTAAGTTGATAGGAAACATTGTTGCTTTTTTTAATAACATTGGAAAGATATTTAATTTAGTTATCAATTAAAGGTCACAACAGATAACATTCTCTAGTGGATAAGTGCTCTTAACTATGAAACTGGTAAAGTATTGTAACTACAAGTGCAATGTTGGTGGCTATGGGTGTGATGCACTATACTCATAAAAAGGAAATTCAAAATTAATTAGCTTAAAGAAAATTTTCTTATTTTTTAGGTTTAAAAGTGCAAGCTTGCATTGCAACTTGTTACTAGAAAAAGTTGGGGTGAAAATAGCAACTGTATTTTTTTTTTAATTTTTACTTTTATGGTTATAGTCCACCTAACCTACACTAGTAAAACTATTCTAGCTTTTTCAAGAAATGTCTTGGTTTTAGTCTTGAAATAAAAAGATATGTTGAGTTTCCAAAAGGAAATATACTAGTACTTTCTTCTATGATAAAAAAATACGATGGATATTGATAAGATATTAATAAATGTAGTAGTTAACTAAAAATATTTTGGGTATTCTAAGCAAGATACATTGGGATTTCTGGAAGCAAGTGTGTTGGCTTTACTAAGATAAGTAAACTAGTTTTGAGAACTTCATTAGGCTTATTAGAGAATCCTAAAAAGATTTTTTTGTGGTTGCAAGTGGGTGGTGGCTATAAAAATATGGTGGTCTTTAGAAAGCTTGAAGGCCAAGTTTTGAAAAATAAATCTTTTCAGGGTGTATTGAAAAATATGCTAGCTTTTGAAAGTTTAGCAACTATTGTAAAATTTATAGGAACATCCAAAATGATTGGAGAAATATGTTAAGTATATACTGAAATAGAATGGATGGTTGTGTTGGTTTCTTGGTAGAACTTTTTAATAAGAACATAAAAGTTTTAATGTAAATGAAAGTAGGAAACAATCATAACTAATAAGCAAACAAGGGTAGAATAGGATTAGGGGAAGAATTTCGATGGAGGCCCTCCTTTTAGCATCACAAACTATAACACCTGAAAAATTTGGTGCTGAAAAACTAACAATTCCAAGTGGAACAATTTAACTTTAGATTTCAAGGACCTCCAAGAAGAGGATTGAAAATGTCTTGGATGGTCTTGCTGATCACCTAGGAACATAAAAATCATAAAAATGGTGCAAATAAATTTAATGTAAAATGTAGCTTTAATGAAAAGAAATAGAAAAATAAATTTATACAAAGAAAATGAACTAAAAATTTTCTTAAAATAATAAAATGTTATAGTTACAAAAGAGTTCAAGGAAGTAAAAGTCTTATAGTTAAAATGCATAAAGGGCTACAAAGGAGATTCTTATATTCTTGGTAAAAATGGTAGAGTGTGTCCTATAGTTAGCTCCACAATCTAGGTACTCTAAATTGTTGCTCCTACAGCTCCTTACTCTTTCTCTAGTGTTGGATATACTTAGTGGTGTTGAAAGTGGTTATTGCGATGTTGGACTTTCTAATGTTTTGCAATGCTTTGAGAGTTTCTATGCTTAGTATAATGTAGATTTACCAAAAGGTATTTTCAATGTGTTCAAATTAGCTTTAAATAAGTCATTAGGTCTAATTTGGTGTTGCAAATTTTCTGCCATGATTGTTGACATCTTACTACAATTTGCAAGTGTGGTAGGCCATCATTTCTAGTGTATTTATTTTATTTATGGTAATTTTAATGCACAAAGAAAATAAAAAATATGTTGAGTGCTACAAAAGTTAATTGGCTTTGGAAAATATGTTTGCTTCATCAAAACTATGCTGGACTTGAAAAGATACACTAGTTTGATGGGAACTACATTGGTCTTGCTATGAAAATGAAAGACCAAAAATTTCTACACTAGCTATAGGTGGTTTCAATGTATTTTTTTTCTTTGACCAACATAGAACCCATGAAAAACCCAAATTTGGTAATTCCAAAGGCATTTTTAGCCTTCCGACGCCCAAATACATACATGACATAATTTTTTCCACTAGGGAAATGAGGAAATAAGAACTTATGAGTTATTTTTTGGCTTCAACAAGTTAAATTATGCAAGATTATAGCCTATGGATTACAAAGCTTACATTTTACAATAAAATATAGCCTCAAGTTTAATGGTGAAGGTTATAACTTGCAACATGAATTTTCTTAGTGGTGTTTCACTTGTTGCCTCTTAATCCTTAATAATTTATCATGGAGCCCAAGCTCAAGACAACACACTTATAAGAAATTTTCTCAACATCTCTCAAGTGCATTTCCTTAGCTCTCACTCAATTGTCTTACACAAGCTCTCTTCTTATAAAAGCTCTCATTCTCAAGAGATCTCTATCTTGCTCTTGGTCTACATTTCTTTCCTTTGGCACTAACAATGATGAATTACATTTATATTTATATGGAAATTGGAACACAAGAAATCTAGAAACCTTTCCTAAACTCAACTTGAGGTTGTTTTGATGTTTTTCAAGTATTCTTACCTTCTACCAAACTATTACCATCTTACTTTTGATATTTTCTAAATTTCAATGAGTGTTTTTAGAATTTTCTCCATCCATATGGGTTATCTATGATCTTCCCAAGATATCTCTATGAAAACCTAGCTCTTAGCTAGGATATCTACTAATTTTCTAGGACATCTCATCTTGATTTAAGATGTCCTAGGTTCTAGTGGGGCTTCTTACACAAGATGTCACATGCACAACTAGGAAATTTTACATAGGACATCCCATTTTCTAGTGGAACATCTTATTTACCAGGTCTAAATATAAAAATTATTATTTTAATGTATGGAACCTTAAGATGCCTCCAAAAAAGACCCCATAGTACCTAGAACCCCATAAACTCATCAAAATGAGTCCAAAATACCCTAAAACATGCTTAAAAATTTAGGGATCATTATCAAAAAATCAACACAAGAAGACACACATTAATAAGAGACACTCATCCACATCTTCTTGAAGCATAAAACTTATAAAACATTCATCAAAGATAGAACAAGTGGATCAAAAGAGATATTTCTATACTAGCTCTCCCATACCTAAAAATGTCATGATTAATGACCTTTCATAAGCAAGAAGTAAACATGGCCCCATGATGCAAGGCCATCACAATAATCATGACTAATTGCACATTACAAACATGAGAATATATATCATTGGAGGTTTTGATTTTGAGCTACTCTTGGTCATGGAGGCTTGTCTTCATGATCCATTATGATTCCTTCACCTAGGTTTCTTCTTAAAATGCTTCCTTTGCATTCTCATGATGACTCAAACCTGCAAGAAATAAAGAATAAGGAAATGAAAAAGGATTAGACTTTCTTAATTCAACACCCTTTCTTAGCTTCTTTTTTTTCTTCTTCACCTTCTTCTTCTTGATGTTTGGAAGACTACCACATAACTTCTTGACATCATCAGCATTAGCATGTAGCTTGCCTTCATGATGCTCATCCATTTTATAGCCAATACAATCAAATTCATTAACATAATTTACAAATTTATCATTTCTATAAATAATAGTAAGCATCTATAAATTCTTGAGAATCATATCATTATTAATGTATTCACTAACATAACCAAGACCTTCTCATAATGACTATCCCAATATCCATCATAATCAAACAAATTATCATTATAAGTCTTTCCTTCACTAAGAACAACAAAAAAAGTCATAACATGACTCTCAATTCCATCATAATCAGCACAATGATCATGATGATCATCATTACCATTAAACAAACTAGTATCAAGCCAAAGTTAAATACTAGTATCCATAAAATTAGGTTCAACATGAGAGAGATTAATATCATCAATAAGATAAAGTTCATCCTTACTTACCTCTTCATGGTTTCTTTCATCCATATTTGATTCAAATCGATCTTCAACATGTGGCTATTAAGTCTCATCAAAACTTAAAGTTTCAAGATCCCAAACAGGAGTTTCTAATTCCAATGGTTTCTCGTCTTCAAAGGAATCATCAAAAACCTCTTCATTCCATTTAGAAGACACTAACTAAAAAGGTAAACTCTCCTCCATGGCCTTAACATCAAATTCATGAATAACCTCATCAAAGAAATAATTCTTTTCCATATCTTCCCTAGAATACTCACGTCTCTTCCATGGAAAAGCTTCAATTTGGCTTGGAATCTTTTTTCCCTTGCCAAAAGATATAGAATAATTGCAGAAAGAATGAGTATCATACCTTGATCCTTCTTGAAGAAGTCCCTTAACATTTGATACTATTTTGATTTTGATACTTCATCTCCCATAACTTATCAAGTAGAAACTCTACTTGATTAGTAGGATATATCATCTTGGACCTTGAAGATCTTTTAGTTCCCTTGATGAGGCTCTTTGTTCCCTCCCTTGAAACCATTTAGGATCAAGCACTCCCTTGCTTAACAAGAGCTACTTGAGAATTCATTTTCTCATTGATCACTACTTCACTAGATCCTTCATCTTTCTTTCCTTCCTGACGGCTAGAATATATTCTCTTAATTATCCTCAAAATATTTCCTAAGTTAGTCTTAAATGTTTTCATATTCCTTCTTGAAGTTTCTACAAAATATTCATGCTTGTGAACCTTGATATTGGGAAGAACTTCTTGGTTTTCAATGAAAAAATCCTTAAAGGAGTTCTTAATCTCTTGAATCTCTTGTCTTAGCTCTTGATTTTTCTTCTTCTTTCAATCCATACCTTCAAACCAAGAACTAATGTGTGGATTCCTCCAAACCTTCACTTTGATACTAATTTAGTGCAAGGGTTGCATTTTGATAGAACCTAATATGATCCAACCCATAACTTTCCAAGTAGATCTAGCTTAGAAAATAATAATAATAAAATAATTAAAATAAAAATATCCTTATATTAGCAAATTTCTTAAAATACATAGAGAATACATCAAATTTGAGGAGTAAAGCCCAACTCACAAGTCTCCCAAGGATATTAGAGCCCACACTTGTTCTCTCTCAATGCTCAATACATTACCACAAAGTCCAAGCTCAAGAAAAGACACTTATAAGAGATTCCTTCAATGTCTTTTATGCAATCTCCCTTACCTCTCATTTACTTTCCTTGCATAATCTCTCTTCTTGGACAATATCTCCTTCTTAAGAGCTCTCTATCTCCCTCTTACTTTAGGTTTTTTCTATGGAATTTTTGAACTTCCACCTTGAATAAATCACTAATAAAAAATAAAATATGGGAATTTTTTGAACTTCCACCTTGAAGAAAACCAATTGATTGCATGTTGCTATTAAGGATAAAAGAAGGAAAGTATATAAGGCTAGGCTAGTAGCAAAGGGATACTCTTAAGAGGATGGTATTGATTATGAAGAAGTATTTTGCACCAATAGTCAATCTAACCTCTACAAAACTATTATTATCTTTTGTAGCCACTTTAGATATTTAGCTAGATAATATGAATATAAAAACTAATTTTCTTCATAGAACCCTTAATAAAGAGGTCTAAATGAAGTAGTTTGAAGGTTATGTAGTTAAAGGCAAGAAGAACATGGTATGTCACTAAAACCATTATATAAGTTGAAACAATTCCATAGGATGTGGTATAAGAAATTTAATTCTTGCATGATAATATTTGGTTTTGTGAGATATAATAGTAATTCTTGCATGTACTTAAAGAAAGAGATACAAACATATTTGATAGTTCTATTTTATATTGATGAAAAGTTTATAGCTAAAAATAATATTTAAGAAATCTCTAAGTTGATTTGTTAGCTATTATCTTAATTTAAGATGAAGGACTTGAGTGTTTCAAAGAAAATTTTATGCATGAAAATTGAAAAAAATAAAAAAGGTGAAAGATTATGGCTTTGTCAAATTGCATATGTTAATAAAGTTTTGGAAAAATTTACTATGCAGAATCATAAGCTAATTAAGACTCTAATGTTAGTGGGCATGAAATTATCAATGAAACAATGCTCTTGAATAGATGATGAAATGAAGAAAATGAGAAAAATCACCTATGCTAATGCTATAGGTATTTTCATGTATGCAATGGTTTTTACTAGGCTTGGTATTACATATGAAGTGGGAGTTGTATGAAAGTTTATGTCTAATATTTGTAAAGAATAATGGATGGTTGTTAATATAATTTTAAGGTTTCTTAAAGGCACTATTAGTTTTATCATCTATTATGAGAAGGGTTTCTTTGAATTGCATGGTTCTGTGATGAAGATTACAATAGTAATATTGATCACTAAAAATCCACAATTAAAATTTCCTTCAAAATGAAAATAGGTACTATTAGATTGAATAATAAGAAACAAACTTATGTTGCATTATTCGCTACTGAAGCTGAGTATGTAGCAACTTCTCAAGCATGTAAGGAAGTAGTTTAGCTACAATGACTAGTCAATAACTTTGGATAAAGGAAAAAGAAAAGTAAAATATTATGATAATAGAGGTGTAATCTACCTATCAAAGAATTCTAGCTTCCATGTAAAGATAAAGCATATTAAATGTCATTAGCATTTCTTATCTGACCATATTGAAATATAAATGATTTCTATTAAGAAGTCTCCTACTTTTGAAAACCCAATAGACATGATAATGAAGGATTTTCTCTTGGATAAGTTCAAATGGTATGGAAAAGAAGTTGGATTGGAAAATTTTGAAATATAATGATTTATCTTAGTTGTAATAATCTTAAAATAAAAAAAGTGGAAAAATTATAATAGTTATGTTGTATAATGGCTATGTGTTGTGTTGCCTATTTTAAGAAAAATCTTGGCTACTACATGTAATGGTTATGCCTTACCAAACCTACTAAAATGATTTTTGTTGGACCTAAAAAATTCAATTTCTTGAAAACCAAAAATTATAGGTGTAGAATAGCTTTAACTCTAAATCCCAAGATCCCCCACAAAGAAAAAGAGGATCCAAGGTGCCCTTGATGGTTTGAGAAATCACCTAGCAACTTACAAAGTGTCAATGAGGGATAATGCAGAAAATGAAAATAATATAGATTTGAGATAAAATAATACATAGAGTATATAAAAAATGTAAATTAACTTACACAAAAAATAGGAATTTAAACTTTATTATAAACTTTATTATAAAAATAAAGGTGACCTAGAAATGTATACAAGAGGATGCCTAAGGATGTAAGTTAGGGTTTACTTCAATGGATGCCTGATATCCATTGAAGTAGGTAATCTTGGTTGCCATAGTTAGCTCCATGATCCGAATGCTCCACAACTTCCAAAAATGTGAAACCTTGTTGCAATCCTTATCAAATCTGTAGTGGTGGTGGTACAAGGGGGTAAGATGTGTGGGGATTTTAGGCTATCAAAAAAATCCATGCTAGGAGTCTTGATGCCCAGGTTTTCTTAGCATTGATGCCAAATTTCATACAATCTTGGGGGGTTTACAAAGGTTACACTTGTTGCAGGTTCCACACTAGGGATGATTCAAAAGCTCTATGTTTGTAGGCTCTTCAAGTCTCTTGAACACAAAACTATGGCCAAGTATGCAAAAGAGTGGAACCTCAAAATTTGTAGAACCATTCTATGGTGTTGGGTCTTGGTTTTAATATGATTTTGGTCACAAATTTGGCTACAAATTGTTTCCTAATTGTTGATAAATTTCTGATATGTGTAGGTGTTTCAATTATCCAAATCCATCAAGGTTACTATGTATGGTAAGTTTTGATACTCCCATGATAATCAAAATCATTCAGTTTAGCAAAAATAGAAAATAGGAATTTCATCCACGCTACCTTCTTCCACCCACTCTAGGCTTTCCAATTAGCAATGCTAGAACTTTAGAAATCATGTTGGGGGTATGACACACATGCTAGGGTATAACATCCACACTAGGGATGTAACATCCACACTAGGGTATGACACTCACAATAGAACCATTGGATCACTACTAAGGCTAGAATAATGTTGTGGTGTTAGGCCATGGTGTAGCAATGCTAGGGGTAAGATGCAATGCTAGGGGTGTAATATTAATGCTAAGGGATAAGAGTTATATCCTCCAATGCTAGGAATTGGTGATGTTACATCCTCCATTAGTGTTTCCAACATAGTAAATTTTACCTGCCCCACGGAACCTATTAAAATGCCATATTTGGTGATCCAAAAAGAATTTTTAAACCCCCCAAGCCTAGATATGGGTATAATATGAATTTTTTCATTTTGGGGTTGAGGCTTTGATCATGTATGAGGCATTGTTAAGCTAAAAAAGATGAAGTATGTGAAATTTCATCTTTTCTTATTGTAATCTTCATATTTTACAATGAAATTTTAGGCTTGGGTTTCATGGGGTAAGGGTTACAATGCAAAAGGGTTACAACATGATTTTTTGGTGGTGTTTCATTGGATACTATTTGTTGGTGTAAGGAGGATTAACCCAAGGGGCACAAACAAAGAATACAAAATAACATTGCAAGTTCATTATTGAAATTCCATCTCTATGCTTGACTCAGTCATGTCAAACCATGCCATAGAGTGCTTGTGATGATGGGATAAGGCTATGATAAGGAATGGTCATGAGGTTATAGGATGGTTATCAAGGTTAGCAATGCATTCCATAGTTGACATCATGGCTATTATATGCTACTATTATCTTGGTTAATTGATAGGTCTTGGCACATCATGATTTGAAATGGTGGTCACTTAACAAATGCATTTGATGATCCAACATCTCACTCCAAGGTTTCTATTGATGCGTAAAATCTAGATGAACCAACACTAGGAAAGAAAATTCATTTGAGGAGATTGAAGCACCAAAAAAGTTTAGGTCTTAGCATCTTGACTACAAATTTAGCTAAGTGTGAAAGTGGTGGCACTTTGTCCAAATTTTTCTAAGTGTTGAGTGTAGTTAGCTCCAACTACTAATTTTGCAAATATTTTTTCTAATTCTTGAGTCACGCGTCCCACACATAACATGAGACAAGCATAGTAGCCAGAGTTAGAAAATTTTTGAACTTTTCTAGTCACCTCTAGACATAAAAAAATTTCAAAATTTTTCTCATAGTCCCACCTACTACACTACCACATGGCACCTGATCCATGTTTTGTGCTAACCCTTGCCCTATATATACCCCTAGAACCCAAATATTTTAATGGTTCGCATTCCCAGGTGGTTGACATTTCTAGGTGGTTGGCATTCCCAAATGGTTGGCATTCCCAAGTGGTTCATATTCTGAGGTAGTTGACATTCCTAGATGGTTGGAATTCCTAAATGATTGACATTCTTAAACCATTGGCATTCCCAAGTGGTTGGTGTTCTCAAATGGTTGGCATTCCCAAGTAGTTGGCATTCCTTGGACATGAGCGTTTTTAGCACTTTGCATTTGGCATTTGACACTAAGCATCTTTGGATGAATGAGACCTAGATGCACTAGTAGAGAGGCAAATTTGCATTTTATGATCCATTGTAGCCCCACTGTAGCCTTGCAAGACACCACAACCCATGATAGACCATAGCGGCCAACTCGATAGGCATGGTTCATCATGGTGAGCGCTAGACTTCATGACAAGACAACACCAAGATTGTAACTATGCTCTCACTATGCCTATTATACATTGTTTACCTTCTGAGATCCTTTTTGAGCTAACTATGCTTTCATTTTGGGTAGTGTTCCATTTCTAGCATTTTATTTGATTTTTCTTACATTTTTTCACACTTTTTCATGTGTCATCATGCTATACTATGCTCAGGCAATAGTCTCTGTGGGTTGACACTCTTGTTTCAATTGAAACCCTTGGTTACACTCACCTCCATTCCATGGCTATGCTCTATATTTAGCACCACAAAGCACCACTTTGACACTTAGCATCATTTCATGGTATTTGTACTTGCATTTCAGCTAACCATGCAACCCCTCAATTGTACCTACCATCCTGGTTGCAATTGGCAAAGTCCCTATTTTCTTGACAAGACCATTTAGGTTGATCCACCTTTGTTTCTAGTAGGGCCCTCATGCAGAGGTAGGGTTAAGGCTGCACGCCTACTAACCTCTTGGTGTTCCAACCACTGAAGGTTTTGTTCATCATAGTTTTTTGGTGCTAGAAGGAGAACCTCACCATTTCCTTCTACATTTTCTAATTGTTGTCCCATGTGCTCTCTCCATCCTTAGTTGGTGTATATTGGACCTTGTTGTTAGTTCCCCTGGAACCCCATTGGACAAAAGACAAAGTGTATCTTAGGCACTTAACCAAAATTCTAGGTGCTAAGGAGAGTGTAGCTAGCTCTCAACATAAAGAGTGTAATCAACTCCAATGTAGCAAGCATAGCACCAAAGTTAGCCATTTTCAGCAACTATCATAGTTAGCAGCTTTTTTCTGTATTTTCTTACTTAGCCAAATTTTCGCAATTTCATACTTAGCCAAATTTTCTATAGTTTTACACTTCGTCAATTTTTTGCAATTTCCATACTTAGCTATTTTTCTACAATTTTACACTTAGCCATTTTTCTACATTTTTATACTTAGCCATTTTTCTACTACCAGTAGACTTAGTCATTTTTCTCCAATTTTCAGACTTAGCCAATTTTTCTACAAATAGCAACTCTTACAACTTGATTTGTGGACATGAACTGAGATCAACCTTTCATGTCAGTGTCTAATACATTTGACACTAGGATCCACCCAAATCATGTCATGCTATGCCATGAATAATACAATTTTGTTTGTGCCAAAATCCAAGTAGGATTACTAGTGGATTACCTTAACTTGGAGGCAAAATAGGACTACAAACGCTTCCATTGGGATGGATGAGAGAAAAACCCCTCATTCAACATAATCCCACTCATGTATTTCTACCATCATCTATTATCCCAACTCATCCATGCAAACAAGCATGATGTAGGGACAACCTATGAAGAAGCCTCATATGAGGAAGAAGATGAGTTCAAGGTCTTCTTTGATTGCAAAAGCCCCCTCTACATTGTCTTCCAACAATTGCTCCCTAGTATGACCCCTCCTCAATTTGGTTCACCCATCCTCTCTGAGATGGGGACCATGTTGATTTAGCCTTCCTTGTAATCGACAAGTACATTTTTCCAATCCTATGTTCACATAGGGGCCACCTCCTAGCCCCAGACAACTCATGCATCCTATGTCCCACTTATCTCATTGAAGCCCATAATGTCCATACAAACCACTTGTGTGTGGCCAACCTCGGTCACCACATTCATTTCTCAGCCAACACATCAACTAAACCTATCCACTACAATATTAAACTGGGCACAACTATCCGCTATAATGTTAAATTGATAATGGCTATCCACCACGATGTTAAATTGGCAAACTTCACAACCAAAAATATGATCCTATGCTATGTAACCAACACAAGCCTAGCCAATTCAATTGGTTGGCACATCTCCAAGCTTGGATCAGGCATTCTAGTTGATCGAAAGATTGATGAAGGAGATCAACCAACTCAAAGCTACCTTCTTCAAAACTATCAAGGTGGTGGAATTCTACTAGGATGACCTCATAAGTCCTATAGTCCCACCCTTGACTCTTCCAATTGGGGTCTACTTGCCTCAACTCACCAAGTACAATGGTAAAGGATCCCCAATGCATACTTGGTCACATTTCGATCTAAGTGCCTACTCCTTCAAGCCTAGCCACATGTCATCATATGCATGTTTCCCATGTCACTCACTTGCAAGGCCTTAAACTGGTATCATGTGCTACCCAAGGCCTCAATCTCTTCCTTGGAGGATCTCATAAGCCAATTTGTGACACACTTCAGTTACAACCTAAAGCCTAAAACAACCCTTGAGCAACTCATGCAATTCAAGGAGGGGGCCCTATAGCCCATGCCAAAATTCCTTCAATGTCTACATTGATTAAAATGCATGAACCCCTAGTAGAGGCAAACCTACTGGTGATCTTCAAGGGTGTAGTGAATGACTTCATCAAGTGCAAGCTATATTAGCTAGCCTTGAGGGCCCTTAGCTAAGCCATTGCTTAAATGAAGGGCATAGAGGAGGTAGTGCAAGCTAGTAATGACCCAAACTATGTGGCTTATAGAAACCAACATATGTGCAAGCAAAATGCAATAGTGGCAATAGTGGCCACAAGCACAAAGGCAACCAACCAAGTCTTGATCACCAAGCAGCCCAAGGACCTAGCTCATAAAGGTACCAACTCTAGTGCCAACTTACCTACATTGGCAGGGGCTACCCCAAGGACCAACTTTCAGTGCAAGGATCACTTAAAGTATACCCCACTACTAATGGAATCCTTTGAACTGCTAGAGAAACTCCTGAAATCTAGGAGAATCCAATAGAAACATGTATCAGAGATTACCTACCAAAAACATGATAGATACTATGAACTACTAAGGAACCCCACCTTAGCAGTACTAAATGAGCCCCCGGTCCTACAACATTTCCAACTAGACCAATACTATCATTACCACTAGTTGTCTCGTCATAGTACAAAAAACTATAATGCTTTGTAGGATGACTTGCAAAGAATTATAGAATGGGATCAATTGGTGCTCGACACAATGAGCCAATCCAATAAAGAAAATGCCTCTTATGTCATAAACTCCATCAGTGTAGGTGGCAAGTCTAAACCTACTCAACAACCTTTTGTGATCTGTGTGCCTCCTAACAAAGCAATAGTTCCCTTGGCCTCCAAATGTAAGAGGCCTTCCTTTGTTATCAAAGTACCACCTTTGGCACCCACAACATCCTTTGTGGTTAAGGTTCCATAGTAATCATCCACTAAGATGTTAAATTGGCAACCAAACCAACCATCCACTAAGATGTTAAATTGTCATGATACAGTAGTAGCAACTACTAAGCAACCTTTCATCATCAAGGTTCCATAAAAAATTGTTCTTGCAACAACTCCTAAACCACCATTTGACATAAGGGTACCACAACATGATGGTCCCTCAGCTACCTAAAGCCCAATAGTGGGCAATGTCTTAGTCCCTCCTCCTTCAAGTGCTAATCCCACTAGTAACCTGGGTAGGCCTACCAAATGGTAGCACAAGAGGACAAACAAGCACCTTGTAACCCCCATGGCCAAATAAAAGGCCATAATCAATAAGTAACAACTAAACATTGGGGATCCTACCCATAAGTAGGCCAAGCAACCTAAGCCCAAGTGCCCTCTATAAGAGATCTATCTCTCAAGTTGCATGGAGGAAGCCAAGGACAACACAATGGATGATGAAAAGGACTTTGTAACTACACTAACCTAGGTGAAACAAATGATCAAGAAAAAGAACACAATGTTGAGCTTGTATGACCTGGTCATAACCTTATCTGCTGACTGCCAAGTGTTGGCCTAGATGTTGGCCTCCATTCTTGTTACATAGGACATCCCTATAGATGAGAACATAATTTGTCCAATGATATTACCTCCTATATCACAGGGATCAGGTCTAACATCCCTAGCATTTCATGATGATGTAGTTAAGGTTAACCCCAAATAATGGAAGATCACTATAGCTCCACTATCCATTACCATATGTGTTAGGCAATGCACCATTTCTAGGGTGCATGTTGATGATGGTGCATCAACAAACACAGTCTTGTACTCTTTCATTGACAACCTAGGCCTGGTAGACAAAATTAGGTCAACAAAAATCATGTGTCTAAAATCCTTCAACCAATCATGCATCACTATTAATCATATAATCAACTTAGTGTTTGTGGTAGGAAAGAAATTCCCCACTAGCGTAGATTTCACTATCATAGAGGAGATGCCAGGCTTCAACCTGATCCTAGGTAGGTCTTGGCTAGCTCAACTATAGGCCATCTCCTCTCCCGTCCATCAAGAAATCTATCTTCCATATGAAGGTGGTTAAGTTGTCATCCATAGTGATAATGTCCCCCCTCTAGCTACCAACAACATAGACATGGAGAAAGTGTCGAAGGTGGAGTTTCTTGGTTGTACACCTACNGACATGGAGAAAGTGTCGAAGGTGGAGTTTCTTGGTTGTACACCTATGGCAACCAATGCAACACATAAGGCTAACACACTTGAATGAGTGGTTGAAGCCAATAGCCTTCTAGAGGATTCTAAGCCTTGCATGCCTCCAAATCCATGCCCATTTAGGAAGCAACTATGTCACCAATACTTTTCCATGGCCAAAAATGTACTAAGCACCTACTTACCCCTTGCCTTCATGAGCCATGCATTTTTGGTTTTTGCTTGCATTGCATTTGTTCATTCATTTACATTTCACCTACTTACCTAGTTTACACACTTCTTCACTTTGTTTATGCATTTCTACTTTATTTATGCATCCATCCACTTAGCCTATGCATTGCATTTGAAAAACATCAAGAATACATAAAAATAAAACTAACAAAAAACTACAAAAACACATGGTCCAAAAAGGCCTTAAGCTAGCCCATGGTCTAGAACTATCTAAAACTATTAGTTTTTGCATTACTTTCCTTTTATTCATGCATTTTAACTCTATTTACGATAGGTTCCATTTGATGCTATTTTCCTACTTTCTTTTTGCAAGATCTTGCAGGCACACAACGTGACTATGCATGCAACATCACATCTCACACAAGAAACATAAGCACTTGTCTACCATGACACAAAAAAATAGCACAAACAGTCCACTATGACTATAAACTAGTGTAGCAGTCCACTATGACTATAAACTAGCATAGATCATCCTTAGGTCATGATATTAAACTAGCACAACATCCACCATCCACTACAACAATAAATTGGCACCTACCAGTCTGGTAAGACTATAAACTAGCACATCACAATCTGGCAAGACCTTAAACTAGGTTCATGATCTGCTAGGACTTTAAACTGGCATGTTGCTAATCTGTTGGAGCACCTACCATTAGTGAAACCCTTGGGGCACTCATAGCATCATTTCCTCTCACCATTCTACTAATCTTTTGAAGCACCTACCATTACTGTGGCCTTTGGAGAACTCACAGCATCATCACCTTGGCACTTTCACTAGCTTCTTAAGCACCTGCAACTAGCGTAGCATTGGATGAATTTGCATATTCACATCTAGCACTTGTAGCATCTTCACATATGACATTTGCTCTTTCATTTTTCATTTTATTGTTTTCTTGTCTTTTTGAAGTTGTGTTTGTAGGATGAAGCCCTAGAGGCAGTCATGCAAAGATGCATCTCATTATAGTAGCAAGTCACCACATTTCTCTAATGTGCATGATTGGACTAGTTAAGCCACTCAAGAGTGCACATCCCCATCATCCCATTATGATCTATGCACATCCACCCCTTCATCCCAATGGCCTCTCATCCCTCACATACTCATGATTAGACATCCCTTTGATGCATATGCATTGTAACACATATGACATTTTCCTCACCTCAAGTATAGAATCCAAGGCAAACATAACACAACTCATCCTATGGGGAGCCTTTGTTGGCTGGTCAAGGTCCAAGCAGATGTAATGCAACTCATCTTGAGGAGGAACCACCTATCCCACAAACACAATGTAGTTGCATCAAAGAAAAGCCCATCTACTCGATGGTCTACATCTTGCAACTAGCATTCAAGATTAAGCCAAAACCAACAAGGGTTCACCTCATAGTAGAGTAAAAAAAAGAGATCAAAATATAAAAATATAGAAAAAGAAAGAAAAATTTGGAAAAGCACATCCCCAAGTAAATTGACAATGCTACAGCTTCACAACTGGCCTAACCTTGCATCAACTTTAACTCTCTCATGAGCACTTTGATGAGAGGTCAATGTTTCAGGGGCAAGCCACTTCATGCCATGGTCATTATCAACTATGCTAACTTCGCATCTTGCATTAGGATACAGTATTTGCATTTTATTTCCTCTACTTAAATTTCATCTCCCTAGCACATTGCCTACATAGTTTGCCCCAGCACACCCTTATCCATATCATTCTTAAACATGGTGGAACAACATCCAATTTGGTATTGATGAGCAATGTTGGTGCCACATCTACTATGGTGTTTTGTAATTATTTGTCAATGTCTCTTAGGTCACTCCTCTAAACATCAACAAAGAGGGGCCATTGAAACATCACAAAATTTTAAGTCTCAACATCTTGACTGCAAATTTGGCTAAGTGTCAAAATGGTAACACTTTTCTCAAATTTTTCTAACTATTGAGTGTAGTTAGCTCTAACTACTAGTTTTGCAAAAAAAATTTCTAACTACTGAGTTACATGTCCTATGCGTAACACAGGGTGAGCATAGTAGCTAGAGTTAGAAAATTTTAAACATTTCTAGTCACCTCCAAACTTATAAAATTTTCTAAATTTTCTTGTAGTCCCACCTATTGCACTACCACATGGCACTTGATCTATGTTTTGTGCTAACCTTAGCCTTATAAATACCCTTGGACACCCAATGTTTTACTGATTAGCATTCCTAGGTAGTTGGCATTCCCAAGTGGTTGGAATTCCTAGATGGTTGGCATTCCTAGGCAGTTGGCATTCCTGCACAATTATCATTCTTGAATGGTGGATATTTCGAGGTGGTTGGCATTCTCAAATAGTTGGCATTCCCAAGTAGTTGGAATTTCTTGGATGTGAGTATTTTTAGCACTTGTAATTTGGCATTTGACACTAAACATTTTTAGGTAAATGAGACTTAGATGCACTAGCAAAGAGGTATAGTTGCATTTTATAATCCACTGTAACCCCACCATAGCCTTGTAAGACACCACAGCCCATGATACATTGTAGTCGCCAACTTAGCAGATATGGTTCATCATGGCAAGTACCAAACCTCATGAACTGACACCATTGAGATTGTGACTATGCTCCCACTATGCCTATTGTACATTGTGTACCTTCTAAGACCCTTTTAGAGTTAATTACACTACCATTTGAGGTAGTGTTCCATTTCTGTCTCCTATTTCTAGCATTTTATTGCATTTTTCTTGTGTCTTTTTTGCACCTTTTCATGCATTGTGACATTGTACTATGCTTGGGTAGTAGTCTTCATAGGTTGACACTCTTGTTTCAATAAAAATCCTTGGCTATGCTCACCCTCATTCCATGGCTACGCTCTACACTTAGCACTATGAAACATTGCTTTGACACTTAGCACCATTTTGCATTATTTGCACTTGCATTTCAGCTAACCACACCACCCCTAGTTTACCCACTATCCTAGTTGTAATAAAAAAAGTCCCTATTCGATTGACAAGATCATTTTGGGTCCTCTATCTCCATTTCTAGGAAGGCCCTTATGTGGATGTAAGGTTAAGGCTATACACTCGCAAACCTCTTAGTGTTTCAGCCATCAACATTTTTGGTCATCACAGAGACTATTGCCTAGGGTGCCTTCCATATGGGTACAAAAACTTGGGAATAGTCTTAGTTAGAGAGGGCTTTGTGGCCTTTTAAAAATAGTAAACTAAAAAAAATATAAAATTTAAATTAAATGATTATCTCAAATATAACAACTAACTAAAAGGAATAAATTTTCCTTGGTCACACTGATGCTACTTGTCCGTCAATGCTGATGGTATGCACTGCTGGGTAGGAAGACTACAATTGTTGCCTAAAGAGGGGGATAGAGAAAGAGATACTACCATGGCAAGGTTCTACCTCTTTGGTGCTACAAAAATAGTTCCTACAATGTGAGAGAGGATGACTACCTATGGTAATCTCTCTTTTTCTCTCCCCCTCTTCAGGCAGTGATTATAATCTTCCTTCCCAATAGTGCACACCATTGATAGCAATAGACCAACAACATCAACATGACTAGGAAAAATTTATTTCTTTTAGTTACTTATTATATTCAAGATAATCATTTAATTTAAATTCTATATTTTCTTTTTAGTTTACTATTTTTAAAAGGCCACGTAGCCCTCTCTAGTTGAGACTATTTCTAGGTTTCTATACCCATACGAGAGGCACCCTAGGCAATTGTCTCCTCAAATGATTTTTCTTTCCTGATGTTGATACATCCAAATTTTATGCATCAACATCTTTTTGGTGCTATAAGAAGGGCATGAACCTACCTTTTTTCTATCAACTCTTCTTGCCATTTTCTTATGGCTATTTCATTTTTCAATCCTATCTTGGAAACTGTTATTTTTTTCTTAAACCTTTATCTTTAGATCCTTTATTTTATTCTTTTTTATATGCTTCCCATTTTCTAAAAATTGTTGTTACCAAAATGTTTTTTTATAACCCTCATTTCCTAGTGCCATTTTTGAATTTCTAATTTTGGCAATCCTTACCTAAGTCCAAACTTGGGTGAGGTGGTTTTATTATTTAATTTTTAATTTATTTTTTAAAAAATTTCTTATTTTCTTATTTTCCTTTTAATATTTCATAGTTTTTGTTGCTGCTTGCACTTGTATGCAATTTTTTGTTTAGGGGCTAAGTGTTGTGGCCAACCTTGCCCATGCTATCACAAGGGGCCATGATCAATAAAACTATCTTGTAAAATCATATACCATTTTACCAAGCAATGTTAACATGTGGGAAGGTGGATCAATGTGCAGGAAGGTGAACTAATGTGCAAGGAGGTGGACCAAGATGTAACAAGGTGAATCAACATGCAAGAATGTGGATCAATACGCAAGAAGGTGAAACGTCTCTAGCAGGAAACTATAAAGCAAAGAATGAAGGTAACGTCAAGGAAGAGGGGGAGTAAGGGAATTCTTAACAAATTGGGATCTCTTCCCAAAAAGTTATGCCTCTCTACATTGAGGCACATGCAAATGGGCAAGGGGGTCTCTAGAGGCTAAGAAACCAATGGATGATGACTTTCTCTCTCTCTCTCTTCTCCTATTTTTCCTAGGGTGACAATGGTGTAGTTGATGCACACAAATGGTAGGCGTAGCAGGCAAGTTTTTCAATATTATTTCTTTATTATTGGTAATGGATCAATGATAGTTAGTAGCAATAGACCTATGTGGACAATGATTAACAATATTAGTAGAAAATTAAGAGGTGGTGGTTTTCTTTTTCCTTTTCACTACAAACCCATGACGGTGGCAAATGGAGGACTGAAGATAGCAACACATCTACCTACACATGGTAGTGGGATTTGGTAGCTTATTCTTTCTCTCTCTCTCTCTATGCTACAGTGTTGTAGTAGTTGATAGCAGTAGTTGCAAGTGCAAGTTCTACAATACCATTCTATTTTTTGTGGGTGATGCATTTGTAGCAAGGTTCTCCAAATAGAAACAAATATCCCTATCTCATGTTGGTGATGGGGCATGTCCTATATATGCATTAGAGACACATTAGTGGGCCTCTTTGTCTAGCCTCTTCTCTCTCTCTTCCTCCTCCAACAACTATAGGTAGTGTTGGTTGTGGTAGCATCTACAATGGACTGATAGTAACTAGTGACAGCAACCAAGAAGTAGGGAAAATTTATTTTGGTTACCTTTTGTATTCTTGAATTTGAGACACTCATTCCAATTAAAATTTCTATTTTTTTACTATTTTCAAAAGGCCATGTAGCCCTCTCCAACTGAGACTATTCCCAGGTTTCCGTACCCATATAAGAGGTGCCTTAGGCAATAGTCTCCTAAAACAAGTAGTTTTTTCCTAGGTGTTGGTTTTGACCAAAATTTGTGCATCAATATTTTCTTTGGTTATCAAGCTCCTCTTTTTGCATGTTTGGAGTCATTGTTTTATCTTTTGATCTTCATTGATCATCTTGTTTCTTGGTAGTTTTCTTTTCCATTTTTCATGGGGTTAAACCTTCATTGGGTTTCTCTTGCCAAGGCCAGGTTTGATTTGGTCTTTCCATCAAATTAGATGCATTATATTCAATGGACTTGATTTGGTTTTTAAATTGAATGAGATGTGTTACATTCAACAGACTTGTAGGTGAAGCATGAAGAAGGGATGTCATATTACCATAATGCATGTGTTAAACATTGGTCAACATTATTGTTTATGATAAGGAAAGTCATTATTAGCTATGAGGTTTGGTTCAAGGAATGGTAATGGAAATGAGATAAAATAAGCATTGTTGGTATGGTAGGATAAACTCACCAAATCTTGTGCATCAAGGTAACCTAGTGACTTGCTACCATGATGAGTTGCATCTTTTTTATGACTCCAAGATTCATCCTACAAGCACAACTCCAAGAGGAAAAGAAATAAGACAAATAAAACATGTTGTTACATTATAATTCATAAGGTTATATAGAATAACAAGTAAACCAAGCTATCATAGGCTACATATGTTACAAAGTTTAATAGTTTCCTTCTTATGCTAAAGAGGTTATGTAGGCTTACTTGTTGTTAACTATCAAGGTTGTGAACTAGCTACATGTAGTAAGTCTTTAGATAAGAATGATTGCTTGGATTGGCCAACTCATTGCCATCCATGCTTGCTATTTTAAATGGTTTTTTTCGTAGGTTTTAGTTATCAAGAAAGGCCTTTCTTAGTTGGCTAATAATTTATTTGCATGTTCACAGATGGCCTTGAGGACCAAGTCCTCTTTCTTAATCTTGCATTTGTTCAAGTTATGGTGGTGTTGCCATTTCTACCTCTCTTGGTACCAGTTAATGTAAGAAAGCATTCATACCTATTTATCCTCAACCAAGTCTAGGCCCATGGTCCATAGCTTCTTGTTTTGCTCATCATTGCTAAAGTTTAATAAGGCTTGTTAGAGTGATGACACATACAATTCAAGAGGTAGAAAAACTTCAAAATCATAAACAAGGCTATATGGAGTTACACTAATTGTGGTTCAGAATGTTGTTCATCAAATTTCATGGAAACACCACTCATCTCACTTCTGTTTGTAATTGTTGAACATCTTTCTAAGTAAGCCAATGATTGCCTTAATGCTTACTCTAGCCTATCTATTGGCTTGAAGGTAATATGGTGACGAGGAGTACTCAATGTCTAGTTTGTAACAAAATTTTTCATTTCTTGGCTACAAAACTATTGTCTATTTTCTATGACTATGGTCATAGGTATGCTAAAATGGGATACTATGTCATCCACTCTAAACCTACAAACTTGTTTAGATGTTTTTCTCCTTAGGGAAATAGCTTCAACCCGCTTCATGAAGTATTTGATTATAGTGATGATCAAGTGGTGTCCTATAGAATAATTAGGCATAATAGTTCTAATGATACCCAAATCCCACTATTGAAATGGCCAAGTTATATGAGTGGTGTGTAACTTAGTTGGTGGTACATGTCTAAGGTTACTATTTTTTTAGCACATATCATACATTTTGACCTTCTAAAATTAGTCACTTTCCATATAGGGCCAGTAATAGTCTATCCGTCTAATCTTAGTAGCCATGGTTCTAGGTCCTACATGTCCCCCACATACACCCTCATGAACCTACTCTAGGACTATGTAGGCTTTGATTTTACCCAACCACACTAACACTATGCCATTATAGGATTTTCAACATAATGTGTTATTGCCTACAATGATATAATGTTTTGATCATTTAAGTACAACATCTTTTTGAGTAGTAGTTTGGCCTTATGAAGGTTCACCATGCATAAGGTAAAACTTGATATCATTGTACCACTCCTTTATAGGAGTAGTATGAACTATGGCTACAAAGTTATCCTCAATGTTCTATGTGATGTGAATGACACAATCCATAGTCAAGGTGAATAACTTGCTAAACACATCTAGCATGACATTAATAGCTAAGGTTGCAATAGCATCAACTATGATATTCTTAGTTTGGAATACATGTTGGATATTATTGTCTATAAATTGTTGTAGTAGTTTCTTTTCTGGGTCATAGTAAAGTGCAGATGTTTGGCTTTAAATGCATAAACCTTAATTACTTGATTTACCACAATTGAATCACCTTTAATGATTAAGCATTTTATTCCTTGGTTATGAGATACCATCATCCCTCTGATAAAACCCTCATACTCCACTACATTATTGTTACATGGGCATTCAAAATGATAAGCGAAGGGTTGGATTTCACCTAATTGGAATGTTATGACAATAGTGACATTGGTCCCATGGGCATGTGAAGCTCCATCAAATTGCATCACCACCTCATATCCCTTAGGCACTTCGCTAATAGTGTTAATGTGTCCATCAGGAGATTCAAGATTAATGGTTGAATGGTCATAAATTGGTAAAATAATAAGTTGTGTAGTTATGGCTTGACCTTTCATTGAGGTTTGGAAAACATAATGAAGGTTAAACTCTATGGCTATGGATTTCCAACAAGATATATAGCTATTTTCATAAATGTTGGCCATGATGACTCTAAGCACATTATCTTTGCAAATGACATTGACTTGGCTCCTAAAGAGGTAGTGTCTTCACTTCTTTAGTTTGAAGACTAGTGTTACACAATACTTCTCTACTTCAGTGTATCAGGCCTCATGGGTAACTAATGCATGGCTAAGATAGTACACTAGCAACTCCACTCCATCATCTCATTTTTGATAGAGTAGAGAGGTAATAGACATGTCATAGATACCAAGGTAGATATAAAAAAGGTTTATCTTCTTATGGAGGATAGATAGTCAATAGTTATGCTAACTCTTACTTAAGGTTTTCAAAGGCCTCTTGGCATTGAACCATCCACTCATAGCAAATTCCCTTCTTAAGAAAATGTTTCATAGATTGTAGCTTATCTATAAGTCTAATGATAAATCTATAGATAAATTGTAATATGCCTTGCAATCCCCAAATATCCTTAAGCTTAGTTGGTGCTACCAAGTTGGATATGCCCTTAACCTTATTAGGATCAACACCTATTTCTACTTTGGATACTACAAAGCATAAAATCTTACTAGTTTTGACACCAAAGACACATTTTTGGGTTGAGCCAAAGCTCATATTTGAGACAGCATTTAAGTAGGAGGTTAAGTTCATGTGTATGGTCATTGGCCCCTTTGGACTTAACGGCTATATCATCTATGTAATCATTGAGAAATCTTGGCATATAATCACTAAAGATTTATGTCATAGATCTTTGGTAGGTTACTTCCACGTTCTGAAGAGTAAAGGGCATCATAGTATAATAAAAGGTACCCCAAGGGGTTATAAATGTCATTCAAAGTTGATTTTATAGGTTAATCATAATCTGGTTGTATCTCGAGAACCCATCCATGAAGGATAATGAGGCATTCATAACCGTAGTAGCAATATGTTGGTCAATCCTAGGCAAAGGAAAAGCATCCTTGATGGTTACTTTATTTAGGTATTGGAAAGCTATGCAAATACAAATACTCCTATTCTTCTTAGGAACTACCACTATGTTGGATACTCATTCCACATAGTAAATAACTCTAATGAAGCTAGCTTGGTATAGTCTAGTGATTTCATCATGAACCACCAAGGCCAAATTAGTTATAATCTTACAAACCTTTTGCTTTATTGGTCTAATTCTAGGATTGAGTTTGATATTATGTTGGACTAAATGTGGCTTTAGACTTGGCATATCTTCATATCACTAGGAAAATGCCTTAATGTTATCTTGTAAGACCCTAGTGATTTCTTGACCCTATTGAGGTTTTAGTTAGAAAAATAGTTTCAAGATTTTCTCCTTTCCACCATGTGTCATGATAGTAATCTCAACTAGAGGATATTTGATAATTTTACTAGCTTCAAAGGTCAAGGGCCTTAACTAGGTTTTTAGGCTATTTTGGAGGTTTTTCTATTGAGGCTATGTCATTGACAAGAGTCTTAGGCTTACGATATAGGTAATTAGGATCAATACAACATTCAACATTACCATGGGATCAATATAGGCTCAAAGGCATACTAATTTTCTCCTAGGTACTCATACTCTAGTCCTACATGTCAACCATAAGCACATTAAGTAGCACCTAGGTAAAGATATGTAAATAATTTCAAAACAATAAAAATATGCAAATACATGTTATTTCAATTTCAAACAAAATGTACATGAGGTCAACCAAGGCTATAAGAGGTAAACAAAATGGAATAAGACCCAAACAAGGATTAAATGAAGGTCAAAAAAGGTTAATACAAGTTGAAGGACAATAGAAGTATGAAAAATAAGGTCAAATGTGGTCAATTAAAGTTAAATTTTTGCCAATTTTAGGCTTTAATAGGCCATGTTACCACTTTAAGGTGTTGGTAGGCCATAAAAGAGAAAAACGTTGAATGAAGTTAACTAGTAGTAATAAAGGTCAAAAATGCAATAACAAGGTCAAAGTAAGTCAAAAAACCATGAATCAAGGCCAAATAAAGAAAAGTGACGTATATGTGATAAAATGTAATCAATACTAGTCAAACATAGTTAGCCTTGGTATGAAGCTACAATGTTGATAGATGAGCTTGGACATCTATGGAGGCTATTTCAAGGCTATTTTATGTCAAAAATCAAGGTTTTCTAGGCATTCATGCTAGCTAGCATGGATGGGGTAACCCCAAGCATGGATGGAATTATCATGTGATTTTCCAAGTTGGTTTTGAGTAGTCTTCGACTCTTGATGGCTTGCATGGTCAATGTAGTAGACTTGGAAAGGAAATAGGTTAGTTTTGACATTGATTTCAACCTTTTGAAATCCTCATTGAAACCTAGAATTGCCACCCACATTGGAGTAATGTTGGCCAGCATATCCCGAATGTATCTACCAAGAAAATGGATTTTATGGCATCCAAAGGATTGAAATTGGGGTTCATTGGTCTTTTGAAAGCAACATAGAGCCATAATAGTCAAATTTGGTCACTTTGGTGGTCAAAATTGATAAGAAAATAGTTTTCATGCTTATACAACCTAGAGCTAGACTAGCCAACATGCATGTGAGGGGTCTCAGTGTGGAAGATCTTGATCTTAGTTGTTACAAGATCATACATGATCAATATATAGCTAAAGCTAGGGTTTTTAAATTGTATGCTTCTAAAGAGGAGTTTTAAGGCTATTTGAGGGATGTTACGCATGTGCAATCAAGTTGAAAACGTTACCAACATTGGGGCCATGCTTGCTAGTGTGGCTGTAGTCCCTCCCAGCATGGATACACTTGCTTTTTAGTTTTTGAATCACTTAAAAGGAAAATATGCCTATTTTTTAGGTTTTTGGGATTGTTAACAATGATACTTAGGGTTTCAACTCAAAACTGGCTATGTTTGATGGCTATTTCAAGTATGGCGTGGTTATAACCCCTTGAGCCATGCTAGGTAGTGTTGTTCAAGTGTGGATGAGGGGGTCTTATGGGTTATGATTGTCAAAACTAAGTTAAAAGATTATCAGTTCAAGGTTTTGATGTCCTAGGCTCTATCGAGGTAGGTTTTTGGCTTCTAAGGATGTTGAAGTCCTACCAAAAGTTGTAAGGCAACTTACCCACACTGGAGCTACATTGCCTAGTGTGACACAAGCTTTCCCTAGCATCAATACCTTAATATATTATGTTTTGAAATGTTTTGATAGGAAAGAAACCATGCATGTGAGCTAGTAGGGTTGCTGATATTAATAGTTAAGGTTTAGTATCAAAACTGGTAATTTTGAAGGAATTTTGATGGTTCTTGAAGTTATCCTCCTTTGGAGAAATGCCAGGCCACAATAATTAGCATCGCCCTAGTGTTGATGAAAGGGCAATAATAGCTTCTTGCCATTTTCAATTGGTTTCCTTGAGTTTTTTGACCTTTGAAGGTGCTAGCAAGGTCCTAGGGTTAGTGTGATGTAACTTGTAACTTGGATTTGTTTCAATGCATCCATAACCTCTCTCTCTCTCTCTCTCTCTCTCTCTCCCTCCGCTATGGATTTTCCTTGAGGCATCCATGCTAGGTAGCATGGGTGAAGGGGATTCTCATCAAGGGGATTAGAGTGTTCATAGAATTTGATTATTTTTGGCATATTTTGTCTCTTGTAAACTTCAAGAATGTTGACTTTGAGGTCAATTTTGAAATTTTATGGTCATACGCCACTCATCCACGCTGAGGAAATGATGCCTAGCATGGATGGAATCCCCCTAAGCATGGCTCCACTAAAATACATGGTTTTGACTATCTTTGATTAGATTCAACAAAGTTTTGAAGCTACCAGTGTTGCAGGAGTTAATGGCTAAGATTTAACATCAGAAATGACTAATTTGAGGATTTTTTGTAGTCATCCCTACTTGAGCCATGCTAGGTAGCATGGTTGCAACATGTATGTAAAGGGAAATGACAGCTTTCTAGAATTTTTTATCAATATTATAATGTCTGATGATTCTAGGAGTCTCTAGTAGGGTTGTCAGATCACTAGAGTAGGTCTCACAGTTGTTTCTGGCTATAGATGAGGTTTCATGACTTACTTGCAAAGTACCCATGCTAGACCCACATTGGCCAAAATGGGTGAGGGTCCTCTAGTATGTTTTAGGATTTAGTTATGAATATCAACTTAAATTTTGATAATCATTGACATTGAAGGCCTAGGAGAGGTGTTAATGCTATCAAAGTAAGTTTTGAGGTCATTTTTAGCTATGAGAAGGTTTTTCTAGTTTACTCTTAGTGCATCCACACTAGACCTATGTGGGCTAGTATGGGTGCGGGGTTCCCTAGAATGGAATAGGTATGGAGCATGCAATTTAACTTGTTTTGAATCATTTTAGGCTATCAAAGGCAATGTGGAGGTGTTCAAGCTAAAAACTATAATGTGGGTGGCTAATTTTGGGGTTTTGAGATTATACTTTATCCATCCACACTAGGGCCACATTGGCTAGCATGGATGGATCTCCCTCAGTGTTACTTCATTAGATCTCAAGGTTTCATGTACTTTTAACTAGGTTTGGTAGATTTTTGAAGCTATCGGGGATATCTAGTCTGGTTTTATGCTATGTGGATCCACCTTGAGATTGAATCAGGGCTTGGTGGACATCAAAGAGTGTTTGTAAATATTATTACCCCTTGGGAAATGCTGGCTAGCATGGATGAAGCCTTGTTGAGAATGGTTACCCAAAGTGGAAATTTGTATGAAATCTTTTATCCCCTACCAAGGTTTTAAGTTTGGTAGTGTTAACTATAGTTGCAGAAAATAGCAAGGTAGGGGGGAGGTAAGGTTGTAAGGTCATGGGATAGAGAAGGATAGGACCCATGTTACCTAGTGTGGGTGAGTGGGGACAAGGTTAGAACATTCTTGTATGGATTTCAAGGGATTCAAACCTTAGCGTAGAAGAGGTTTTTATGCTTGAAACACACTTTTCTTAGGAGGCGTTTGGTGGGGCCCATCCCAATTTTCAAATTTTTGAATCTTGATGGTAACTTCCACCATCCTAGTGTTGGTTAGACATTGCCCCCCTTGGAACTCCTAGTGCACCATGAGTTCTACTACTTGGTTTTGGCCATGAGGGCATGAAGGGAGACCCCTAGGTTTAGATCTAGTTTTAATATATAATTTGCCAAAAAATCAAACACACCTCTCATTTCTTTCTCATAGTGCTTTGATCAGAGCTCCTAGAAAATATTTTTTTACTTAAAACACCATCACCCCTTAGCATGGTTTCTTTAGGAGCCCCTTCATGTAGCTTTGGAACTCAAATCTACCAAATTTTAGAGGTATTTCTTAGCATTGATACCAAGCACCATGAAGAAAAGAGGAAGAAGAAGTAAAAATATGATTTTGAGAGATGCATATGTGAAAGACAAAGGCATTTATCACCTCCCATAAACCATGATTTTTTAAGGTTAAACTACCATAACTTCATGGTAGGTCATAGCTAGCCATTTTATTACATTTCTGGTTATTTTTAATTGTTTTCTTAATCTGGTATGTGGGCATTTTTTAGATATAGGGTATTGTGTTTGATAAAATAAAATTTTGGAAAAATCCCACCCCATTATTTGAAGATTTATATAAATTTTTAGTGTTGCTTGGTCATTTAGGTTTTGATTTATGGCTACTTTAAATTAGGTTTCTATTAGTTTTTATGTGTTTTTTTTTTTAATTTTTGGCAAAAAAGAAACACTACTTTTGATTTGTTAATAAGAAAATCTCTACGAGTTTTTAAATTTTAAGGTTTTGTATTTTTAGTACTAGGTTTTATATTTCTAGAGTCTATGGTTTGGTTTGACTTGAAGTTATAATTAATTTAATGAATTTTTTAGTTAGGCCATACAATTATGTTCTTATGTCATTTTCAGTTTTTCATGGAAGTTCATGAATTTTCTCTAAAATAATGGTAGGGGGTTTGAATTTTTTCTAGACATGGTTACATAGGTCTTAATTTAAGGTTTCTAATGATTTTTGAATCACTATATTTCGGTTTCAAATGAATTTCTGGAAAATTTTCTATGAAACTCACACAGAAAGGGGTTTTGTCATGATGACCTAGTTTTCTACAATAGCGACTAAAATTTTTTAACTATTTTAGTTATGGATGTGTAGTTCATGGTCTAATAATTGTATTTGGAGTTCTAGTTGATTTTTAACAAAATTTCTCAAACATTTGTATGAATTGATGTTTCTAGGCTTTAGTGCTTTTGCTCATTTGAGATGAGTAGCATTGACACATTGAATGATTTTTCTTGTCAACATCCCATGACCTTAGGGATACTATGCTATGTTAGAGAGAGTGTAAAATTTGTTTTATGAATGTTAAAAAGTTTTACCAATGATTTTCCTATGGTGATTTCTCTAGGTTTTAAGGGTCATTGTATAAGGGTTGATTGAACTAAGGCATGGTTTGGCTTCATGTTTTGAGTGTGCTTTAATTTTTGGATGATAACATAAACATGGTTATGTCTTGGATATGGTTTTTTAGGCTATGAAAATGCACATTTTCTAGAATTTCCTAAGGAATTTTGACTAATAGCCTAGAATTTTTACAATGGCTCATTTCACCACTAACTAGGATGTTTGGCAAAGTCTCCTAAAAGAGTTTAATTGTTGTATGGTTGTATGCTATATCTAGTTAGGATTGTGGTTTTTTTTACTTCTGCTAATTTTGGCCTAAGTTCTATGATATGGCTCTAACATTGTATTTTTTTTCCTTTGCAAGGCTTTCCTTAAGCCCATCCTAATTGTGATGGAGCTTGTGGGGATACTATGCTATGTCAATCTCCCAAAATGCAACACTCCCTTCATTAAAACCATCCTAGAGTGGGGTTCCTTATGGTTACAATTGAGGGTAAGGGAATTCCTTGCCTAACTCCATAATTTTAGTGTGATGATGTGGTCACACTTGTTTTAGTATATGGCTAGAGTCATATTGGAGACCCTATTGTCTTAGTCACCAAACATGATCACTATGTTTAAAACAGACGAGCTTGAGATGCACATAGAGGGGGAGGTGTTTGATAGTAGAGGCACCCATGGGATGTGCAAGATGGTCCAAATCTAAAGCATGTCAAATTTTTCTTAGTATACTACTGATAATACTCTAATGGTGATGCACTAGGCCCACACATTGTTCTAGAATCCTGCTAGCATAGTGTATCATTTAGTTGATTAAGTATTATTATGATGTATGGTTTATTTTGATTTAATCATTATACCTACTTTTATTTAGAATTATGAGACTTTAATGTTTCAAATGTTAATCATCTTGTAGGTACATGGTTAGTGACAAAGGCTTTATCAAGAACGACTAAGCCTTTGAGGTGGCTCAACTTGTGATGGGAGTATTTACCTAGGGCCCTAAAATTTAACACATAATGGTTGACCAATTAAAGGGTAATTTTGATAAATACACCCAAGTCCTTATCCTAGCCTTCAAGAGGTGCATGGCCACCAAAATTGCCCACAACTAGTCTGTGGCATTGAAACATATTCCAAAACTAGAAACCATTGTTGAGACCTCCACACAACTCTCACATCGCACAAAGAAGAAGAAAGGTAAGAAGTATATAATTTTGGCTAAGTTGTTCTATTTTTTCTATTGTTCTGATTGTATCTTGGTTATAGAAGATGGGTTCATTCCTTAGCTAATAGGCCATTTTTCTTATCTTGTAGGAACTTCCATCTCTTCCAGCATCACCTTAGTTATTTCAAGATGTGCTAAGGAAACTATCATCCTAAGATGTGATGAGGTTGAACCAAGGTATCATTGGTTGAGGGAACAAATGCTTATGAATATTCAAGAATTCATTTCTCATGTAGGTTTACTTGACCTTTTCATGGCCCCTACTCTAGCCATTCCTACTACTAAGATGATGAACATTATTAACTTCTTTGATGAAGGAGCAAATAAGTTCATCACCAAGATGAAAAATGTACTAGTCATCTTGCCCATTGATGAGGATACCTTCTATGATCTCTTCTATGTTTCCACTAAAGGAATGAAGGTTTTCACCAAACTAGCTAAGGAGGTAGGCCATTGTGAGGAGGTAGAAACATGGTTAAGTGCTTTTTGTGGCCATTCCAAGTTGGCCATGGATGATTTCTAGGTGCTAGAAGTAAGGGAGGCCTATCCCTTATTTTGATATGGTTCCTTCCTTAAGTTGTTATCACAAAAGAAGGTGATTGGTATTACCTAGGTGTGGACAATGATGAAGGTCCTAGGGAAGGTGCTCTATTTAAGTAGGCTGATCACTTGGCCATTGGGTTGTATGAGGAAACCCACAAACTTTGAAAGGAAATTTTCATCATGTGTCACATGCAGTATGTATTTTTCATGGCTTATATGAAAATATTCATAGAGTTCTTGGTGCTAAGTAGGGATGGGTGATGGACGCGTCAAGACCCATCCCAACTCTCTAGGCCTTGGATAAAGCACATTTATTAAATCATGTAGGTCCAAAACCCACCAAAGGAGATGGGGGAATCATTATCCATCATAACTAAAGGAGTTAGTGGTAGGTGGTTTTTTTTCCTTAATAGCATGAGGGTTAAGCCTCAAGTCAATCATGTCAACATCAAGAGGATAAAGGAGTTGCATGTTGAGGTTGACAAGGCAACCAAATTAAAGTTGAAACAACCCATGGAGAAAGCAACACCAGCAATAGAGTAATCTTTGAAGTGAAGCTTCACATTGAATCTTGACAAGACTCATCATCTGGTTAATGGTTTTCTGCTAACTTTTGGCTATGTTTTGGTTTTTTCTATGTTTTAAGTTCTAAGGTTATAACATCATAAAGTTGTTAAGATTTTCATATGTTTTTGGTTTATTATCTTTGTAGACAAGTGACAGGACATGGCATCCCAAGCTCTTGTAGTAGCAAAGGAGCAAAGGCATGTGGAGGAGGTCCTCATATAGTAGCATGAGGAGGAGGGGTTGGCCAACATGGGGTTGGACAACCTAGATGTCTTACTTGGTGAGCCATTGCTAGAGGAAACTTCCATCATCATCACATAGGAAGAGGAGCAAGGTATGCATACATCTTAGTGCTATTTGTTATAGCTTATGTTTTTATGTTTAGTTTTTATTCTAACCATTTATTGATTGTTATGCTTGTCGTAGTTTGTGAGCCCTAGGAAGAAGGCTCTACCCCAACCTTTTCCATGAAACCATGGGTATAGGTTCCAAACAAGATGGAATTTATGTATAGAGTGGTTAAGGACATCATCAATTAGCTGCAACAAGTTTCTCTTGAGATTGGTAAGAACTTTTCTTTATGGTTTTATGGTGTCTAGAGGTATATTTGGTTATAAGTTTTTGTTTATGCCTATTCATGTTGTTTATTATTCTTATGAGTATATTTTATGGTTATATTATTTACATTAGCTACAATTGCACGGGGCCCCAAATGTGACATGGATATTAACTTCTTGTCTTAGCTCTCTCTTGAGGTTGAAAATGTACTATGGAAGTTATATAAAACTACCAATGATCTTATAGTTTCATGTGCAAAAACTTCATGGGAGTTTCAAAGGTTCAATTAATTCCTATGAGAGAAACTTGATACCATAAAGAACAAGAAGAAGAGGCAAGTCTAAATGACTATTGATCTTTAGGATCATAAGGCCTTCATGGAAGCCCAAGTGGCTAACATGAAGAACTTATGAACCAAGGAGATCATGTGACCCATTGCTAGAACACGATCTATGAAAAGGTTTTTCTTGCTAGGGAGAAGGTGGAGTATCAGATATAGATGAACCTTATCACTTGCAAATATAAGGACTATAAGGATTATTGTGCTTGGGTCCTAGAGTGGGGTCGTGCACAAAAGGACCATAAAATAAAATACAAGGTTGATTACAAGGTATATCTAAATTTGCTCAAGGAGAATACTACTAAATGGTGTAAGAGTTGTTCATAAATGGAATTAAAACTAAGAATGATTAAAAACTCTTTGAAAGCATTCTCACAATGGCTAAATCTTCTACTCCTTAGGTCTCTATGGTTGTGGGTGAGGTTTCTACCACCATGGTATCGTAGGAGTTGCCCACATGGACAAACAATGATGAGAGCAACATCCTTATGGGAATTAATATTAAAGATGTGAATTGGAAAAACATGATAAAGGATCAAATCCTTCATCATTTGGAGGTTGGCCTTCAACATCTTTCCCTAGAATTCATTGAGCTAGATTCCCTGTAGGTTTTATTATTTTTATTTGATTTTATTTTATTTTATTTTCATTTTTCTTTAGTTGTTAGCTTATTTTTGTTATGTGTTGATTACTAATTAGTCTTATGTTGTTATGTTATAGGCATTAGATTATATTAGTGGCCCTACTAATGAGGGTGAAGATGGCCCACCACTTCCTTCTCTAGATGCCTCTTAGCATCACTAGTTGCTCATTTTCAGTAGTTCCTTGTTGATGGTTATTTGATATTTATGTTGTTTCTTGATCACTAATGTTAGCTAAAGTTTCTGTTGGAGACATTTTCATGTTTATTGTTTATTTTTGAACATTTCACCATAGAATGTGGTGATGGATATTTATGTTGTAAATGTTTTAATTTTATTTTAAGTTTTAGTTTTTGCTATATCATTTTGGTATTATGGTCTTATTCATGTTATGATAAAATGGTTTTATGTTGTAAATGTTGTTCATGGCTATGTTGGCTAACTCATTTATAATGTTATAATGCAATAAAAAAGTTGAAATGTCTAGGTAATAATGCTATAGGATAGATCAAAAAATAGTTACAACGATGGTTGATAATTTAGGTTCATTGTAGGCCATAGGATTTGCTAGTTTTAGACCATGCAATGCATAGCAGTTTTAAGGTATTAATGGGCCATGTGATGTTTACTAGTTTAAGACCTTAGCAGGCCATACATTCTTGCCAATCTTAGGCCATGAAAACACTCACATTCTACAAAAGGAAATATATTTTTATATATTTTATGTTTTATAATTTTTATGGATTTTCTGGTTTTAAATTTTTTATGAGACTTTTGTGTTTATCAAGTTGAAAGGAAAAAGAAACAGGCTTTAATAAATAAAAATGTAAACAAAAGTAAACTATTAGGCTTCATGAAAAAGAAAATTTAAAGTAAAGAAAAAAAATGTCACAAATAGATAAAATGTAAAATAGGCTAATGGGCTATGAGTACATATGGTTATATTTCTATGAGTGCATAGAGTATGAGTATCAAGAGTGTACATCACTTGTGCAAATGCTTCCTAATGTTTGAGAGATAGGAAACCCATATGACCTTTCTTGAAAGAAATTTTATTCTCGATCCCCTTCAATGATGATGTTTTTGGCCCTATCCACTCCATTAAGGTGCTTGACTTTGTGGCTAGAAGTTTCTTCTTGAAACTCAACATCAAACCCTTACTCCATGTCCACATTGTTAACTGATAGGGGAATTGTGCTATCACCATGAATGATAGTTTTATCCCCTTTATAAGAAAAGTGAATTTCTTGGTGCATAGGCAAAGATATAGCTCATAGTTTAGCCAACCAAGGTCTTTCTAGGATAAGGTTGAATCCTACTGTCTCCTCTACCACCAAGAAATTAGTGATTTTGGGGAATTACTCTCCTACCACAAAGTCTAAGGAAATAGACCCTTTAATAGCAACCTACAATCCATTAAAGGATTCAAGAGTAGATGTTGATGTGTGTTGTATATGTTCTATCAAGCATAAATGTTCAACTATGGTATAAGAAATAATTTTCATTGCAATTTCATGGTCTACATGAACTCTATGCACTTTCTATTATCCTACCAAAATAGTTATAAAGATGAGAGCCTTAGTCACTTTGCTATTTTTAGGACACATTTTGATTTCACTATCATGAACCATTAGTGATGTTGATAATCTTCCAAGGTGAATATGGCACCATCACCACATGAATGGATTCTTCATTAGTACGAATGTCCTTGCTAATGGGGATGGAAGTCAACATATTAACTAGTGCTTCATGGTGCACCATAGAATTCATGATAGTGTCATATAAGATAAGGGTTCTATTTTTTTTCTTTAGTGATTGTTTAGACTATTCCATAACATTTAGAAAGTCCTTGTTGTTGGTCATTGACTTGTCACCCCTATTGTGCTTAACCTCCCCATTACACCCCAAAACACATAGTTCATGTATTGCCTATTGTTCTTGTAGCTTCTTCTCTTTTCCTTTTCCTTAGATTTTAGGATCCTCCCATGGGTTACTAGTTGAGGTAGCCTAGGTTAAAGAGGTCATAGGTATAGATGATATGGAAGTTAGTTTTTATAGGCCCAATTTCTTTTATGCCTTGGCTTACTTATCACTCTTGTCTTTGGGCTTTTGCATGGGCTTCTTCCTTTACTTGGTTGGGGCTTTCTAGTTGTCATTAGTTGTTTGGGAGGAATGGACTTTTGCACTAGACACCATAGGGTTTGTTTTTCTATTGCATAGGTGGAGTCCATTGTAATGGTTTTGGGTACTTTGATTATGAAAGGATCTTTGGGAGGCATTGATGATGGTATTATTGCAAAAATGGGGATCCTTGAGCTAGTGGAAGTTGAAGGGAAAATTTCATTGAAAAGAAATACCCAAACCATAAATGGTTCCCTTACAAGCCTTGGATCATGGTTAATGCTAAATGACCCTTATGATGTACTAGCTATTATTGGCATTCAACGAGTCTTTATACACATGCATCAATTAGTTTTGAGGTCGAACTAGATTAGAAGCATTAATTACCAGCTCACCCCTATCTATAATCTAATATAGGTCATCTATTAGCACAAGGTAAAACTTAGTAGGATGACTAGGCAATTGATGATAGTGGCAAAAGCTATCAAGCTTGAAATACTTGGGTACCTATAGATCATTCTTGGTTGCTCAAGTAAGATCTTTGTGTATCTCACATATCCTCTCATGCCTCTTTTGAGAACTCTTGATCATCTTCTTGTATTGTATTCTTCCACTTTTTAATAGTTGGTCCAAAAGTTTGAATGGTTTCAGATATAATCTAGCATATTTTTTTTAGTCTTACTACTCAAAGTTGGACATTGAAGTAGTTAATTCAAAGGCCCTAGATGTTGGTGGTTGGTTATTATGGTTGTTAGTAGGGGCCTTACATTGGTTGGTTCCTAATACCTAATTGGTTTTCTTACTATCTTTGGTTACAATGGCCACCACCACATTGTTCTACCTTTCATTCTCCTTGTATTTTCATGCATGATAGTGTTTCTATACCATATAGGTAGGGTCTTGACTAGCCTTCATAGCATCCTCTATATTCTTTGTTTAGGATAAGGCCTAGCTTAATGACTATGGATCTAGATAGTACAAATTTGACTTGATGAATTTTTGACTACTCCTTTTAATATAGCTAAAAGGTGTGTTTTAGCTATAGATTCTAGTATCTCATTGAGAAAAGCATTCCATTGTTGGATGAACTTTTGCACTAGTTCAAGGGATCCTTACTTAACCTTCATCAGTTGGTTAAGGCTGGTAGTAGGCTTCAATTTGTATTTAAAGTGATTAATGAATTGTGAAATCAAGTAGTCTAATGACAAGATATATCCTCTCAATAGCACATGATACTAGTCAAGGGACTTTCCCAAAAAAAAAAAAAGGAAATATTATTGTTATTGTGTGAATCTAAGCTTGTCATAACAAGAACTTAGTAGAAGATTATGAGATGGAAGTTTGGGTTACCTTTGCTATTTTACTTAATAAACTATGATATGGGGACACCAAGGGGAAGATTTAGAGGTGAGACTATAGGACTAATGGAATCCTCATAATAGAAATTCATGATTTTGATGGTCTAGAATGAAGAAGAATTGATATTCTTTAACTCTTTAGTTAGGTCCTAGATCATTTGAAATGCTTGATCCAGTCCTTAGGGTGCTCTCATCAATTGTGGGATTTTTGCAAAAGACTATAGTATATGGTAAGAGGCCTATGGCCTCACCTTTTTTTTGTGGCATTGAGGGGAGAGGTTGTGTCATCATAATGGTTAATGAGCTATACAAATATAAATTTTTTTACATTGATATTTGTGACACAAATAAGAAAAAAGGGGTATGTGACCCCTAGGTTACTTGGGGTCCAATGGTGGACCACATCTCAATAGTAAGATGGTTAGTGATGGTCAAAACCACTAATGATGGCCACATAGATCAAGGTTGTATGGAAAAAGGCATGTAGAAGTGAAATGTTATACTCTATGGCACCATTTATGTTTTGTGCACTACTATGATAGTCATGGGTCCAAAAATGGTAGGGTAGGAATGGGTGGAGGAATGGGAATTTGTCCCATTGAAGAGGTGAGGGGATTTGATGTATGCACAATGGCCTTGGATGTCAATTATTGAAATAGCCCTGCTATGAGGTTTTCATGTCTGGACTCTACCTCAAACTCATCCTCTTCCTCCTACTGCTCATCTGAGCTAGGCTTCTCATCCTCGTCATCCATCTCAATTAATTAAGATAGGATGCTTGCATATGTTTTAGTAAGGGGTATCTTGTCATATGGAAAAGGAATATATTCTTTCACATCATGATGTATGAGCTTAAACTCCTTTTTGGCCTCTACTTTCATCCTTGAAATTAGCATGCCAACCTAAATCTTGGCACAAACAAAGGTATAGTGGTCTTGGTTTGTGAGCATGAACTCAAAACTTCATCCCATAAGCCTTAAAGATTTTCTACATTTGGCCACAATGGGATCTTTGGGATCATAGACCCTCATGGCCTAGTAGCTAGAAGCTATCTCTGTGAAGTTAAAGGGCAACATAGTCAACTGGGTAAAGGACATGTTAAAAATGTTGAAAGTTTGGCTAAATAAAATGTTTAATTAATGAAAGGAAATAAAAATTCCTCAAGTGGAATTTTCAAAAATGTCAAAATGGATATGATTGTCAAAGGTTACGGGTTGTAAAATGTAAGTAGTTGTCGAAGGAGATATAGCGCTTTTAAGAAAAATACAAAAAATTTGGTTATCAAGGCCCAACCACAATGGGCTTAGCAACAACACCAAAACTATGGGTGAGAAAAAGGAAAAGAACAAGGGTAAGATGAGAAATCTTACACATATCCTCATACTGTTAGCAGGTATGATTTTTTGTGAAAACAAGGTGGAAACTTTGAATTTTCAAAGGTATGAGTGTTAGTAGGCTATCAATGTTGGACTTTCTGGAAAATTCTCGCAAGGGTGGGGGTGGGGGAAGTTTCATAGGAAACCAATGCTAGCTTAAAAATCTCTAGAAACTACTGTGAAATTTTGTAAAACCGAAATTACCTACAAACTCTAGACTAGGTTTTGGTGACAAGGGCATATGAGTGGTAGTGTTGGTTTTGTAGCAACAAGAGGTCTCAACAAACTTTGTAAAAAGATTTTAAAATGTTGTAAAAATTATAGGAAATGCTTTCAAAATAGCCATTAGTTTGGACACAAAATTTTGGTGGAGGCCCTCCTTCTGGCATTAGAAAACTATTACATCCAAAAAATTTGGTTGCTAGAAAACTAAAAGTTCCAATCATAGAACAACTGTAACCTCAGATTCCAAGGACACCCATTAAAAAATAGAATTTGAGGTACCTTGGATAGTTTGGAAAATCACCCAAGCACATACAAAGTATCAATGGGGGATAATTCAAAAAATGAAAATAATGCAGATTTGATGTAAAATAATGCATAGAGTGTAGAAAAATGTAAATTAACTTATATAGCAAATGGGACTCTATATTTTATTATAAAAAATAAATATGATCTAGAAATGTGTACAAGGAAATTCTTTATGATGTAAGGGGGGATCACTTTTATGGTTTCTTGTAGTCCATTTAAGTAGGTAGCCTTGGATGCCATAGTCAGATCCATGATTCGGATGCTACACATCTCCCAAAAATATGAAATTTTGTTGCAATCCTCCCCAATTTTGAAGTGTTGGTGATGTAAGGGGGTAAGATGTGTGGAAGTTTTGGGCTTCTAAGAAGATCCATGTTTGGTGTATTGATGCCTAGGATTACTCAACATTGGTGCCAAAGTTTACATAATCTTGGAGGGTTCACAAAGGTTACATTGCTTATAGGTTTCATGTTGAAAATGATTCAAAAGCTCTATGTTTGTAGGTTTTCCCTAAGGTCTTGAATGCATAAATATGACCATGTGTGAAAAAGAGTAGAACCTCAAAATTTGTGAAATCCTTCTATAGTTTTAAGACTTTGTTTTTATAGGGTTTTGATCACAAATTTGCCTACAAATTTCTACCTAATTGCTGATAGATTTCTACTATGTGCAAGTGTTGCAAGTATCCAAATCTAGCAAGGTTACTATGTATGGTAACATTTGATATCCCATGAAAATCAAAACCATTCCATTTACCAAAAATAGTAAACAAGAATTTCATCCATGTTGGCATCTTCCACCCACTCTAGGTCTTCCAATTAGCAATGCTAGATCTACAGAAACCATGCTGGGGGTATGACACCCATGCTAGGGTATGACATCAACAATGGGAGTATAACACTCATGCTAGGGTATGACACCCACATTGGAATTGTGAGGCCATCACTGAGGCCAGAATAATGCTAAAGTATTGGGCCATGCTAGAGCAACATTAGGGAAAAGGTGGAACTTTGGGGATGCAGTGTCAATGGTAGGGGGTAAAAGTTATACCCCCCAACATTGGGCATTGGTGATTTCATACCTCACATAAGTGTTTCTAGCATAGTAAATGTTATATGATCCAAAAAAACCCATCAAAATGGAATTTTTGGTCGTCCAAAATGCAATTTTGATACTTTCAAAGCCCAAATATGGACATAATATAACCTTTTTCATTTGGGGGTTGAGGCTTTTATCACTCGTAAGGAATTTTTTAGCTCCAAGAGCTAAAGTATGTGAAATTTCATCTCTTGCATTGCAATCTTGACATCTTATAATGAAATTTCAGTGTCAGGTTTCATGGGGTAAGGGTTACAACACGAATTTTTAGTGGTGTTTCAATTCTCCTACCACTATGGTGTATGTAACAATATATTTTTATTTGTTCTTATTCTTGCCACCATCATTTAGCTTATAAAATAACTATGTTAGTGATACGTCAAGGATGGTTAAACACCAAAGTTACATCAAGAATCAAGTTACATTGAGTGATCAAGAGAGAGAGGGAATCCATCTGTTGTCTTATAACACTTGATTAAAATTAAGACTAAGAGTTGGAGCCATTGTTGCAATTTTTATATCCTTTCAACAAGGTAATTCTTCTATTATTAGTGCATTTCTTTCAAATTGATGATTGAATTCCTAATTCTATTTCTTATTATTAGTTTATTATTTTTCTTGATTGATTTTAAATTAATAGATAAAAAAATATAGTTATGACTACATTGGACATTCATATAATTAAAAGAAATAAATTCTAAAAAGTACCTTATATTCCAAAGAAAATAATACAAAATAGCAAAAATCATCATAGCCACCAACTATCATGGGATCTCCACCTATGACATGGTGTTGGTTGAGATGGTGGTACGTGGTCTTAGCATTGGCAATGGGTATACAATTTTTCAATTTTTCTTTGCAACTATTTTAAAGTTTTGTTGGATCAATGATTTATGCCATTATCTTGACATTTCTCTCAATATCCACTTGAAGTCTAGCTGTAACCATTACATGTATTTATCTCTATTTCCTTGCTATTAAAATTTTGAATAAGTTCAAATATCTTTAATTTGATAAAAATTTTGAATAAGTTTCAATATCTTCAATTTGTAAGACTGCAACCTCATATAACACATCTATTGATGCAACACTTGAAAAATTAGGCAATCAAATATCCTCTACTTTAACATATTAGTCCCGTTCAAAATTACGAGAAAATTCTAAAATAATATATCTATAAAATTCCAATATGTATATTAAATTTCATTTCTAAATCTTCATAAAAGTCATGGAGAGTATTAAGATTTTTTTATTTGCATTAAGTTTAAGATTAAGAGAACATCATCAACATGAAGTAAGAGTTTGACAACATAATCATTTATAGTGATGGTAATATGCTAATTTCTTAAGTTGAAAAATGTGGGTACAAGTATTAGTAGAGCCACTTATTAGAAGTTATTCTTTGGTTCATTCATTAACCGTAGGCCCAATTAGGTAGGACGAGCATTAAAGCTTAGGTTAATGATCCTTAGTTACATATTGAGGTGTGGATCTATAGATTCCTCAAATTTACTAATAAAGAATTTAAATAGAGTAGTAGAAATAGAAGATCCTTGTTTTACATTGGTAAAGCTATTAAATAAAATACATTCTTTTTTATTATTATGAACTACATGCAGAGTTGTATGTAAAGTTTTCATGGTTGATATTAGTATTATGGAGAATTCTAAGTTACCTAAGTAAATCTATAACTTGGTTTTATTCACTAAACTATATGCTTTGGAAAATTTCATAAATTTAATAAATATATTTTTAAAGGTAATGTGCTTATCTATGATAGAAGACCTAAATTCCATTTGGAAAATTATATATATCTTATTTCCTTCAATTCATCTTCTAAGAATAGATTCTAAGGTAGTGCTAGAAAGCTTGAGAAGAATACTATTGATTATAATTAGTCTAAAATTCATTAGATTATTTTTTTTTATTTTTTTAGAGTACATCTATCTTATTAATGCATCATTGTTTTTCTAACCTCACTTGCATAGCTACTAGATGAACACATATCTTCAAATCAACTCATACTTAAACAACAAATGTTACACTAACATTTATATTAATCAATAGTTTCACATTGTATTAAATACTTATTCCTTAGTCAACTATCAATGGTATGGGGTAGAACCAAGAATTTCATTAAAGATAAAGTTGTACACATTAAAAAATCATATTAGAATAATAACATAATATAGAGTGTTGTAAAATAATAATTTTGTTTTAAAGAAAATAATATTAAATTTATGTAAAAATTATCTTTATCTTATTACTAAAATAAGCATATTTCATCTAGAGTTCACTAGGACATCAAATATGATTTTATCGCTTCAAGAGTGTGAACTTTTTGTTATAATATGTAGTGGCAACAAGACAAGCTTGGGAAGCATAGGCATTGAACAATATACTAAATGAACTTTTGGTTGACTATGTGTAGACAACTGGTTATATGTAGGTCACAGTATTTGAATTTTTATTGATTACAAGCAAGATGTAAGTTACTATGTGATTGCTATGCAGGTCATAAGTTGACCAAGAGAGCATCATAGGTTATAGTAGGCCTAAAACTTAAAGTAGTTAATGTCATAGGTTAACTACAAGTGGGTGTCGAGTCATATTAAAGAATACAACTAGACTATAATCTAGCTATAAGTCATTGTTAAGACCAAGATTCAAAATAATACAAGTTGTTATGAAGAAATAATAGAGAACACTACAAGTTATAGTTTGACTAAATAAAGTGTGGAAATAATTATTTTTATACATACTAATTATTGATGTTTCTTCCTAAGATAAAGTTGGATGGATAGTGGCCATGATCAATTTTTTATGTTTTGAAATTATAATTTACAGCTATAATGGACAATAGGATTTATTTTAAATCAAGTGATATTGTCGTTTTAAATTTTTACATGGTTTCATCTTATTCTAACACAACATTATTCTGCACAATGATGGGTATAGAAAACTTCAATAACATAGAACTTTGTGTCATGTTGATAGGATGAATGTATGAAGATCTTTGACCCTACATTCATTATGATATATCATTGTGGTTGGCATTGCTCCTCTTCCTCAAAGCCACAGAACTAATGGTTGTTTTTACCTTTCAATTGGCATCAAGAAAAAATGCAAATGAGATGGGAGTTCTAATTTTAGAAAAATTTTAAACATACACCTAAGAAATTGTCATGGATGATGATGGAGGCAACACATGAAATGATGAATACAAGAAAATATTTATCATTTGAATTTGTATTATGCATAGATGATTAGAATTTGTAATCATAATTAGAGTAGGTATGTCAAACTCTTTCTCTATGTTGATGATGTTGCCATTATTTCAAATTCAATGAAAGCATCATAATAATTTCTTAATAATATTGAAGATATTTTGCAACCTTTAGAAATGAAAAATAATGTGCTAAAAAGAAAAATCATGATTTTTGGAATTCATAATTAAATGTGAAATTTTACTATAGTACATAAACATTTAGACATAATTTCTTCTTACAAATATCTTGGATTAGAATTCCTCTACAAATACAAATAGAATCAATATATCAATGAAAGAGTTATGAGTTCTATTAAAAGTGCATTTGCTTCATAATAAAAATATAAGAAGAAATCTATTCTTCCATGGGATATATGTAAAAAAAATCGTAATACTATAATTTAACATACTATTCTTTATGGATGTGTTGTATTGGATATTTCTCTCTTAAATAAATATTGAAAATGTAACATCCTCATCGTCAAATGGTATAGTTGAATAATGAAGATGATTTTTGCTAACAACTAATCTTAAGACTATCATAACAAGACCCAAAAGGGAAAGTTGTAATTAAGACTCGAAAGAACATGTTATAATAATAGGCATGTCTCTTAAGGTGACCTTAGGCGATTTGATCTAAGGTATTCATACATGGACATTAGAGGTTGTATCAAGATGGAGTTGTAGAACTAGTAAAGATAAGTAATGGGTTTTGGATGAAGTGGGACAAGAAGAGAATTGACCATGCCTTTTGGCTAGTTGTAGGTCTAACCATGGAAGTAGTGCTTGATTGTCTTAAGGAATAGATACCAAAGGAAGAAAACCCCAAGGAACACCCAAATCATGATCTAGATACACCATTCCACATCAATAAAGCATTCTTTCTTCTTTTCTTCTACATTTTCCCTATTATTTTCATTATTCTTAATGTTGAATCTTACATATATTTTACATTTTTTATGTTATCTTATTATGCATAATATCTAATATAATATATATTTAACATTTTCCATGACATCTTAGAATGGGATGTCATATTTGGTATAAGAGAAAACCATGATCCAAGGGCTAATAAGAAGCAAGTACCCACCTAATAATGAACCATAAAGCTATGATATAGGGAGACCCATGGATCATCACTAGATGTATCTTATGATTCATAATTTCATGGATATCACTGGCCTAGAATTCTAATGATGCCTCAACAACGTATATCAACTATAAGAAACATTGGTAAGATAAATATATGCAAGTCCAAGTAATTCTTACACATCTTACAATATTATTAAAATATTAATTAATTAAGATCATTGTTAAGTTATCCTAAAAGGTTAATATCCATGACTTGAGTTGATCTTGTCTTGTTGAAACTCATTATCATAAGCACCAAATATCTATAGCTTGGTCTTACTTATCTTAAGACCTATGGATTAAGCATATTTAATGGATTCAATCTAGTTATAAAGGTTATATTGGTAAGTTTAATGAGTTCATTCTCACCCAATTAATAAAGGTTATTATCATGATATCCATAGAAAAACTAGTAGTTATTAGTAATGTTGAGATATCTTGCTTCTCCCTAATATCTAGAATCTAAGCTTGATGTAATAGGATAGGCTTACATCATACTTGTCAATTTATAAGGTCAAAGTATTATCTTCATGCCAAAGATTTATGTATCATCTATAAGCAACTTAGAGTCATTTATATGTTATAATGTCACCCATATGTCAACCTAGTAATGTCATTTTAGTAGAATAAGTTTGTTTAGATCCTTCATAATATTAAAAATCCAACTTCATTTTTAGACCCTAAAAGTATACCCAATGCATAGTGCTTCTCAAGACAATTCCAATAGTACAAATTTCATTCTAATCGAACCTAGGATCTAAGAGATATTCCATTTCTTGACATTTATGTTTTTTTAATAAATTTAATAATTTTTAACACTAGGAAAAATAATTTTTTAGTTAAACACTTAATAAACATAATTCTTCAAAATTCTTTGGCTAGCAACTCAGCCAACTATTCTAATTTTGAATAAAATGTAAGCAAGTTTTTTAAATTTAAAAATTAAAAATTAAAACAAAAAAAAGGAAAAGGGACCATGCATGCACCAATAGGGGGTTATGCAACCCAAGAAATAGGCCATGTTGGCTCCTATAAGGGTCGTATAGGCCTAGCAATAGGCCACACCAGCCCTACAAAGGTATGTGGACTAGCATTATAGTGTGCCATTTTGATTGTGTGGGCCGTATAGAAAAATTAGCTCCTAGATCTTGAAGGCAAAGGTTATAGAGTGCTATAGGAGGGAACTGGAGAAATCAATGACTCCACCTCCTTCACAGCTATATCAACATCATCAGTAGTAGCAGCTACCGGCCATACCTATGTAAGGGTTCTAGAGGCCTCAAATCCACCAGCAACAATCATCATCACTATTGCCATGGGTAGTTAGGAATATGAATCCAAAGCCCATCTACTATTGTAAGAGCTCCACTTCCATTGCAACTAATTATAGCATGGTTTTGAAACTACCAACATTGGCATCAATTATTGCTAAAGCATGCTACCTCCTCCTTTGGTAGCACATGGAGGTTGTAACTCCTTGTCTTCTACACAAAATCATGGAAAAATTTGTTGTACATGTCATGCATAAGAAATGTCACAACTATGTCAAAATCCATTATGGTGCCATTGTCAAGCTTGGAATTCACTAAAAATAGCACATGTGATCAATGACATGAAGTAATACATGGTATCCTTCCACAAGAGTAGTATCATAGTGGTATCACTTTTTTTGATGCATGGCACACTAACGGTGAGCATGCTAGAGGTAGTATTGGAGAAGTAGCTAGGAAGGTAGTATGAGAATCTCTTGTCATATTGCATGAAAGCTTGTAATACTAGTGACATGTTTCCATAGTTGAGGTCAAACACCCCAAGACTGAATGGAATATTTGGTGACACCACCAACTTTTCCCACATGAACATGATATTATTGAATTTGAACATCCTATGAGAGCATGTCAGAGTGATCCACCCATAGTTCCTACATTTCATCACTTTGACGATGCAAAATCTATGGTATATATCATAGAAAATACCAGAGTAGCAAGGATCATCGTAGGCACTATAGCCACCATAGGATGAGAGCTACACATTAAAGAGAATGGGGGAATTATGGTTGTAGGAGGTGAAACCAATTTAGGACATTCCCAATATGTGACTATCAATTTTCATGTTACCCACAAACTTCAATAATGGTGTGCCTAGCACTAGCATCACCTAGAAGTTTGTGGTTGCTAAATATCCCATGCCTTGCCTACCTACAATATTTTTCATGCCTCTTCTTACCATACTATCCTACACTGCTATATTGCTACCACCTCTCTATTGCATTTTTGCAGCATTTCTCACTATGCATCTTCATTGTTGCATGTGTCATTTATAGCTACACCATCAATGCCAGTACTTGTGCCAATGATGCTACCATTATCATTTCCTTGGCCTTCATTGAAAAATTGGCTGAAACATTTGGTAGTCTATGGTGTTCATGAGTACCATAGACACTAGGAGCACCATAGAAGGCTTTCTCCTAGGAAGCTCTACAAACACTATAAACATCACGCAAGGAAATCTCCCATGAAGCCATATAGACATCACAAACATTATGAAATGATACATCCCTTGATGCATAATGGAAAGCATGGAATGCTATCTCACATGGAGCTCCACGAACATCATGCAACGTTACCTTTCACAGAGCACTACACACACCATGGAATGCTACCTCCCTTGGAGCACTTTGAACATCAAGGACACTATGGAATACTACCTTCCATCAAATTCCAAGGACATTGCCAAAGGTTGCCTTCCACAGAGCTCCATCAACATAATCAACTAAACATACCATCAATTATAAAATTTTATATTAATTAAAAAAATTTAAAAATGCTAAAAAATAAATGATAAAATTAAATTTAAAGCATTCATAAAAATTTATTAAAAATGAAATTTGATTGCTTGGTAGCAAGTGAGATAAGAATTTTGTAATTAACCATGCTTACTCTAAAGTAGTACTAAAATGGATGACCTCTCAAGAAGTCTCATTTTTAGTGGCTAAGATTTTTAACTCTAGATGCCATAATTTTTCATTTTGAAATTTTTTTTTGGCATACATACAAAGAATTTTCTTTTTTTGATAAATTTCAAACTTCTGGATGTAATGTTGATGTTAAATCTACCCCATGGAACTCCAAAAATTAGTTTTTACTTCTTTCCTAACATGGTACCCTCAAGATCCTTGAAATATAAATTTGAGCAGAACTTAGGGATATGATGTCCCATTTTAATATTTGAATAATCATTTGTAACATTTTTCACCATTCTAGACTTAATAATGAGGTTAGACTTATGATCTACATGTTTGATAATTCAATGATAACTTAAATCATGCCTTAGGAGGCCAGAACATAGACTTGCTAATTATTCCTACCAATTCAATTATTGAGACATAAAAATTTAATCTCTTAAATCATTAGATTGATTATCTTACCTATGTAGATTAATAGTCTTAGCTATCTAAACATCTAGTTTTTCCTTAGTTATATTACAAAATTCAGTGTCTTAAGGTGGGTAGAGAGGTCATTAAGAATTGTATAATGTAGTTAAATATTACCAAGATCATTTAATGAATTAGTGGTAAACCAAAAAAATTAAGAAGATGTATATTAATTTTTCTTATAATCAAATCATATAGCTAAATAACATGGAGAGTCATATTCTCATTCTAACAAAGTATATGATACGCATGAAGAGAAATGACCCAAGAGAGAATCTAAGAATGAGAATAAAAGTAGCAACATATAATGTATGGAAAGATCCCTAGCTAGTGAAGGGCAACATCCTCTATGTCCATCTTGGACCTTGTATTGGAATGATTATCAATACCCATACATCTTAGCATAGTTACAAGAGTTGGATGCTAATGTCTTATGCATACAAGAAGTATTTCCATGGTAATTCCTATACAAATTCCAACTAGACTTTGGAAAGATGAGATATAAAGGTATTTTCAAGCAAAAATGTTCTTGTGGAAGTTCTTCTTTCTAGTCATACATGTTAGCCTATTGGAAAAATCACAATATGGATAATTGAATGATCTTTTATAAAGAAGCCATCTTTGAATTGGTATAAAAATTTGAATCAAGTTTAGAAGATATGACTTTTGAGATCCCAAAACTTCAAATCATGGAAAAGAAAGAGTGATCAAAATTTCAAAGAAGTCACATAACCTTAGCATTAATATCAAAAATCAAGTTATTAGGAAGATGTGTATGCATGGCAAATGATGAGTGGTGAGGTACCCCTATGCCCAACCATACAAATCACAAGCGTTCATGCACGATCTAGTCAAATTCCGTAGACCTTAAGTTCTTAAGTACATTAGTTCTAGGATGTGAAATCTAATCATAACAATTGTTGTCTTGTCAACTATACTTATAGAGATTAATTGTATGGTTAAGTATAATTGAGGTACATGATTTTCATTATTTTATATTTTATTTTTCTACAATTAAGAATAGGTTGAAATGTAATTTATAATCAATTTAACTTAATCTAATTGTTGATCAATATCTAACTATCCTAACATAAGTATCCAATCTGACTTTCTATGCACATCCTAAATACATATAACACTACTAGGTTACCAAATGTTAAGCATTGCTAGGATTACCAAGAGTTCAAAGCATGCTCAAAGTGATTGTACTTATGTATTTAATTAATTAATTACTATTGAATCTAAGTAGCTTAATTTAGCTTAATTACTTAGAACCATTAAATAAAATTACAAGAAACATTAAATGCATAAATAAAATATGTAAGCTAGAAAAGGTGCTACAAGGTTTGATTAGAAAGCTTGTCTTTATTTCCACACACACAGTCATGCTCAGGTACAATAGTGTTTAAATAAAGATCTGTACACTCAATGACTCCTATTGTAGGCACTTTGGAAAATATTCCAACTCTAGAGAAAAGAAATTGTAAGAGCTCTTCTATACTATGACAAAAAATATATATCAAAACTATGCACTAAAGCACTATATTTATAGTCTAGAACATACCCCATGATATCAGATATTTGACATCACATCTTGTAGCATAATATTAGGTATCTAACATTGAGGCTTTGATATTGCATATCTAATATTAGAGCTAGTCAAAACCTGACTTATCATAACCCCATGACTGAATGAAAATTCATCCTTGAGTGAACAAAAGGAGGAAAAATTTCCTTACAAAATATTGGATAGGTATGGAATTATTGATTGACATACAAATTGACTTAGATGAAATAGAAAAATTCTAAGTGCTTGAGTATATAGATTTACAAATTTTTACAAACTTAGGTGTTCATGACAAGAGAATGGAACACCCTAGACAAAACTAACATCTAACTCCTCTAACAGTTGAAGAGTAAGGAAGAAGATTAAATGATCATGAAGGGTCCTTGTTGCATGGTGCTATTGCTCATTCTTTGGTGAAGATAGTCTCACTTCCCACTATAATCACAACAAAATTGTAGATTAGTGTAAAATGTGCAACATATAGCTTTTAAGTACCTCATCTCATAGGAAATTACACTTGGCTGGTTTGTTATTATGGTGGATTAATTTTGTTAATAGTGTTAGTAGGAAGGTTGAAAAATAGATGAAATGGAAAAGCGGTCCATTAAATTTTGAAAAGTTCAAATGCGATGAAATGCTTAAAGAGGGTTTAAGAATTCACAACAAATAAGAGGAGGATTTCATTGAAAAATGTTCTGAGAATGTAGACAATTGGATTTCATTGATGGGATATGCAAAAAGGATTTGATTGTAAGAATTTCTAATGATTAAGAACATAACTAATCCAACTAAAAGGTATCCAATTGGATCCTCCCCAAAGCAAGCACATGTCTTTTATTACCCTTACATAACTTCAAATTGAGGAGTCTGTGGGTTCCATGGATGATTAATGGTTATGGAAAGTCAAGTACAAAAACTTGGAAGAAACTACTTAAGAACTCTGACACATGAAACCAACACATCAAACAAGAACATGAAATCAATAATGAGGTGAGACATGGAAAGCATAGATGGTTGAGAGAGTGTGTGGCATGGAGTTTCTGATTGAGGTTACATGAAGTCCCTTGCAAATTTTTTCATTAAATGATATGATAAAATCTATCCTTAGTCCAAACCAAAACCAACCACATGCAGTGACTTCGCATCACCATTCTAGGGCTAGTCCATCTCCTTGAGACATAAGAGTGCTCCCATAGAATAACTATTGTTCTTTGTTAAAGAAGAAAAGAGAAGTAAGAAGCAAACAAGAGCCTTAGTTAGAGGGGACCTTTAGGCATGGGTAACATTTCTTTCTAGTCCTATAACTAGTTCTTGTAGCCTATTTATTTTGTCTAAGGGATGTGCTTTGAATTTTCATGGTTTTTTTCTTTTTTAAAATAGGAACCACACCATGTAAAGACTTATTTAAATTCCTATTATTGGTCGACATAGAATGGTAAGAAATCCATAAAAACACACATGCACTCAAGTAAGCATAAAGGCACAAAGAGTACTGAGTCCCTTTGAAGTCACACTTTGTTCAAACCTTTGAATCATTTCCAAATCTGGAAACTACCAAAGTCACAAGTTCATTAAAGTTTTATTAATGAAAAAGAGACATCACAATTCTAGAACAAGGAAAATCATAGAGCTTGTGGATGGGTGGCTATTGTGGACTCACTATCCATTTCATGAAAAAGAAACCATTTCCTAGTCATCAATAACAAAATTCAAAGATAAAATCCACACCAATAATCAAATATCTGGATAGTACATGCTCATATCAAACAAACCACACTATACCTAGTTGGCAATAAGGCACATTATTATTAAAATGTAATAAGAAAATCAAATCCAAAGTGGAGGAAAATATACAAAAAAGTATAAAATATTTAAGAAAAATAAATGTACTAATAATGTTGAAAAAAAAAACTTTTGAAAAATTAATAATGTAGAAAACAAAAAGGTGTAAAGTAAAGAACGTAGAAAATAAAAATGTTGTAAAACCAACAAAGTGTAAAACAAGAAGATAAAAAACTAAGGAGCCCCTTATATAGCTAGCATGGGTGGCCATCTACCCCACGATTCAGTTAAAAGGATAAGATCAGAAAGATTGAGTGTGGTTTCCCATCCAATGAGGCATTTGTTGCACTAAGCTACTTAGGCTTGTGGAAAGGTTTGACTTGTTTTATGTTGAAAAATTATTTCTTGTTTAGGCTCTTAGGTTTGTAGATCATCATGATCACAAAAAGAAAAGTTTCATAAAGTATATAAGGTCCTTCTCACAATGATTGGAACTTAGTTTGTTGAGGTACATGTGTGGGGTTCTAGATGAGGATCTTGTCTCCTGGTTGAATTTTGAGTTTCCTAATTTTAAGGTCATGGTGCTTTTTGTTGAATGCCTTGTGAAACTCATTAGATGATAGGGCCACTAACCAATTTTCTTCTAGAAAGTTGAGATTCGGTAATCTTTCTTTTTGTGTTAGACTTAAGTCAAGGTCAAGGTCATAGGCTATTGAAAGTGTATGGAGCTTAGATTGAATAGAAAGTATTGGTAATTTTCCATACACCAGCTCATAAGGAGAATAATGTATAGGAATTTTGCATGTTGAGCAGTAGGCCCATAGGACATCATTAATTTTTGTGCTTTAATTTTTCCTATATTTGCTAATAGTTATCATTAGTATCTTTGTCATTTTTCTATTTGTAACCTTAGCTTGGGGGGGGGGGCGGGGTGCGGGGGAGGGGTGATATTAGTTTATGTTAAACCCCCCAAGTGTTGCATAAGTTTCTAAAAGGTAATGCCTATAAAGTGGGTTCCATTGTTAGAAATTAATGCATGTGACACACCAAACCTATTTAGAACATTCTATTTTATAATCATAAGATTGAGTTCCTATAAGATCACTAATCACTGTGTGACATGGGGGCTCACCATTGGCTTGTTTTTTAAAAACAAATGACATTGTGATTTTTGTGCACAAATACTTTGTATCCAAGCACATAATGCCTAAATGTCTCTAGGGTAAACAAAACTACCATCAATTCCTTTTCTGTTGTGATGTAGTTTAGTTGTGCACCCACAATGCTTTGGCTTGCATAGTGGATGTAATTTGGATGTTTCTTGTCATCCAACTATGTAAGCATAGCTCCCAAGGCATAACTTGATGCATTTCTTATAACATGAAATGGTTTGGAGTAGTAAAGTTCTTGAAAAATTAGAGGTTCTCAAACTTTATCCTTTAGTTGTTGGAATGTATTTTTTTACATTCTTTGGTCTAGAGAAATGAAGCATCTTTCGTTGTCAGCTCAAACAATGGCTTTGTGATCCTAGATAAATTCTCTATGAATCATTGATAATAGTTAGTATGTCTAATAAATGACTAAACATCTTTGATAGTTTTTGGTTGGCAAGTCATTCCTTGGATGACGCTAAATTTTTTAAGGTTAATCTTAATTCATACTTATGATATTCTATGCCCTAATACAATGCCCTCCTGGACCACTAGATGACTTTTTCTGCTAATTGAACTTAAGGTTTATTTTAATACATATTTTTACTACTTGCTCAATGTGGTCCAAGGCTTACTCAAATGTAGCTCCATAGGTGGAGAAGTCATCCATGAAGACTTCCACAACATTAGCAATTTATTGCTGAAAAATGCTTAAGACTAGGTAGTGGAATGTAGCTAGGGCATTACATAGATTAAAATGCATCTTGCAATATGCAAAGGTCTCCTAAGGACTTGTGAATATTGTCTTAGCCTCGTCCTTTGGCACAATATGGATTTGGTTATAGCCACTATAACCATCTAGAAAACTATAAAAGGAATGCCCAGATATTATGTCTAACACCTAATCAATGAATGGTAATGAAAAATGGTCCTTGAATTTTGCCATATTCAACAACCAAAAATTGATGCAATCTTGCCACTTTCCACCTTTATTTGGAACAATCACAAGTGGACTAACCCACTTAGTATTTGTAATGGGATACATGAACCCCACCTTGGGGAGTTATTTGATTTTCTCCTTGATGATCTACTTTAGTTTGGGGTTCCATCACCTCTATGGCTGCCTCTTTAGCTTCATGGCTAGATTGATGTAGATATGATGCTAGCAAGTGAGTTCAAGATATGATCAAGAAAAGGCTACTAAGAATTTTTAACTACATTTAATAACATCTATTTCTATTTTGGAGCAATATTTTCATTGATTATTACTAGCTTTCCATTTTTTAAAAATACATATTCCATGCCAATAAGTAGAGGTTTTAATTCAAAGGGCTCTTGCTTGAAATTTTTAAGAATTTCCAACTCTCCCTAATAAGTATCATCAATCACATTTTTAAAGAGTTGTTGATAAACTTGCTCTAGTTCATCCATGCCTATGACATATGTGCATGTCAGGCTCTTAGTAGGTTTCATGTAAAGTGTGGTCCTTTCAGAATTAGTAGTTAGCCATTAGGTGCCCTCTTGTTTTGGGGCTACTACATATAGAAACCTTTAAATATTTTCTTCTATTGCACACAACTTGCATATATAAATGTATGTTCATTTCAGTAATCAGTGTTTTTGCACATTATTGCACCTTGTATCACTATACATGATGCATGCAACTTGCTTCTTCTTGATCTTCTTGAATGCATTTTCCTTAGATATTTCTATGGAAAGATCTTTGATGCCCATTCTTATATTAATGATTCTTAGCCATGTCCTTCTCATAATTATTGGGAAGTCCCCTTTATAATTCTCCACCTTGATTACTAAGAAATTAGCAAGATAAGATCACCCATAGACAATGATAATGATGTCCTCTACCAGTCCCAATGGAATAGTGATGGACTAGTCTACTAATTCTAATTTGATATTACTCTTCTTGAGAGGCAACAAGTTCTAGGAAGTATACATCTCATCAGAAATTAGGTTGACACCAAAATATGAATCAAGTGGATATTTACATGGTTTTTTCCTAGCAATTTGCAAATAAATAAGAGGATTCCTAGGATCAACTAATTCCCTAGGAAGGTTGCCAGCCTGAATCTAATCAAATATGGCATGAGTGAGTATAATAGTATGGATTTGGGGTGGGATTTAGTTTGAAGGGAACTCAAAGGAATATGGAGAAGTAGGATTGCTAATTTCATGTGTATGTGAGGGCTTAGATGAACTATTGGGTTAGAAAAGACTCTTTTTCATGCTCTATTATCCAAACCACTTGGTTGATGAATTGGTTGTAGATTAATATGGGTTGGAAGTTCATCCTTCATGGATGGAGTAGGCGATAGCTATGTTAAGGATGGAGGAACATGTGTGGAAAGAGGATGAGGATAAGGATAAAAGGTGGCATTCATTCTTTCATGTGGAGAATTAGTTCAATAATAATTAGGAGGGTAGTAGTAAGGTTCTAAAGTAGAAATGTGATTGGAAGAGTAATGTGGAGATAGGGATTGGTGAACGTAATACCCATATGGATTAGGTTAGTTATAAGGATATTGCTACCTTGGGGGTTCTAGCATCCATGACTATGGTTGCTGTCATTATTAGTACTACTTATATGGTCGGGGAGGAGTTCCACTTGGATATTACTATTGTTGCTAATGGAACTGCCTAGAATTTCCTTGAGGATAAGGCAAGATTTTGGGTGTTTGCCTTTGTGCTACTCATGGGTTTAGAGAATACATGATAGACTCTTGTAAGTGTGACATAAAGGGGAAACATCCCTTAGGATGTTCATAATGGCAGATGTCACACACAACATCATCATCAAACTTAGTCTCTACAACTTCTCCTACTATAGCAATCTTACCCTTACCTCTTTGATTGGTATGTTTAACTTGCTTGTGCCTTCAACAATCATAATCACTACCTTGTTCTTTGGACTCTTCAAAAATTTTCAAGATAGCTTGAAATCTACTATCTATGGAGTGCAATAATTGATCTACCTTAGCTAAAATTTGAGATATAAATTTTTGAAGTAGTAAGCTTTTCTGATTCATCACCTCATCAACTAACGAGTCTTCCTCACTATCAAAAAATCAAACCTCCGTCTTACAAATGGAAGGATTACAGTTGTACACTTTTTCACTTTCTCATTTCCTTAATTCTCTTTGCTCTATCACTACCTACTCAATCAACCTTTGGATTTGATGGGCTTTTAATTTTGACAATCACCCTTGGGCATAGACACTAAGAGTTCTCCTTGTTTCTGATCAAAGCCCATCTATGATGTGACAAAGTTGCTTCAATTGAGAATAACCATGGCCTAGACATCTATGCAATAAGGAATACTATTAGCCCATGGAAGCATCCAATAGTTCATGTATCCCTTGTTTTCATCCTTGGATTTACCTCCTCAAGTTGGACACTTGAGAGTATGTCTGATACTTGTCATTGAATAGTCCAAGCATTATACACCACTATTTGATAGATTCTAGTTCTAAGGACTAGTAGTGTTTTTCTACTTTTTTAATGAGTGTCTTGGGGAATAACTTAACATTTTTCCACTAATTTTCTATATTCTACAAGGTACATGCATCATGGAAAGCTTGGAGATGGTTCTCTAGATCTAAGTTATATCTTCCTTTGGACCTAAAGATATTGTTCATGTCTAGCCTCTTAATCTAACTATCTTTTACATGCCTTGTGAGAATTCTTACTACCTCTGTAGTCTTTAGCATACTCTAGGTAGCAAGAAAAGGCTCATGAAGGCCATGATTCTAGTGTCTATGATTCCCTTTGCTACACCTTCATTCATGGTAGTGGGTCTCTCTTGAATGACCATGCCCTTGGTCTTGACTTGCCCAATGGTCCCTTTGATTATCTTGGTCTTGTTGGTCACCTCTAGCATGATTGTACCCCTTGTAGTTGTATTTAGAGCTAGAAGAGGAAGAATATGGTGATGAAGGTTAAGAGGAAGGAGGACTAGCATCACCATAGTGCTTGCTAGACCCTCTTTTATGATCGTGGCTATGATCATGATCTTGTTTCCTATCCACATCCCTACCCTAACTCTCCTCCTTGGATCCTCCTTTTTCATTGGATCCATTCTTGCGAAAACCTAGAATATGGATCATGGACTGCAAGTTCTAGTTCTTACCTCCTTCATTGAAGTCAAAGAGAGGAATTTTTTTGAATGAAAAACCCCTAGAGAAGCTATTGATCCCTTAGACGTGTGTCTTAGTGGGATGATAAGCCCTAGCATCACTATTCTGTATAACATGCTCAACATGAAGTCCCTATAGAGCCAATCATATAAGCATTTGTTGGAGCAACATAAGAGTGGATCGATTAGGCAATAACATGATGTTTTCATCCATCTCGCACCATCATAGTTGTTCATCTTGGTGTAAGATGAAGGTGAAATTGGGTACATACTCATCAATATGAGCATATACCACTTTATATTGTTGAGGCACCTATTGATGTACTTCGTCAAAATTGGCTAAAGAACCATTCCTATGAGAAAAAGACATCTTGTGTTAGAAAATAAAACATAGTGTGCTTTTTAAAATTGTTGTAGTTATTTTAAAGTATGATATGACTCTAGGATTCAATCCAATAATTTTGAATAATTTTCACTAACTCCTAGATAGCACATGTAACAACTAAAAGTCCCTAGTAATGACACTAATTATGAGTGGTGAGGTGCCCTTATGTCCAACCATACGAATCACAAGCATTCATGTGCAATATGGTTGAATGCTTGTGGTATATTGAAACTGTTTGTCCAAGTGCTATATGTATAGGCCAACACATACCCCACAATATTGGATATTCAACATCACGTCTTGGGACCTAACATCTATTATCTGACATCAAGGCTTTGATATGGGAGCCAATCAAAAGATGAATCATTAGTTACACATATTTAATTTCCAAATCAATATGTCTAGATGTCAAATTATGCCAAGGAGCATACTTGATTAAGAAAATAGAGTAAATTTTGAAGAATAAATTATTCCTAAGACATATGGATCATGTGCTAAGTATCCTTTATGGAGACTTGAATGTAAAAGTTGGAAGTAGTGTTTATGAATTCTTAAAATATGTATGTGTAAAAGTATCCTTGAAATATTAACCTAATTTGAAGAAAATGTTCCCATCAATTCAACATGCAATTCTATTGGCTACTACATAATTTTCTTACTTTGAATCTTTGATGGATAAATCAGATCTTAAAATTTAGGAATAGATGCTGCCAATGGATAGTCCTCATCAAGAGCCATTTTTACTAATTTCTTTACCATGATTAATGAAAATAGATCAACATCATTCATCTTTATGATCCTAAATTAAATTTGGTAAGATGTTTGATTCTTCCAAGTTACCAAGTTACTAGAGTTAACTTCTAAAGAAGAAATTGAAAAGAATCAAGATCAAGCCTTGCCATCCTAAATAAGACCATCTGATCATATATCACTTATAGTAGAGCTACAACTATTTCCATTAATTCATAAGGTTGATCAAGATTAGGTAGTATCTTAACCTTAATTTTATTTATAGTTTTCATTATTTTCTTTATTTTTTAATTTTATACGTAAAATTTATTTGGTAATGAAAGTTGAGAACTAAGATTTCCTTACATTCACCTAAATAACTAGAAGCAAGTTACACTTTTTGTAACCCTAGTTAGTACCAATGATTGGTGGTTGATAGATCCCTAATTCAACCCTTATCATTATGTTAGAAAATGAGATAATTATTGAGAAAATAATATTTAATAATTTTATAAATTATACTCACATATTTTTTTTTACAAAATAAGTAAGAAATAACTTTAAGTTTAAAGGAGAAATCAAATTATTAGAACATAGAGCCATAAAAGAAGTATTTGAGATAGAAAAATATAGTAAATATTGACTCATTCAAGGAAGAATAAAATCTAATGGGGGTAGATTATAACATCCCAATTCCCAAAAGGTGCTACTACATAACAATGATGATGTCTCATCATAACTAATTTTGAGATTATTATAACAAGACTCGAAAGGAAAAGTTGTAAGACCCAAGAGGATGTGTTGTAGTTATAGAAATTTCTCTTGAGGTTATCTTTGGGGATTTGACCTAAGCTGTCTATAGTCGAGCATTAGAGGTCATACCATAATTGAGTTGTGGAGCTAGGAAAGGTAAGTAACAGGTGTTGGATGAAGCTAGATAGGAAGAGGACTAGCCAACCATTCTAGCTAGTTATAAACTTAACCATGATGGTAATGATAGATTGTCTCTAAGGGATAGATATCGAAGGAAGAAAATCGAAAGAAACACCCATAACATGATCCAAATACACCATTCCACATTGACAAAGCATTCTTTCCTATTCTCTTTTGCATTTTCCCTATTATTTTCTTTACTCTTACCTTCAAATATTACATATATTTGACATTTTCTATGTCATATTATTATGCATAATGACTAATATAACATATACTTGAATTTTTTCATGACATCTAGGATGGCTTGAAAAAACATTCTATAGCTCAATAAATGAGATATTTAAGATTGCATTTGTTTAATTTGTTCCCAACCAAGTTCCCAAATTGGTAAAACAATGTATTAAAAGAACATTTGGAAATTATAGAATAAAAAACACATTTATATTTGAATAGTAACAAGGAGGCCTTATTGAAAGGGAATATATCTATTTGCTCTTATTCCTACTCATTTGCAATGCATAATTTGCATAGCACAAATATAATCTCATTGTCTAAGAGTTGAAATAAATGGATGGCTTAAACTTTCTTCTAGAGAATGAATATGCTAAGTATACCATACAAATAATATTGAAGATGAATAATAAATTTTCATGCATTATCCATTTAAATACATTAAACATATATTATTTATTGCATGAAAATTTAGGTAAACACTAATAATTTTGTACATGCTATTTTCAAGACCCATATGATATATATTTCTATTACATAGATATACATAACAAAATTTCAATTTTAATAATTTAAATTTAAATGCCTATAATAATTAGTGTGGTAGTGATGTTTTGAAAACTTAAAAGACATTAATTTGTTTGCCTATGAGCCTATTCAAAACCACATTTAATGGATTTGAATTTCAAGGAAATATGGTAGGTTTTGCACAATTTTTAATATTTCACTAGGTTTCCTAAAGTAGCCATAACATGGAGCAATGACCAATACATTGATGGGACTATACTTAACTAGAAGTTATTACCAACATGTGATGACTAATTATTAGAAAATAACATACTTCAAAATGCATAAAAGTAATTATGACATAATTTAATTGAGAAATGCCAAAGGCCAAACAATAAACATTACATTGATCCATGTGTATAATGGTCATGTGAAATTATGAATTAAAAACTAACATACTTCGACAAGCAATTAGAACTAGTAGTTCATATGGATGTTTTGAAGATATTAATTGCATTTTACATTTCTATTTGCAAGTCTTGTATTTCAAAACATTCAATAAGTTTTTGGAAAATGTCTAATGTATGATACTAGTAAGTACATATATATTTAAGACCATATGTACAAAAGAAAAATGTGTAACATTATATTTTGTGGATGTAAAACTGTGTTAAAGGATTTGAAATAATTTAGTTTACATTTAATTAATAAGTTTATCATATGTTAAAAATAACAAATATACTTTAGACTTTCTTAAGAAAATGTCAATGAACCAATTATTGATATTAAGTAAAAATTCAAATTCAAGCCTAAATAATAGATTGATAACAGTATTTTTAGTATAATTTAACTCCAAAGGTAAAGAGAACAACGATTGATATAAGTGCTTAATACATGCTTAACTTGGAAGCTTTCTAGCATATAAACATGCATAATAGACATACTTACATCATCATACATGGTGCAAACTTTGTAAAAATAAATAAATTTCTATAATCATAGTTAAAATTTGTACATAAAGTAAACCTTCAACTTATTATTTATTACAGTAAGTCTATGCTACTATTTGTAGCTTATGTAGATTAAAATGGTCTTTTTATTCTACTTTAATCTTCTTCTTTTTTGAGTTTTAGGGACTTTTCTTTTGATAGTAAGATGTTTGTTGCTAATGCTTTAAAACTTAATTTTGACACTAAGTACAACCTAGACTTTTACTCACCCATGCTTTGAGAATATTTGATTGAATAAACATTGAAACTTCAAAGGATTATTATTTTTTATGCATTTTTAAATTTCACCCTTATGCCAAAGAACTGCATCCTCATTAAATTTCCCTTTCTCTTAATTTCATTCATGACAAATGATGCTACCCATTCTATAGTAATTGCATTACAATCTACTCTACATAGAGCTTACCACTCACTAGTTATGGGATATTAAGAAGCCAACAATTTTCCAAATACCTTTCTTGATTATCTTTTCTTAGATCTCTACCATCACCATCTATCATCATCATCAGTAGTTGCTAGTGTCTTTGATGCCTTTATAGGCTAAGCACATGCAAAAGGTTAGAAAACAACATTCTTGAATAGCGTGTTTACTAGAATCATGAGAGTGGGAAGAACTCAAAATGCAACTCTCATGTACAACCTTTACATGTGCAAGATCTAGCTAAAGAATATATAAGCTTTAAATGTTCCAAATTACATAGTATATACTATATAGTATATATCACTTTCATTAATCTTATAAGTGATTAGTAGATAAAACTTGTTAGTAGCCATTGTAAATGTGTAAAGTTAAGACTGTTGATTTTTTCATCTTCTAATAGGCTTTAAAAATATTAATCTCATTACCAACAAATTTATGCAATTAAAAAATAATTCTAAGTTTTTACATGGGACCTAACCTGTATGCCATTTCTTACTAGATTACTAATTTGAACAATATTATCATGGACATTTAAGCAAATATTTTATCACAAGTAAATTCCATGTTTCTTATGTAGCCTAACCTCATTGGATCACCATTATTAATAACATATACTTTACCTAAAAACCCAAAGGTCATTCCTCTAATGAAATAAATGCTTAAATGTTTACACAACTTAACATCTTTATACACTTCTCCATTATAGTATACACCCTTACAAAAGCTCCCACTACTTCAAACTCTATAATGCCCATCTACTACATGTGCTTCTCAATCATGGTGTACTTGGCTTTTAGGATGAGCTCCACTAAGCTCTCCTAAGATATCCAACATACTTTTTATACTCCTCATGCACCATGGACTTGCATGATCTCATTAGAGTTGGATCAAGTTCATTATTGCACTCTAACAACTTCTACAAACCTACACTTATTATAGATTTTGCTTTCCATCTCCTTGAAAGATATAGTGATTGTAGGTTACTTTGACATCCTTTTTTCCCTAATTTTTCATTTTATCAAACAAATTTAAAGTTTGAGCTAAAGGGATCATTGATCATGGTAATGAGATACAACTGTATTTTTCCTACTATTAACCCACTCAAAAGTTTTGATTTGCTAATTATATCTCAATAATAAAGCTAAAAAGTTACAAAATAAATAGACAATTACACTAAATTGATGACTTCACATAACTAATAATTTACAAATATTTACTTATTTTTTAAGGCACTAGTAAAAAAAAAGTAATAAGAAAAACATAAGAATATATTGTATGGAAAAACAAGAAAAACCTAAGCATGAAATAGGATCTTGAATCTTTCTCATCTCATAGAGAATTATAGAAGCACAATAAACAAGAAAGAATCACAAGGATGAAAGAAAACCATAATATATATTTTTCCTTTTTAAGACCTCCATGTAATCATATGTATAGTGTGTGATGGACATCGATGTTAGCGTTAGTTGGATGTAAATCACACATTAACTACAACAAAATGAATAGGGATAAATAATAGTTTACATTGGTTATAATATAGATATCTACAATTAAATATACAAAAAAGAAGTATATCATAACATAACTATTATAAAAACACAATTACAAAAGGATAATGATTTTATCTAAGTCTCACTATATTTAAGCTAATGTGAATGATAGTTTGCCTTCATTGTAATCATAATTCTCCTTCTTAAAGATAAAGTTGTTGTAAATCACAATCCAAAACTTAGATTATATTACATTCCATGATACTAAGAGCTTTTCAAAAACATAGAATATTTTTAGTAGATAATGATTTTATCATTATAGCAGTAGGATTCTCTTTGGTCTTAATTTTTCCTATAAGAATCCCTTGTTCATCTACCTTATTTCAAATATAGTAATATCATATTTTTATATGTTTGGATATTCTTAGCAAGTAGGATTCTTGGATATGTAAACTATACTTTCATTATCATCGTCAATTTTCATAAGCCTTTTATGAATCTCAAATTTATCCACTAGTCACAAAAGCCATCTTGCTTCTTAACTAGCTAGGCTTGTAGCAACATGCTCTACTTTAGTAGTAGAATGAGCTACAAAATATTGCAATTTGATTTTCCATGAGATAGTATCACCAAGGATATTAAACACATATCAACTAGTAATTTTCTATTATCTAAATTCCCATCCTAGTAGGCATTCATGTAGCTATGTAGAATTGGTAAATCACTTTGATAACAATTACCAAAGTTCATAGTATTACGAAGCTTCCAAAAAACTTGTTTTCTAGGAATCCAATGTTCTTTCACAAAATTAAATATATAACTGCTAAGTTTTTAGCAATATAAGAAATATCAGGTTTAGTATAGACCATGACATAAATAAAACTATTGGTAGCACTAGCATATGGAACTTGTATAATAAACTCATTGAATTTTCATCATAAATTTATCATTCTTATTTGGGCATTGTGCAACTAAAACTTTTGTTTTAGTTTCATAGGTTATAGTTTCTAGCTTGTAATATTTCATATGAAATTTTTCTAACATATGCAAATTTCTTAGAAAACCCTTATTTCATCAAATTTTCATGCCTAATTTTTCTATGTAGTACTAATTTTTCTATAATCTCAAATTAATAAAATATTTAACTTTTTAATTTCATATATGTAACTATTTTCACATTTTTTATTAACCTGTGTGTTATATATATTACTACAATGATGCTTTCCATTTGTTCTCTAAACATATATATAAATTTCCCCTAAGCTTTGAGCACAGACTTTCAAAACAAGTCCTCTAGGCTTACACCAAGATATTTAAGCATACATACAAGTCCTCTAGAATCATTCTAAGACTTTTGACCTATATAAAAGTATACCAAGCTTTGTACCAAGACTTTTAACATAAATAGAAGTCTTTCAAGTTTTTATCAAAACCTTTGATGTAAAAGGCTTCTAGGCTGGACTATTGAAATTCATATCTATGTCCTTTAGACTTGTGCCAAGACTCTTGATATACAAGTTTAACAAGCTAAAGCCAAACTGCTTAATAGTCCTTCAAGCTAAATCCAAGACTAAACATATGATTAATAAAAATTTTATTCCACATCCTTAATGCACATTTACAAGCCACATGCTATATTCTATTAATATCTCCTCAACATTACCATTAAGAAGAATTTTTTTACATTAATTAATTCTAGATCATAATCCACTACACTAATAGTGATGATGTCATGGATATCAAGTTTACCTAGAGAATATTTCATCATAACCCTTAGTAGCGAGATGTACTTTAAACTAGTCACCAAATTTAATTTTGAACATCCACTTACATCTAATTAGTTTTCTACTAGATAGTAGTTTAACTAATTCTGATGTATTATTCTTATCAATAGATGATGTTTCATCATCCTGTAACAATGTGATAGCTTTGGACAACAACATGACAGTTTTCGTTGCTATCCATTGACAGCTTACATTGCTATCCTTGGCAAGCAACGTGTGGAAATGATTGTCATAGATTGCAACATATGGTGACAACTCGTTGCAATCCATCCATTGAAATCTATTCATTGTTATCTTGTAATGGTCTCATATTTTTCTAATTAATGGTAACTGATTTCGAGGCCTTTTGGGTTCTTGATGGCAGAACAAGGCATGGGGAATCAATGGTAGTAGAGCAGTTTAGGTCCCTTTCACAGTCGCTTACAGTCTGCATACACCATCACCGCAGAGCACCCGTGTGAAAGAAGATCCGGAACATTCAGGCATCAATGGCATCAATGGCTGGAGGTCAGTTCGATCTGTTTTTCAAAATTGATTTGTGCATTTTTTTCATGCACATTTGTAGATTAAGAGATCTGTTTTTACATGCTTCTGCTTGTGCAATCCAATTTTTGATGCACGTAAGATGTTTACATTGGTATCAGAGTGAGGTTCGATCTTTGCCTTGATGCTTAGTTTTGGTTTTCTGGGTTTTGCTGCATTGTTTCTATCTGCAAATTTCTGTGATTTTGTCTATGCATTTCGGGGTTTCTACAATTTTTGTCTACATATTTTTATGATGTTAGTAGATCTAGTGAGATCTGGAACCTCGATTTATGGTGCCCCTTTAGCCCAATTAGAATGAGTGCTTCAGCGTTTGGATCCTTGATTTTTCATGCTGGCCTTATGTTTTCTTCTGGCAATGGATCTACTACCCTGAGAGAATGGTGCTATCTTGGGCAGTCTATCCGATTGAGGCAATGGGTGCTGTAGGAAGAGTAAAGGATTGAATATTATTGTTACTATTTCTATAAGCGACTGTCAAAATTTAACAGAACCTTTGTATTTCTGCTGCGATTTTTCTTGCCATAATTTTGAACATACCGATAAGTGATGCCTTGGTATTTTGAAATATCCTTTGACATGAAAAAGGAATTTTACTGAAATTTTGGACAGTTGAATTTAAACTGATGGCCTTTGAAATATTTAATTTGCTCACATGGGTGAGTAATTTTGGCATTTGGAATGGCAGTTTTTGATACTACCATTTTTTGAAATAAGGATGCATTGATTTAAATGATTCATCTGGAAGAAAATATATATATAGTGTTGTTTTGAAAAATGGCAATTATGAACTCATGTTTTGGTGTTTTTCAAGCAAGAAATGATTGTAGGTTTTTTCATGCTTGCTTAGAATTTAATTGCATTTTTTCAATATTGATTTTGATGCATAATGTAATCGTATGTATAACAAGAAAGAAAATTTTTGCATCATTTACTAGTGATCCTTATAATTTGTATAGTCATAGAGTGGCCACAGCATCTTTGATTGTACAAAATTATAAATTAAGAGTTTTGGATCACATAAGTAATTGTGATTAATCACATGTAATATAATAGACTTTATCCCATAGGAATTTCTATTATATTTAATGTGGTCAATCAAGATGAAATGTTGAATTATTTTTCTTAATTTGCCCACAGGGATTAAGTAAAGGCATATAGATCAATAGTTTCCTCATAAGGATATATGGATCTATTTGTATTAAAATTTAGCCCACAGGAAATTTTATGTCATTTGATTCATATCTTGCATGTTTTACATTGGTAAATGTGCCCTAAGGTATTTCATCACATATATAGTATTGTGATTAATCATCTATCATATGATAGATTTTGTCCCACATGAATTTCCATTATATTTACAGTGATTAATTAGGGTGAAGTATTGAATTATTTTTCTTAATTTGCCCATATGGATTAAGAAAAGGAATATAGTTTAATAGCTTCATCATAAGGATATATGAGTCTGTTTGAATTAAAATTTAGCCCACAGGCAATTTTATGTCATGTGATTCATATTTTTGCATGTTTACATTGGTACACATGTCCTATAGTTTATAGCCTAAAATTTAGTGACATAAGAATGTTTATTTTGTAGCTATGCAACCTGTAAATTACTCTGACTTTAAATGTGACATTCCTGAATTGATGGGTGATAATTACAAGGTGTGGAAGGAGAGAATTCTCCTTCATTTAGGATGGATGGACATTGATTATGTTATTCATAAGGATGAACCACATGTGGTTGATGCAACCAGCCATCCAGATGATATTGGTCTTTATGATAAATGGGAGCGATCTAATCATCTCTGCGTAATGTTCATAAAAACCAAGATCTCAGTTGGTATACGTGGATCATTGGAACAGTATAACAATGTGCGTTCTTTGTTAAAAACTATTGATGAACAATTTGAAACATCAGACAAAGCATTGGCCAACATCTTGATAATGAAGTTCTCATCCATGAAGCTCACTAGAATTGGTGGTGTGCATGAGCACATCATACACATGAGGGACATAGTGGCTCAACTAAAAATACTTGAGGTTGAGATGTCTAAATCTTTCCTTGTGCACTACATCCTAAACATGCTCCCACTGTAGTATGGACCCTTTAAGATTTCTTACAACACACATAAGGACAAATGGTCAATTAATGAATTGATGACCATGTGTGTACAAGAAGAGGGTAGACTTACCATGGAAGCAAAGGATAGTGTGCATTTGGTCATGCAAGGAAAGAATACAAAACAAGTCAACACTAAAGGGAAGGGAAAATCCCCTCCACAAGTTGATATCAAGAAGGAATCTAGATGCTTTTTCTGTAAAAAGAAAGTACACATAAAGAAAGATTGTCTTCAACATCAGATATGGCTTGAAAAGAAAGGTACTCAATCCTCATTTGTTTGTTTTGAATCTAATATGGTTGATGTTAGTCATAACACATGGTGGATTGACTCTGGTTCTACAATCCATGTTACTAATTCCTTGCAGGGATTAGCAAACCTAAGGAAGCCAGTAGGAAGTGAGTCATGCATCTATTCGGGCAACAAGATGCACTCACATGTGAAAGCAATTGGCACATGCAAATTAGTTTTAAGTAGTGGTTTTGTTTGGGATTTGGAAAGGACATTTTACATTCCTTGTTTTTCAAGGAATTTAATTTCTGTATCAAGGCTTGTATCATTGGGATTTTCCTTTAACTTTTAAGATACTATGTTCAGTTTATATTATAGATCTGAAATAGTTGGAAATGGTACATTAACAGATGGTATTTTTCAACTTAATTTATAAAATGACACTTCTTACACTTCTATGCATGTTCATGCTGGCATTAAGTGATGTGTTATGAATGAGGAATCCTCTATGTTATGGCATCGTAGATTAGGCCATATCTCCATTGAGAGAATTAAGCGCTTGGTAACTGATGGAGTACTTAGTACTCTTGATTTACTGACTTTGACACTTGTGTAAACTGCATAAAGGGAAAGCAGACCAATGTGTCAAAGAAAGGTGCCAAGAGGAGTTTTTCCATATTAGAAATCATACATACGGATATTTGTAGTCCAGATATGGATGCATATGATCAACGGTATTTCATTACCTTTATTGATGACTACTCACGATACATGTATCTCTACTTGCTTCATCACAAAAATGAAGCTTTAGATGCCTTTAAGGTATTTAAGGCTGAAGTAGAGAAACAATGCGGTAAGCAAATAAAGATAGTGAGGTCTGATAGAGGTGGTGAATACTATGGTAGATACACTGATGATGGACAAGCACATGGTCCCTTTGCTAAGTTTCTTCAAGAGCATGGGATTGTTGCCCAATACACTATGCCTGGTTCTCCGGACCAAAATGGTGTGGTAGAAAGAAAAAACCGAACATTATTGGACATGGTGCAGAGTATGCTTAGAAGCTCCAAGCTTCCTAAGTCTTTGTAGAATGAAGCCCTTAAGACGGCAGTGTATGTATTAAACCGAGTTCCAACCAAGGCTATCTCTAAGACACCATTTGAATTGTGGAAAGGTTGGAAACTGAGTTTGCAACATATATGCATTTGGGGATGCCCGTCTGAGGTAAGAGTCTATAATCCACAAGAGAAGAAGCTAGTCCCTAGGACCATAAGTGGGTATTTCGTTGGATATGCCGAACGGTCTAAGGGATATAGATTTTATTGTCCATCACATACTACTAGGTTTGTGGAATCAAGGAATGATAAATTTCTTGAGAATGACTTGATTAGTGGGAGTCATCATTCCTAGAACGAAATTCCAACGATTGATCATGTGGATGCTCAACCCTCTACTTCAAGTACTCGATTGATTATTGTACACAACACACCTACAGTACAAATACGTGATGTACATCCACCAATCGTTGAAGTTCCACAAATTTCTGGTCAAGACATAGTAGATTCAGCTGAACAACAGATACCAATTCCTATTGAACAGCCCGTTGATCATCTTTCCCCTCAGGAGCCTGATGAACCAACATTAAAATGATCTACTAGAATAAAGCGATCAGCAATTCCTAGTGACTATATAGTGTATCTACAGGAATCTGACTACAGCATAGGAGCCAAAAATGATCCTGACATGTTTCAAAAGCCATGAGTTGTAAGGAATCCGACTTATGGTATGATGCCATGAAAGATGAGATGAACTCTATGTACACTAATGGAGTCTGGGATCTTGTCAAGTTACCCAATGGTGTTAAAGCCATAGGATCCAAATGGGTTTTCAAGAATAAAAAAGACTCCTTGGGCAACATTGAAAGATATAAGGCTAGACTTGTTGCCAAAGGGTTCACTCAGCAGGAGGGAATAGATTACATGGAGAC
>MNCI01032739.1:185816-314922 GCA_015680685.1 Gnetum montanum | reverse complement strand
TGGCTGCATTGATTCTAGGAAATCAACATCAGGTTATGTTTTTATGCTATTTGGAGGAGCCATCTCCTGGAGGAGTGGAAAGCGAACCTTGGTTGCTACTTCCACAATGGAGGTAGAGTTCGTTTCTTGTTTTGAGGCTACTTCACATGGTGTATGGTTAAAGAGTTTCATATTAGGGCTTAGAATTCTGGATTCAATATCTAGGTCATTACAGATATTTTGTGAAAATTTAGCTGCTATCTTTATGGCTAAGAATAATAAGAGTGGCAGTCGAAATAAACACATCGACATAAAGTACTTATCCATAAGGGATCGCATTAAAGAGAATAAAGTGGTCATAGATCATATCAACACTGAATTAATGCTAGATGATCCTTTGACCAAAGGAATGCCACCATGGTCATTCAAGGATCATGTCACTCGGATGGGACTTGGTTCCATGATGTAATATGTTGTACAACATTACAGTGTTAATGAAACTCTATTCAGTTGTGTGTTTTCTCATATAGTTGCGCATAAAGTCATTAGAGAACACACACATAAGGTCAGATTGCGAATAAACATTGGATTTATTCATACAGTTAAAGTTACCATATAAAGGAATTAACTTTGAGAAATAATACATTGTAATACATGGAAGATACTACTCGCATTAAGAGGAACTATTGCCATTATTCATGTATTTGTTTCTTGAAATTTGGATATTAGAATAAATATGGACACCAAGTGGGAGATTGTAACAATGTGATAGCTTTGGACAACAACATGACAGTTTTCGTTGCTATCCTTGGCAAGCAACGTGTGGAAACGATTGTCATCGATTGCAACATATGGTAACAACTCGTTGCAATCCATCCGTTGAAATCTATTCATTGTTATCTTGTAATGGTCTCATATTTTTCTAATTAATGGTAACTGATTCCGAGGACTTTTGGGTTCTTGATGGGAGAACAAGGCATGGGGAATCAATGGCAATGGAGCAGTTCAGGTCCCTTTCACAGTCGCTTACAGTCTGCATACACCATCACCACAGAGCGCCCGTGTGAAAGAAGATCTGGAACATTCATGCATCAATGGCATCAATGGCTGGAGGTCAGTTCGATCTGTTTTTCAAAATTGATTTGTGCATTTTTGTTTCATGCACATTTGTAGATTAAGAGATCTGTTTTTACATGCTTTCGCTTGTGCAATCTAGTTTCTGATGCACGTAAGATGTTTACACATCCATCACTCACTTCCACTCTTTATGATAAATAGACATACATGCTTTAAAATCAGTAAGTTATTTAGCTTTAGCTATTAGAATTTTATCATTAAATCAAGTGGGTGATTTTTTTATGAGACAATACTATATTAAGGGATGTGAAGTTGATGGAAAATTATGTTGATACCATATTTTCTCATCTTCACTTAAATATTTCCATAGATTTATATCTTATATATCATTCATACCATCCTATTGATTAGGAGTAATATCTCCTATCAAGGAAGGATGATCCTCTGAATTTTTATTGAAATCAATAATTATACAATACGTATTTTTAGAAGTTTCATCCTTGAATTAGATTTTTCCTTTTTTCATCATAGATCTTTTTAACTTCAAAATAGAATCAATGCATGAGAAAACTCTCTCAATATTATTAACTTTAGGAAACCTTTTTAGTGACATCAACCCCATGATACTATGTATAAAATCTTCATCTATTCCAAGACACTATGTATATATATACAAAATATCCCTCTTGATAGGAAGAATGGATTACATTTTGATATAAGATATTTTATAAATAATACAAAATAGAGAAAAAATGAAGAGGATTCCATTAATTCTTAATTTTCTTTTGAGGCCTTGCCAATTTGATTATTTATTTACAACAATATATGAATTAGCATTCATCCTTACATAAGTGTGCATGTTTGGTAACTTTGATATCACTTTAATAATTTTTGTAGGAATGTGTATTTTACCTAGATTTAGTGTTGTTACTATTTTACCTTGACTACCATTCAAGATGATGGTCAACAATGAACATATGTGTGTATTTGAATTAACATTCAATGACAATGAGGATCTGTTCATTATATCAACATCAACAGCAAATGTATTATTCTATTGATGGAATACCATCATTGTTGACTATCACTTTTGTGAATTTATTTTTTTCTTAGCCAATCAATGTTTAATTATTTGTGTTGCTAAGAAATTTTTATGTACTTGATGAAAAATAAGCCTTTCAACCTTAGCAACCTTTGAAAACAAATCACCAAGTGTAGAAACTAGAAAAATAGTAATCACAAGTAAAAACATGAGTAGAACTTGGCAAACATCTCATCACCATGAGGATAATCTAGCTTCAATACCACATATGATGTGTGATATTGTTCTTTGCAAAAGTAAAAATAAATTAATAAAAAAAATAAGAATATATCATAGAGAAAACCTAGAAATATTGTAGTAAGAAACAAGCTTCTAGATCTTTATTAACTTAGAGAGAACTACATAAAAACATAATACACATAGTTTGGAATTGACACTCATAGTTAGTGTTAATACGATGTAAACTAGACATTAATAAAAACTAAATGACTAGAGATAAACAATAGATGACATTAATTATACTATATATATTTGCAATTAATAATATAATGCTTGTATCTAAGTATATATTTAAGATGATGTAAATGAAAGTTTTTCTTCACATTACTCATAATATAGTACCATGTAATCGACCTAAATCATGCCTTTATTTTCATTAAATTCAACAATTGGTTGCCAACATGCTAGCTTACTGGTTTTATGAGTAAGCAAACATAGCTACTAATGATTATCAGAGTGTGTGCATCATGTCAATTCGAAATTATCTTTCAACCATTATTTTTGATGTGATACATGATAGTAATCATTCTAAAGATTAGATACCCTTAGTAATTTAAATGATCCCAAATGATCTATAATTCAATTTCCTAGTAAACATGAGAAAAGTTATAAAATATCATTGATAAAGTGCACTACTTTTGTTAAGAAAAAATTTGGTCATTTATATAATGATAGGGATGAACCCCCAATTTTGAAATTACAACAATAGTATCATCATTGAGGATATAAGATCCTTCAATAGATCTATACTAATCAAAAAGCATTAGGCATTACTATAGTGCATTGAAACCAAAATCGAAAAAAAATAGTTACATACAATATCATAAAGATCATTTAAAACAAAGAGTTTACATATTTGAAAAACCAAAAGAACACATAGTTTATGAGCATTCCATTGGATTATCTCACAAGGTGTCATGAATGTTAAACATTGTCATCATGCATTCATGGATATTTTTCATAACTGAATGTTAGTGAATGCTTTTGAGATGAATTTATAGGAAGATTTTTGGCACTTTGTAAGAAAAATATGATCATTCTAATCTAGTTAGATCTCCCAGGTGACCTTCATCCATAATGAAATCTCATGTAAGTGGGAACATCAATTCCCAATATTGATCCCATAGGATCTCATTCCACATGCCCATGAATTGATCTACAACCTTTATAAATAACTAGTTCTTGAAAAGTTGTATTGTAATTTCAATCTTCTTATAGCAAAGAATAAACTAAGAAACCATGGAAAAACCTCCTTTCTTAAGTTTTTTCTAAGCAAGCACTACATGATGAGCTAACAACCAAGTAAAAAACCTCACCTTTACTTGCAATGCATTTTCCAAATAAGATCACACCCCTTACTTTAGTAGAATATTACTTATAAAGACATAAGATTCATTGTTTGTAGTTTTTGAAAGCAAAGTGCAAGGTATTGCATGCACTGAATTAGAAAGGCTATGTCTTTTAAGGATGTTAAGAATTTTTATGAAATAGGTATGCCTTTTAAGTTATAAAAGTTTTCCCAGCAAATGCACTATTATTCTTTTTATGAATAAATGTGAAGGAAGATATGAATGCTTTTCATGAATTTGCTAGTTCTTTTTTGTATACCCTTTTCTATCTTCATTAACATAATCAATGATCTCTTTTACGTCCTCTTGGCTACACTTTTTTAAATTCCAATTTTCCGTGTACCTTAGATATGCCTTTTCCATGAAAAGGGGTAGGCCACATAAAATATAATACTAACATAAAGTACTTTGCAATGATAATAGTACTATACATGAATAATAATATATTAATATTAATAAAAAAATAGAATATAGTATCCACAATGCATATGTTGTCCAACTTGTGTTTTTGAGAAAAACAATAGATATTAAATAGTTGAAAACCAACACCAATCATAGTTTGTGAAAGCTATAATTGGCTAGACCGGCTATTAATCACAAGGAAATATTGATGAGAATTCAAAATCAAATCACATGAATAGTGTTATATTTTCATTGATTTTTTAAGTTTAATATATTATATATAGTTAATTTTGATGTCAACAAAAAAAATTAAGAATTCTATATTTGATTTTCTAATGTAATAGAGCTCTTAGATAATAAAAAATACAAGGCATAGCTAACATGAGTGGATATAACTACTAGTTTTTTCTAATATTGAAAATTGTTATACATATTTTTTTTGATTTTTTGGATTTCATTTATAAACATTATTGTAGGATTTGCTAATCTGGTACCATTTTTCAATCTATTGCTATGGTACAAGACATGAAAGAAGACTAACGTTTAAACAATATTGGTGTTTGTTATGATAACCTCTTTTATACATTGTAATAATTTTTTTTCATATCCTCTTATGCATATCTAGGATATGAATTATTGATTTTACATTCGAGATAAAGATAAGATGAACATGATTACTGCTAAATGCTTTATGTATTAATTTTGATAACTTCCTTCTATAAATACCATACCACATTGCAAACAACTAGAATAAAAGTAGCATTAAATGAGTATTAATTTGGAAAATACACTAACAAGTAGAAAAAATATGGTATCAACTAAGAAGTATTAATTCAAAAAAAATGAAGGTCTTATAAAAAATTCAAGCTAATTGGAATTTAGTGGAGAGCCCTAAACTAGAAAGTTAACCTAGTAAATTTAGTAGCTATGAAGAAAAGAAAAAATAGATATAGATATTTTAAGGTAGTTCAACTACTAGAATGGAATACATGCATTTAGACTAAAACTCTCCTAAGATCCTAGGGTATAGAATAATTTTATTAATGATAATAAATTAGATGGATTTATTTACAGTTCTAGACTAAGCATGACCACCAAGCTTGAAGTCACTGAAATTTAATTACATAACTTCATTTACATATCTATCTTGTGATCATATCTGAACCCATCTTGATTCTTTGGGTGAGATCTAAAACTAGCCTTTGCACTCACTTTACCATCCTCATCTACACTTATCCAAGATTCCAATAGGTGTATGTAGAATTTGGATAGCTCAATACCATCATATGATGAAGGGATGTATTTCTTCCCATCCTTGTGGATCAACTCATATTAACATTTGGAGTTGAACTTCTTACATGGGATGTGCAAACCCATTTGAATTTTAATGGATATGAAGTTGTAGTATTGTTCTTCAATATTTACATGCACTAGGTTAAGTTATAACTCCCTAAGAAATCACCTACACTCCACTACACCTAGATCCTTAAGGTCCTTAAGGTGGTATACACGAGCACATTCCTCATTCATGGCCATAGTAATTATTTTTTGTGGCAAATAGTTGAAAAAAAAAACATAAAATTTAGAATACCAATTAATTCATCAAGTGTGAAAAGATTTTAAAGGCTTTTGGTATCTTAAATAAGCTATAAACTTACAATGTATAAGGCATATAGCATAATAAGTTTGTAGCCTGTAAGGCTTACAATGTATGAGGCTTATGATGTGTGAAGACTATATAGCATAAGACTCATAGTGTGTGAGAAAAAAATTAAAAATATTTTACATGTGTAGAAACAAGAGCAGGGAAAATACTACATACTACAACAATTGATAAGAAAATTTTAAATTGTAAAATACAAGGAATGGAGTAGCACTATACACTTTTACTGTAATATAGGAAAAATATTTTCAAAATTAATTTTTGCATATATAAATGTGAATATTGGTTCTAAACACTACTAATGATGTAAGATGTTTGGTTGAAGAAAATCCAAAATAGTTTTTGTTTTGGGAAATATGCTACATATAGAGCAGAAATAAGAAGAAAAATATTTTTTACAAATGGGTTTTCTCAGCTGAGAATTTAGGCAAAGATCCTCCTTCTAGGCCAAAAGTGTAATAATGAAAAAAATTGATGTTGGAAAACTAAAATGACCATGTCAAAAATTTTGACACTAAGATCCACAGGCCTAGAAATGGATCTAAGGCAACTTAAATGGTCTAGTTGATCACTTAAGGACTTAAATGGTCTATTACTAAGCATGTGAATAAAATTAAATTGTAACATGTATACTATTACTTTTATGCTAAACTAATAATTAAAAAATGGCAACTACATGGCCAAAAATATTGTAAAACTTTATACTAAATGATAGAAAATGATGTTAATAAAGGTTTAGAAAATACATATCATGGGTTTGAAAGAAGCCTATGGCTAAAAAATATCTTTTGAAATTGAATTTATATGGCAAGGTATGTTTTACACTTGATCTTGAATAGTCTCCTTATTGATCTATACAACTACTGCCAAGTCTCTTCATTCTCAAAATTTTACATTGAAAATAGGTTGTGAAAAGGTTTCAAAATCTACAAGTATTCTCTAGTATTTTTGCCCCAAAAATGATCTACCAAAATATCTAAAAATTATGTATAGTTTTCTATAAATAGGCCATGAATTTGTAATGTTGATGGCTATTACATTTCCATATGGTTTCTAGAGAGTTGCATCATGTGTTTGGTCCATTTTCATAGCCTAAAAGTATATCCTAAGGGTAACTACGGGCCTTTTCTTTTTCTATCATTTTTTGACAATGTTTTTGGGCTATTTTCATGATTCAAGTTGCAATGTATGGACCACCATCACTTTTGGCTTTTTTATATGAAATTTGCAACATCTTTGCCATTTTAGCCCACACACACTAGCATAGATAAAATTCATAGTGTTTGGCTTGTAAATTTTATTTTTATATATCAAAAGTGAAGAAAAAATTTTCTTAAAAAGGCCACAAGATAGGATTTTAGATTAAAAAATAAGGAAATTATTTTTGCACTGAATTCATATCAAATTACAAAGAAAATTTTGGCTATCACATAAATTTTCTTGAGATGTTTCATTTCTTTTTACACTTATTTATGATATCATGAATTTGAAGATGCAAAGATGATCTTAAATGAAGAATAAAATAATGCAAACCATGGTTGTCCATAGTATCCAATGATCTACAACAACTATTATCTTAACACCAAAGGTATTGCTAGATATTGCAATGAAAGAGAATGTACCTGTTTGTTAGATAGTCCAAGGCATAATCCTACCTATCAATGTTTAATCAAGACTATCATCATTTTAATGTTCTAATAAATTATCTTTTCATTAATTAGAAGATCAATAGTCACCTAAGTACCTTCATCTTAATGCCATTAGATATCCAAAATAAGTGATTCAATTTTCTATTATAGATTAATCATTCTTATTGGTTGACATCAACTATTCAACATGCATTTTTATTTAGGCTCTATAGAAATTGGAAAATTTAGTTGCTATGAAGATCCTTGATGGAATAGCTATAACTCCAAACCAAAAGGGCCTTGAGAAAATAGGATTCCAAGTATCCTACATGGTTTTGTCAATAACCCAGGGACTTAGGGGGCTAAAATAATGGTCAAAACTGGTTACAGGGCCCATGCCAAGATTGCTTCAAAATCGTTTTGTTTGAAAGGAATTTTCAAAGCTCTTGAATTCAAAAATGCTATAAATGTCAAAAGGGTGGAACTATACAAAGTTGGAAACATTTCTATGGTGTTGAAGCTTGATTTTAATAGGTTTATAGCCATAAATTTTATTGCAAATTTCTTCCTAATTACTTATAGATTGTTGCCATGTATAGCTATTTCAAGTGTCCAAATCTAGCATTGTTTCTATGTATTGTAATTTTTGATCCCCCAATGTAGCAAAATCCCTAAGTTACCAAAAATAGTAAATGGGAATTTTGTCCACACCCTTCTTCCATCCAATATAACCTTCTAAGAGCAACATTGGGCCTATAGAAACAACATGAGGGGTATGACACCTAGTTTGGATTATGACACTAATGTTGGGGGTGTAGTATCAATGCTAAGGTTTGAATAATGTTGAAGTGTCAGGGCCACACTGAAGCAACTGGGGGCAATGCTGGGACAACTGGGGGCAATGTTGGGACAACTAGGAATAATGCTGGGGCTCATGGATTATACCCTCCTATGTTGGGAATAGGTGGTGTTACATCCCCCACAAGTGTTTCCAATGTAGCAAAGGTCATACCCCCTACAAAATCGATGAAAATACCAATTTTGGCATTCTAAAAAGGAATTTTGGACCCCCCCTGAAGTCAAAATATAGGTACAATATGATTTTTTCTCTTGGGGATTGAGGCTTTGATCACTTATGAGGCATTTTTCAACCCCAGAAACTAAAGTATGTGAGATTGCAGCTCATGGATTACAATTTTCACATTTTACAATAAATTTTTAGCCTTAGGTTTCATGGGGTAAGGGCTACAATGTCAAAAGGTTACAACATGAGTTTTCTTGGTGGTGTTTCATTGGCACCTCTTTGTTAATATCTTGAGGATTAACTTGAGAGGAATCAACAAAGAATAAAAAACACCACTATAGATCTATCACCAATGTTCCCTCTCTATGCTTGATTCAGTAGTATTGAACCATGGCAAAGGGTGCTTATTATGATGGGATACGACTATGATAGGAAAATGGAGGATAAAGTAGTGTTTGGCTATAAGGAAATGGTCATGAAGGTTAAAAATGAGTTACAAATGTTGACATCATGGCTATGATATGGCACAAACATGATGAATAGCTAATGAGGTCCTTGCACTTTTTATTTTTGATGTGTTGATCACTTAGCAATATGCTTGAGGACCCAACACCTCACTCCAATGTTTCTTTGGCCATTAAGCTCCTCCTTTTGCATGTTTGGAGCTATCAATTAATCTTTTGGTCTTCATTGGCCTTTTGTATTCTTGGAAATTTGCTTCCCTATTTTTCTTTATTTTTTTTCTTTTTTTATAGGATGAAAGCTTCCCTAGGTTTCTTTGCAAAAGCCATTTTTGATTTGATCTTCCCATTGAATGAGATGTGCCACATTCAATGGACTTGTAGGTGGAGCATGTTGAAGGGGATGTTAAATGGAAATAATGCATGACTATCAAACATGGGTCATTGAAACACCACTAATTTCAAGTTCTTGTTACTTAGCATCAGAGCATTGAAACTTGGGCAAAATTTCTCTAAGCTTGATGTCCTGCAGTGTTGAATAAATAGTGTGGCACCTTGGAAGTCCTAATGTCTACAAGGTTTTTTCTAAGTCTTTCTACTACGCTCTTTGGCACAACTAGTGTAGCACCCATTTCCAAGGCTAGTTTACAGGAAAAGGGCACTAAGGATGAATTGAATAGTTCAACAAATTTTCTATCGTTTAGGCCATCAAGCTTACTACTCTCTCTAGCTTATTGAGTTTGACACATGTCCTGGTTGCTAGTCCACCCAAGTGCTAGGCTAGGAGGTGTAAAAAATGCTTAGGATGGACTAAATAGTTTAGAAAATTATCTATATCTTTTATGCTCCACTACACTGCATAGTGTAGATAGCGTAGCAGTCCATGCAGGACTAAAATTTTCCTTAGTGTTGAACCAGACATAGAAGGTGCATTTGGCAATTCTTCAACCTCCAACGCTACCTATCCTACTTCATCCTTAGAGCATGATTAGAGTCCCATTGTAGAGCATTGCAAGATTGGTTAGAATTCATTCAAAATTAGATGTTATGTTGTGCTATGCTACATAGCATAGATAGCATAGCAGAGGTGATAGGGTCAAAAATTTCTCAAGTATGAAATAAAGAGATATCAGCTCCTTTGACATGAAAAGTGTAGTTGCCAATTGCTGAAGTTACTTGCTTTGCTAAATCCCAAAGTGATATTTTCAATTTTTGTGATAAAATTCATTGGAAAATGAGTGCTACACTCTACTACACTATGCACCATAGACATCATAGTAGGCCAAAAACCGTAAAATTTTTCTAAGTGTTCACACTACATTTCATTATGCTACACTTAGAAAAGGCGTTCAAATGCCTCTAAAATCCCTCAAAATTCAGCATCAACCTTAATTTCAGATCTAGCATCTCTCTGATGACCAAGATTAGTAGTTTTCTTTGCTTTTGCCCCCCCCCCCCCCCATTAATCCCCAAAGTTGTCCCTACACTTGACTTGACTCAGAAGAGGAGGGAAGATGTAGTCCCAGACCGTAAGGCTCCAAGTTGCATTTTTTTGGGCATTTTTGTAAAAAATATGGTAGTTTTTCAAACTTTGGCACATGCAATTTGGATAATATGATCACAATTTTCTAGATTTTCAGTCGTTGTTCTTGTCCTATCAAGCATAGCACCACACTTTGAGCATAGCACATTAACATGACACATTCATGATTATGCTACATGGGACCAAGGACATGTGTCATCCAACCACATCTCCCCTCCAACCCTAACTCTATAAATTCCATAGTAATTGACATAAGGTTTGGCTTCCATAGTTGGCTTTTGCAAGTGATTGGTAAGAAAAAGGTTAATGAGAAACAAATCTTAGTATTAAGAGAATTTCTAATATCTACCTCACTCTTGCACTTGAACATGACACTTGCACCTCACACCTGGATAGCGTAGCAACTACCAGCCCAACAAGCTTTAGCTCTTTTCTATTAGCACTACATTTGCAATGACCCAGGAATTGTGAGCATGTTACCTTGCTATCCAATTGTGCCTGTTTGACACTGCCTGCTAGTTGTACACATTATTTGATCAAAATTCACATCCCCCAATCTTGGGGTGGTGCATTTTCTCACTTTCACTCTTATTTTATTTTCTCTATAGCACATACTTTAAACTATTATCATACCTATTTCTTTCTATTGTCATGATACACACACGTTGATATTCTCTCGCTGTTATGCATGTTGCATTCTTGCTTATTCCAACTCCTATGCGTGATGCTCTAAAATCGTTATTCAAAAATGATTATTGGACATCACGTAAGTCCCTAACTAATTGACTAGACCATTCAGGGTGCCCCATTTCCATCTTTTCTTGCATGGCCCTCCTATGAAATTAGGGTTAGGCTATGTTCCTGACAACATCTTGGTGTTCCATCCATCAACGTTTTTAGATGCTATAGTCTTTGGCACTAGAAGGAGGACCTAAACATCTGTGTCTCTTCTATGCACCATGGGTAGTCCTACATGTCTTCTGTACCTCCATCACTAGCAATGACTAGCATAAATGTAACACCCCTATGGACCTACTACGGTAGTAGCTAGATCATAGGCTAGCGTAGGGGTTGTTCACATTTCGATTGGTATAGTTGGATCCCAATTGATGGTTCCCCTAGAACCTCATAGGACAAAAGGCCCAGAATAGTGTACTACGTTAAGATATATGTGTTTCATGTATCATGACATGTACAATGTAACAAGTGTAGCATAACAACCCTATCAGCATGATAGTACTGCTTAACGTAGTGAGAATAACAACACAAGTTACTACTTTTCCAACATTTTTAGACTTTTCCATTTATGGAATATCTTTGGTGTAGCTTACCTATTTAAGTGTTTTCACTCAAAAATTACTATACTCCACCATTTCTCATAAGTTTCTTTACTTATTACATCCTTTTTTGACATAATAAAGATGAACCCACCTAGCACCTCAGCTGCCACCTTGATCTTGGAGATAGCTCATCCCTTGCAACATGTGATAGCTCTTGAGTGATCACTTAGCCTAGTGCACCCACAATGGCAGTCTCTTCAACTACAAATCACTTGAATGCACAACACATGATGAGGAGTGATATAACTTCTTATGTGCAAAGATCCAAGAAGGCCTATTGTTGGACTATCAATAATTCAAAGAAAAGAATAACTTTAAAATTATTCACTGGGATGGAAAGGAGTTCCTTCCTACTCCTGTTGCCATCATACCACTCACTAAAACATTTCAGTGGATATTGAATCAACATATTCGACTGAGTAGGTTAAAAGAGCGAGACATGGTGTCTCACTATGAGGAACCCCTTCATGATGGGTAAGAGGATTTTGAATCCCATTCTGAAGGTGGTGGCCCACTCTATGCTATAGCCTCACACTCCACCTCTCTATTTCTTTCACATGAGTCACAACCCTCTTCCCATTTTTTCACAACTATAATGCTTCTATAGCCTAAACCTTCCTTGGTAGTAGGTAGTCATCAAGTGGTATCGATACCACAGCATGTAGGGACTTCAACCTCCTTTTCCTTTAGTATTCCTTTATAGTCCATCTAGTTTTCACAACTAACATCTATGATGTCTACATTACCATATGTACACACTATGTCTACATCACAACCACAAATGAGTTCTATTTCCACTACCTCTTCCATAGTAATTCCACTGTGAGTAGTAGCTCCAACATCAACTGCATGGTGGGTGATGATGTCCTTTCCTACTATTCAGATGTCCCTGATACCACAGTATATCCAGCCCCAAATGTATCAAGCTTCACATATGGTGTAGCTAGCTATGGGGCTATGGGTTTCTCTGGTAATGGGGCAGGTACCCATTCCCATAGCACCATCAATGGTAGTCACTCCGATGACACCACACATAGGGATGTGGGTTTCTCAGATGGTGCCACCGATGGAAACTACTCTGGCATCACCCAAAATGGGACTAGTAACTACACCAACAATATCATCAATGATGGCGATTCCAATGGTACCATCAGTAGTGCAACTTATGTAACCTTCCATAACACCCTCAAGTATAGAACAAGCCTTCTAGCTTATTCAAACCCTCACTGATGAAGTCAAGCAGCTTAAAGCCACTAGTTCTGAAATAGTCCAAGTAGTGGACTTTTACCAAGATGATCCTATTAGCCCCATCATGCCTTTGCTCATGTTGCTTCCTAGGGTATAACTTCCCCAATTCACAAAATACAATGGAGAGGGTAATCCCAACACCCACTTAGTTATGTTTTGATTTGAGTCCCTATTATTGCAATCATGGCTGCATGCAATTATTTGTGTTTTTTCCATGTCTTTGACTGGTAAAGCTTTGGACTAGTATCGTGCACTTCCCCATGCATCTATTTCAACATTAGAAGAATTGCTAAGTCAGTTTGTCACTTGCTTCAAGTATAACTTGAAGCTAGAAGTCACCTTAGACTAACTCATGAATGTCAAACAAGAACCATTAGAACCTGTCCAAAAATTCATACAATGCTAGAGTGCTTCCTTAAATGAAATTCATGAGCTAATTTCTGAAGCCCATCTACTGACCATTTTCAAGGGTGTTGTGAATGATTTTATAAAATCTTAGCTATACTATTTAGCACCACATACCCTTAGTTGGGCTTTTGTATAGACAAAGAGTATCCAAGATGTAGAGGAGGCTAGTAGGATCCAACATACATAACTTACAAAATCACACATGCAAAGAAAGAGAAGGAAAATGGAAAGGCTACAACAACCATTGTGGCTACTATAGCTAATGAAACCAAGCCCAATAACAACATGCAGGATATCAAAATGCCTAAGGCCATAACCACTAGTACTAAAATGTCAAGCTCTAGCAACGCAAGTGCTAACCAACCTCTAGCATCAATGGTCATAATACAAACTTCGCCTAGGCCAAATTTTGAGCCTATGGATTGCTCAAAATACACCCCGTTGCCAATTAAGTTTTAAGAGCTATTAGACCAACTGTTGAGTGATGGGCATATTTAGTATAAGAAAATGATAGAGGAGGCCTGTAAATGGCATAAGAAGTATTATGAGATTTTTTGAGACCCCTTTGTGGCTATGCCTAACAAGCATCTAGTGCCTAGAAATTATAGGTTAGAATGCTTTTGCAATTACAACCAATTGTGTGGCCATGACATGGATTACTACTTAGCATTGAAAGATGAAATTTAGTGTATGATTGATCAAGGAAAGTTGGTCCTTGATGAAAGTAATCCTATCTGACTAGAAAACCAATCTATGAATGTCTATAAGGACCCGTTGAATGGTAACAATGCAAGCTATACCCTTAATGCCATCAACATTGATGATAATGCAAAGTCACCACATGAGCCATTTGTGGTTCATATACCTTCCCACGATGTTGAAGCTTCAATGTTAACTAGGTCACACATCCCTTTTGTCATTAAAGTACCACCACAGAGGCTCATTACACCCTTTGTACTTAAGGCTCCATAACACGTCACCACAACAACATAGGCACCTTTTGTTATAAGAGTGCTAAAACATACGAACTCACCACCTACCCAAAGTTCAGTGGTTAGAACTATGGCACAACCTTCTTGATTAAGAAAACATGATGAGCACCTAGTTGATAAGATGAGTAGAGAATGCACTACGCTAAGCTCCCCTAAGCCCATTCCTTTATTGGTGATTCCCATGGCTCCTCCATTCAAAGATAAAATAGAAACACATACACAAAAAGCAACTACTGAAGCTCAAAAGCATATTGCCCAACGAAAAGCCAAGGCCTTTCCTTTTTAAGGAATTCATCTTCTGGGGCATATGGAGAAAATAAAAACTACAAAAAAAAAACCAAATAATGCACAAGACTTCCTAGACACACTTACCTAGGTTAGACAAGCTTTAAAGTAAAAAAATACAACTTTAATCTTGTACAATTTAATAATGAATTCCATGACACACCAAGAGCCTTTGATCCACATGATGGTAGCTATCCTTATTAAGGAAGATATGCCAATAGAGGAAACACCCATTCATGTTGTTATGCTCCCATTTATAGCTAAAGAACCATAGGCAACTTGCTTGAATTTTCATGATGAATCCATTAAAGCTGACCCAGAAAAGGATCAAGTAACCACTGCCCCTATGTTTATAATAATTCATGTAGGCCAATACAAGATTCACAAGGTGCATGTTGATGATGGGGCCATAACCAATGTAATTCCATTCCCTGTTGTTGATAAGTTAGACCTGGTGGATCAAATCAAACCCATGGAAACTTCTTGTTTGAAGTCGTTCATTAGGGCACACGTTGTGCTCAAGGGAACCATCACTATTAACTTTGTAGCAAAGGATTAGTTCCCCACTAGTGTAGAATTCATTGTGATAGAAGAAATGCCTAGGTTAAATTTGATTTTAGGAAGATCTTGGTTAGCCTATCTAAGGGCTATCTCTTCACCAATACACCAAGAGATCCACCTACCCTATGTGGGTGGAGAGGTGGTGATCGTTGGTGATGAAGTAGCCCCTTGGGCTATCAACAATATAAACATGGAGCAAGGGTCAGCAATAGAAGTCTCTAAAGGCATGTCACCTATTCATGTTGAAACCCAATGTTGCCCCTCCAATAAGCCAAACAAAACTAATGACCTGCACAAAGAAACTATATAGGCAGAGTTTCCTTTTTCATGTTGTTCGATTACTTCATGTGTGACCTCATTTTTTCTCCTTACAGCCAACTAGTATATGGTGTAATCAATTATGGTTTTACATCAACTACCATTTGAATTTTCATGGGCTATTATGAATTTATTTCACAACCGTAGGTCTTCTAGTTTAGCTTCTTGACTTGCCTTTCTTTTTCAAGTTTCTGAACTCATTTCTAGAGATCTTCATTGATGTTTCTACACTCCCACAATGATCATCTCAAGTATAATTCATATTTACTTGCCTTATCATATACATGATGAGGCACCTCTGTTACCTCTGGAGGGAGTTCAGGCACAACTTTGACTTCAATGGCCTATTTTGGGTCTCATTTAAGTCATGAAACTGTTATACCAAAAACAAGGAATCATTTGTCATAAAATGATGGCAAAAATGGAACAACATAAAAGGAAAATGCAATAGCACTAATGCAGCTATGTCAGGTTCAATTTTCTTTAGGCGTTCAATCATGTCATCTACTACACCTTCCATAAAGGCAAAACGTATCTGGGGTTTCTTCCCATGGCTGTAGGTGAAAAGTAGATAAAGACTTAGGACCCTTAGTAAAAGTAGTAGTCACTAAACAATAAAGCAGGTTAGCATTATAAAGAAAAGAATAAAAATAAGATAAAAAAATAGAAGAGGATAAGAGAAAAAAAGGAAAGTGAGACGATAACATAAATGATAGTGCAAAGCTCCTACCTAGCAAACCTTTAGGGGTGAGAGTAGGGGGATCGCCCATTGGCACAATGTTAAACAAACTAGCAAACTCACCATGATCAAAATTCAGCCCCTCTTCTTCAAGATTCCTTAAGAGTGTAGCAGCTTCCTTTGCTATCATATGCCCCTCAAGTTGTGGGACACTATTTGCAAAAGGCTCCTCTATAGCAGGGGCCTCCTTTTCTATAATAGGGGTCTCCTCTTCTATGGCAGAAGCCTCCTCTTCTATAGCAAGGGCCTCTTCTTCAATAGAAACGACCTCTTCCTCATCTACGAAGCATAAGTCAAGGTTATGGTACTTGTCCAACATACATTCATGAAAAGGAAAAAAAGTGGCAAATAAGTTATCTAAGGGATACTCACCAATAAGTTCAAACCACACATTGCGGACTCTAATGCGTAGCCATTTGCCCCTTCCTTCGGGCATATGTGAAGATTCCTCTGTATTACAAGGCTTCTTAACTTTCAACTCTAACTTAATTGTTTCTACAATAAGATGTTCATCCCTCACTGCATGCCCATGTTTGTAGGGGGATCCTCTCAAAAGTTGTTATGCACATGAAAGGATGCTTCCACTCAATCTTTGGTGGTCATGGAAAAAGACTCCCCAATAGCCTCTTGATGGTCTTGAGACTAGGTGGTGTGGAATATGTGGTGGATCCATGGTTTGCATACTTGGGTATAGTCTTGAATCACCTAGATCCCATTCTCCTAGACTACCAAAAATTTGGCAAACCTACATAAACATGCTATGAAAAATGCAAAATGCACATGGAAATGTGCATCAAGTTTGCCATGTAGCCTGATCATTTTAGCTTGTAAGCCTTCTGCAAGATACTTAGCCCAGTTAGATCATGTCCCCTCTTCCATTACATCCCTCATAATCCAAGCTTGCTCTACCCCAAGAATCTTTCCTTGGAATAGTAGCTTGTGAAAAGCACGAGCTTGGAAGATGGGGTAAATATGTTGGGCTACCTCCAATTTGACCTTTCTCATATAAATTCCCTTGCCATCCTTGTTAGTGCTTAGCCATTCTTCAATGTCTTCTCAATGGTTTAGATCCTTGCTAGTCTTTTCATCCATAGGTAAATCATCATAAGGAACACTGAAGAGATCTGAAGAAAGGTCATTGGTGATCTCAAAGATCACTTGTGCATTGTGAGCTTCTGTATGAAAATGGTCAACACTTTCTATGAAGGAATCAACAAGGGAAACCATTTTCGTTGCTAGAATTCTTGGGTTAATAGCCAAAAAGAGATTCATAAGCGTAGCCTCCTAAACATTTTGGATAATTTTTTCTGGGACCCGATTACATAGCCAACACTATGGCTCATTGACCTTACCATATTTAAAGAGAAGGTTAGCCTCGTTATGTCCTAAGGTAATTACTGTAACATCTTTAGATTTGGCTACTACTACAATAACCAAGAATAAAATAAACCACACAAAAAATCAATAAATAATACATAAAAGGAAACACATATTATAACTTACTTGGTGTGAATGGTGTGGGGAATGATGGTATTTGCACTAGTACTTCTTCTACAATGGGTATCCGATGGAACATCTATTCACCATCTAACCACCTAAGCTCCTCACACTTCATATAGAATTTAGAGTACTTGGTTGGATAAGTTCTAAAATTTTCCCCAAGTTGTTCTATAACACCTTCATCCATGTTCTCAATGGAGGAGAACTATTGTAGGGCCATTTGGCTAAAGCTAACACCCCCTCTCTATCATGAAGATCGTCTTTATCGATCAAAAATTTGGAAACCGATAAAACATAATAAGCATTTCAAATCATACAAAACAAAGAGAATAAAATATCTAATCATCTTAATAGGACTCACCTACTAGCACAATAAATGATTCTAGGTGGGTTTTGAAAAACTATGCCCATATGGCGAGTAATGAACAAGGTGTTATATTTGTGGTAGCATTTGAATTCTAGCATTGTCCAAATCCAAGACAAAAGTCTTAATCCTTCTAGACATTGACTTGAGCCCCCTGACCCTTGCCCCTTAGTAGATCCATCTATCATGAATTTTAAGATACCTTGATTCAGTCTAGGAAATAACATTTCAACTACGATGCCTGTTGTTTTAGTAGATAAATGCAACCATATCATTACATTGAAGTGACAAAGTAGGAATTCTAGGAATTCCTGGGCACCCTCTTGGAACCAAACTACCTAGTTTCCTACTCATGCATGGGGTGTGGGAGAACAAAGAATCCCTACTAGTTTTACTATGATCAGGATTGGCTTTAACATGACCCTGCATTTCACAATGAAAACATTAGTGTATAGTAAGTGCAATTTAAAATATCTATATGTGTGTGTGTGTGTGCTTGAAAATTTTTCTAAGTATTGGTTATGCTCTTATAGAGCACAATAATTTCCTATGAAAAATTTCTCTAAGTGGCAATTACATTTTTGTAAAGCATGGCAATTTTCTATAAAGAATTTTTTAAGAATGGAGCATGATAATAGTAGAACAAGCAATCAAACTGAAGTTTTTTCTAAATGTTTTTCCCACCCCTATAGCATTTCATGTAGTGTAGCAACTATAGCATCCCATGTAGGATAGCAACTGAACCCTATGTAGTGTAGTGGCTACACCTCATGCAGCATAGAAACTGAACCCTGTGTAGCATAGTAGCTATGTCCCATGTAGCGTAGCAAGCATCATGCTCTCAGAGAGCATAGAAACACATACAGTTAAACATTTCAAGCTTTCCAGTTCTGTTATCATGGATGACATGGCCCAAGAGTAGACATGGGACACTTGCAATGCCCTTACCTTGTTCCACCACATGGGACACAAAAAAAACCCTCCCTTTTGCATTACACTACATGGGATGCATAAAACCCTCATTCTATACCACCACGTGAGACACCCTTGCCATTACTTCAGCGTAAAATAAATGAGATAAGAAGGAAATTATGCATCGCTCTGAGCCACAATGATGGAAGCTGTGGCCATGACGTAATTGCTATGGTAGCAGCCGCCATGGTGTAGTAGCCAGGGTAGCAACCATTGCCATAGCGACAATAGCCATAGCGTAGTAGCAACAATGGTTGCAATGGCCAAGGCACTAGAACTATAAAGGAGGTAGTGACAATAGTAGTACCCACTTGGTAGATCACCCCATTTCTTGAAAAAAAAACAAACACACAACACAACAAAAGAATACACATGAAGGTAGCATAATAGTGTACCTCACAGACGATGCCTCTTGATGTTCTCCGATGCATGCTCTAGGGAGACTTTATGGTGTGTGCTCCCCTTCATCAATATTTGTAAGGCCCTTATGTCTACACTCACTTTTGTGCACCATTGTCTTGTTATCAAGCTTTTCCCTATCGATGGTTACGCTTTGTAAGTGTTACACTCTCTTTTCTAGGCTACGTTATGCTCTGGACTATTAGCTCTAACAGTGAAAATCATAGGCTTACCATGGGTAAACCCTTATTTATACGCTCCGGGGTTACATGACATGTCATTTTTTTGGGATGTACCATGTCCCACGTGTAATGTAGGATGCTCTATGTCCCATGTGTAACATGGACCATCCCATGTCCCAAATGTAACACAGGACATCCCATCTTCCATGTAGTGTAGCACATAGGTTTCCTAAAAGAAAGAGATTTTAAATATTTTTTTCTATCTAGTGAACATTTGATTCACTTTAAGCCTTTGAATTTGGCTCAAAGCTTCACACTGTAGGCATAGTTATGGTCTACTAAGATCTTAAACTGGAAATTTTGGAATTCTTTTTACATCATATGCATAGTCACAATCTACTAAGACCTTAAATTGGCAATTTTGAAATATAGTTTTACACCCTATGCATAGTCATGGTTTGCTAAGACCTTAAATTGGCAATTTTGAAATATTGCATAATTACTTTGCATGCATTTTACTTCATGTTACTTTGTCAGGTAGGTACCACTTGATGTCTTTTGTTCTTTGGCTATTTTGGAGGATCGCTTGGGAAAATGGCCACACACAATGATCTCCATTCATCTTTAATCTTGATCAAACCCCATGGTAGATTCATGAGACACCTGAACATAGAGATAGTGGACTTTGAATTGCCTCCTTGTGACACCAATCTAGCATCCTTAGAAACATCACTGGACTAGCCATAATATCTGGTCCAAGCCTTAGATTTAGAATCTAGTGATATAACCGAAGATCCACTTATAGAAACCCTTGTAATAACATGTAAAGTTGATTCAAAAACATTAAAGATTAGCTCTTTAATGGAGCCACAAATTCAACAAAATATCTCTAGAGTCCTCAATGATAATGTCAAAGTGTTTCCATGGTCTTACGAAGATATGTCGGGCTTAGACCCATGCATAATACAACACAACATTATCTTAGATTCATGTGTTAAAGTAGTCAAACAGATAGCTCATAAAATTAAACCAAAGATTGGGTTCATCTAGATGGTTGATTATGTAGACTAGGTATCAAAGATCATGATGGTCCCTAAGAAAACTAGGGGTATATGCATCTATATAGACTTCCAAGATTTGAACAAGGCAAGCATCAAGGATAATATCCCCTTGCCTAGTATCAACAATCTTGTTGATACTATAGCTAGTCATGCCTTGCTATCCTTCATGGATGGATTCTCAAAATACAATTAAATCTATATAAACCCAGAACATCAACTTGCTACTACATTCATGACCCCTTGGGGAACATTTTATTATATGATGATGCCCTTCGAACTAAAAAATGCCAGAGAAACATACCAATGGGAAATGACTTACATTTTTAGTGACTATCTTTTCGAATGACTAAATGACTACGTGGACGATATAGTAGTCAAATCCAAGAAAGCTCTTGATCATGTAAACGACTTGAACCTAGTCCTTCAACGTTGCTGAAGGCATAACCTTCATCTCAATCCTAAAAAGTGTGTCTTCAGCATCAAAACTAGATGCATGCTAGGCTTCATAGTGTCAGAAACAAGAATACGTGTTGACCCAGACAAAGTCAAGGCCATTATCAACTTAGCACTACCCACAAACCTTAAAGAGTTGTGCATATTGTAAGGTAGGGTATAGTTCATATAGAGGTTTATCTCAAGGTGAATAGATAAATTACATCCAATACAACACCTAATCAAGAAAGGAGCTAACTTTGAGTGGATGAACCAATGCCAAGAAGCATTTGATACCTTGAGAAAAGAGCTTATTCATCTTCCTACCATTTACCCTCCACAAAGAGATAAGCCTTTCTACATTTACATTGTAGCTTCAAACATATCCATTGTTACCTTGCTCCACCAAAAGAGAGATTATGGCTTTTTAATTGTTGTTTACTACCTAAGTCATGCATTGATAGCTTACTAGGCAAAATACAATGATGTAAAGAAAAATTTTTTGGCCTTAGTATTTGCACTTGAAAAATGGAGATACTATTTGTTTCATAGTCAGGTAAACATCATTTGCAAAAATAATATACTCAAGGCCATGACAACTAACATATATGAAAGTAGTAGGATAGCTAGGTGGAAAGAAATAACTATAGAGTTTGACCTACATTACGTATTAAAATCATCCACAAAGGTTCATGTAATAGCTATGCAACTTAGAGCTTCGCCTACAAATGACCAAGCAAAAATAGATCGTAAATTCCTAGACAAGCATGTTAGTAGCATAAGCCTAGTAGCTATAGATTTTGAAGCTATTTTACACTTTGAGGGTGCCTTAACCACATAAGGTGGTACTGCTACTACTGCTCTCACATTTCCCTCTAGAGAGATCTGACCTTTCACATACCACTTCATGTTTGTTTGCATGAATAATGTAGTAGAATACAAGGCTTTCCTTAGGGGCATTCTAGTAGCTCAGGAGTTAGAGATCCAAAGTTTAGGAATTCAAGGTGATTCACAATTGGTCATTAACCAAGTTACAAAGGTCTATGCTTATAAAGCATAACACTTATAGCCTTACTATGATTTGGAAAAATATTTACTAAAATAATTTGCAAATTTGGACATTCAATACATCCCCTACAATGAAAACACTATAGTCAATGCATTAGCCACTTTAGCTTTAAGTGTGACACCATACATGTTTGTTATCTTACCTGCTTCAATAGTAAAATTAACTAATCCTATCATTCACACACCAAGTATCACATCTGTAAGTGCATCCCATACTCAAGAATGATATGATAACATCAAAACATACCTTCAACATGGTGAACCTCCATAGAACCTAACATCTACCCAAAAAGATGCAATGAGAAAACGAGCATGGTAGTAGGTGACAATGCTCTATGTCATAGGTCTTACGATGGGATATTACTAACTTGCATAAGTGGTGATGAAGCCAAAAGAATCATTAATCAAATCCATGAGGGACTATGTGGAAGGCATATAGCTCCTAGGGAAACGGTGGCAAAAATTAGATGTTTAGGATACTACTAGCCTTATATGGAGTGTGATTGCATTTCTAAGATCAAGACATGCGACGTATGCCAACGCCATGGAAATCTAATACATGTATCACCTATCGAGTTGCACACAATGCAAATTACATGGCCATTTTAACACTAGGGATTAGACATTATAGGGCCAATAGCACCTAAGTATTTTGTAGGACATAGCTTTATTATCATTGCAATTGAATATATCACAAAGTGGGTGGTAGCTATTCCCCTTAGAAAGACCACATCTCAATAGGTTTGCAAATTCATCTTAGATAATATAGTGATTTGATTCAGACTTCCTATGACCATCATTATAGATAATGACCCCAATTTAGTAGCATAGAAACTAGAGCTTTTTGTGAGAACCTTGGCATTATACACTCTTTCTCATCATCATACTACCCTCAAGAAAACAACCAAGCAGAAGCTACTAATAAATCCATTGTCAACCTTTTAAAGAAGATGCTCAATAGTAGCAAGTGACGATGGCATGAGCAACTCATCCACATGCTTTGGGCCTATCGCCCAACATGTAGAACTGCAACAAGTAAGACATCATATAGTCTTATAAATCGATCTAAAGTATTGTTACCTCTTGAATTGCAAGTCCTATTGCTTTGAATGATCCTTTGAAACTTTATGGATGAGGCTCAAAACAATGAGTTAAGAATCATTGATCTTGAATCTAAGAAGAGCACATCCAAATGCTTAATCACATCAAGTGGTGTCAAGAAAAACAATGGAAAAAGCATCATTGTAATCTACACCAATGCATGATTAAGAAAGGGGATCTTGAACTCAAGGCCATTTTCAAGCTTGTTAACAAATGCTTAGCTAACTAGGAAGGGCCTTTCTTGATCACAAAAGTGTATGAAAATGGGTCATTCAAGCTTGCTAACTTAGAAAGAAATGAGCTCACTAATCCTGTCAATAATCTATACCTAAAATCGTATTATGCCTAACATGTAGTATCACGCTAATAATAAAGCAAGGTAAATAGATTTTTTGCTATGATGTTAAACTGGCATAGAGTATCTACTATGATGTTAAACTAGCATAGAGCATCTGCTATGATGTTAAACTGGCACAACTCAGCCACCATGATGTTAAACTAGCATAGAATGTCCTTGGGCTATGACATTAAACTGGCACCCACAGCATGGTTTTCTATGAACTTAAATTGGCCATCCACCATCCACTATAACATTAAACTAGCAAAATAGTCTGCTAGGATCTAAAACTAGCACAACATGGTCTACTTAGATCTTAAACTGGGAGGACAGTTTGCTGGGACTTTAAACTAGCATAGCAAATAGTCTACCAAGACCTAAAACCAGGTTCACAAGTCAACATCTATGATTCAACATCTGTGATCTTGTGAACAAGAAAGCAAGCATACTTCTGATCTTCCATTTCCTATCTACACCTCTTGGGCAAGATGGGGTGGGATGTTGTAGTTCTAGAATGAAGTTTGCATCACAAAGGAAAAATTGTTTGGGACATTTACAATGTTGTCATTCCTGGCATCTTGCTAAGCTTCTAGAGCTACTGCCACCATCGCTAATCATCCTAGTTGTAGCTCTCTTTTTTAGCACCTCTCGTTGGAGTCCCAACACTATTGTGGCCCAACCATAATGTTACTGTCTTCTAGCCCTTTACATTGTCAGAGTCTAGAAGAGAATTCATAAATTGGGCTTCACACTCTATGGCTGAATTTCCTAACTCTTGCCTTTGGTGAGGATTCCTGAGCACCTACATTACCATTGCTCCTAGCCTCTTGAGTGCTTACTTCCAGTATGGTCGTTGGAGCTTTCTAGCCTACCACCACTGATGCCTGCAATGGCCTACCACCTACATGCACTTGACATAGCACTTTTAGTCCTTGTAATGTCCCAAGCAGATAGGAATTCACCCTTACTTCATATGAGGGTTGTTTCTTTTGATTTTCTCTTTGTTGCATTTGCAGGATAAAGCTAGGATGGCATCATTTAGGAATGCATTTCACCACAAGAGAAAGACACTACATTGTTCCAAAGTACCTACTTTGACTAGCATAGCTACTTGAAAGCACATATCCTAATACCTCGTAAACTAACCTAACCACTACTTCACACTCTTACAATTTCCCACATCCCCTCGCAAGCTTTCCCAATACAGATAAAACCCTTTCTCATGCTTAACCACTAAATCCATGATGGACATAACACAATTCACCCCATGGAAGCCTTTGTAGGTTGGTCAAAGCCGCATACAAATGTAACACAACCCATCCTGGGGAGGAAACACCTATTCTATGGTGGTGATATGGTTGCCTTCAAGTGGATATGGGTGTGTGATGCATTTCCTCAGAAAAAAATAACAAAACAACAAAAATTGGGGGGCGGGGTATGTGGGGGAGGGGGTGATGAAGAAGAAGAGAAGGAAAAATAAAATAAAATGAGATAAGACAAGTGCCTAAGTCAAATGGCACAAATTCCACTTTTCAACCATCTTAGCCTTGGATTAACCATCTCTAAGCATTCTGATGAGAGGTAAAAATCCAAAGGGGAAAGACATCTAGGTGTGCTGACTCCCTCATAAGCACTCCAATGAGGGATCAAACTATGACAACAGGTTGTCATGGCATCACATCCTATTTTTCCTTTTCCATTCATTTCCTTCTAATGCATCTACATATTCCCTAGTCCCTTCAATTCTACCTTACTTCATTTCCCTAGCACTCTCAAGCAAAGTAAAGCACTGTCTAAGTGGGCATCGATGAATAGCGTTGGTGTTGCATTCATCATGGTGTTTTGTATTCTTTGTTGACATCTCTTGGGTAAATCCTCCAGACATTGACAAAGAGGGGCTAGTGAAACACCACTAATTTTAGGCTCTCATGACTTAGCATTAGAGCATTGAATCTTGGAAAAAATTTCTCTATGCTTGATGTCACACTATGTTGCATAGATAGCATGGCACCCTAGAAGTCCTAATGCCTGTAAAGGTTTTTCTAAGTCTATCTGCTCCACTCTTGAGCATAGCCATTATAGCACCCATTTGCAAGGCCAGTTTGCACAAAAAGGACACTAAGGACAAAAGTTTTCTATCTTCCAAGCTAACAAGCTTGCTATACTCTCTAGCTTTCCTAGCTTGACACATGCCTTGGTTGCTAATCCACTCAAGTGCTAGGCTAAGAGGTATCAAAAATGCTTAGAATGGGCTAAAAATTTTGGCAAATTTTCTATCTTTAGACCTGCTACACTCCACTATGCTGCACAACGTAGACAACATAGTAGGCCATGTGGAACTAAAATTTTCCTTAGTGTTGGACCAGACATAGAAGGTGCATTTGGAAATTCTTTGACTTCCTAGGCTACCTGTGCTACTTCATCCTCAGAGCATGATTAGAGTTCCAATGTAGAGCATTACAAGTTTGGTTAGAATTCATTCAAAATTATATCTTATGCTATGCTATGCTACATAGTGTAGATAGCTTAGTAGAGGTGATAGGGTCAAAAATTTCTCAAGTATGAAACAAAGAGGTATTAGGCTTCTTCTACATGAAAAGTGTAGTTGCTGATTGTTGAAGTTGCTTGCCTTGCTAAATCTCATAGTGATATTTGCAATTTTGTGATAAAATTTATTCAAAAATGAGTGCTATGATCTGCTACGCTATGCAATGTAGATAGCATAGTAGGCTAAAAATCAAAAAATATTTCTATGTGTTCACACTACACTTCGTTATGTTGGACAATGTAGATAGCATAACACTGAGAAAAGGCTTCCAAATGCCTCAAAAAGCCCTTAGAATTTAGCATCAACCTTTATTTTAGCTTTTTCATCTCTCCAACAACCAAGATCAATAATTTTCTTTGCTTTTGCACCCCTTGTTGATCCCCAAAGTTGTTCCTACACTTCACCCGACTCAGAAGAGGAGGGAAGACATAGTCCTAGAGCATAAGGCTCCAAGTTGCATTTGTTTTGGGAATTTTTGTAAAAAATATGGTAGTGTTTTAGACTTTTTCACATGCAGTTTAGGTAATATGGTCAGAGTTTGGTATATTTTCAGCCCCTATTCTTATCCTATTAAGTGTAGCACCATACTTTGAGTGCAGCACATCAGCATGACACATTCATGATTGTGCTACATGGGATCCAAGACATGTGGCATCCAAACTATGTCTCCCCTCCAACCCTAACTCTATAAATACCCAAATAATTAACATTCTAATGGTTTTCTTTCGCAGTTGTCTTTGGCAAGTGATTGGCAAGGAAAAGGTTGATGAGCAGAAAATCTTAGTATTAAGAGCATTACTAATATCTTCCTCACTCCTACACTTGAACGTGACACCTGCACCTCACAATCGCATAGCATAGCAACTACTAGCCCAACAAGCTTTAGCTCTTTTCTGTTAACATTGCATCTACAACAACCTAAGAATTGTGACCCTGTTACTTTGTTGCCCAGTTATGCCTGTCTAACACTACCTACCAGTTGTACACATCATTTGATCAATATTCACATCCCCCAATCTTGGGGTGGTGAATTTCCTCACATTCCCTCTCATTTTATTTTTTCTATAGCACATATTTTAAATTGTTAGCATACCTATTTCTTTCTATTGTCATGATACATGCACATTGATATTCTCTCACTGTTATGCATGTTGCATTCTTACCTATTCCAAATCCTATGCATGACACTCTAAAATCATTATTCGTAAATTATTATTGGACACCACATAAGTCCCTAACTAATTAACTAGACCATTTATGGCACCCCATTTCTATCTTTTCTAGCACAACCCTCCTACGAACTTGAGGTTAGGTTGTGCACCTAACAACCGCTTAGTATTCCAGCCACTAACATTTTTAGACACTACAATCATCATTGTTATTCAAGGTAAGGAAGGTTATAATTAAGCTACTAGGTTGGGTTTAGGAAAATGGTAATAGGATTGAAATGGAATAAGCACTCTTGACACTATAAGATAAACTCACCAAATCTTTCACATTTAGGTCATTTGGAAATTTGTTGCCATGATGAGTTGCACCTTTGTGATGACTCTACGATTCATCTTGCAAGCACAACTCCAAGAAAATAAGAAACATGATAATGAAAACATGTTGTTGAAAAACCATAAAATTTTGAGGCCCTCTTGCTTCACCAGGGTCTTGGAATTTAGGTAAGGACTTCCACAAGTGGAGAGTCATGATGGTTTGACAAGAAAATGGACACACTGAGGTTTGACTATTCAGTTCAGCAAGTTCTCTACCTCTACACCTAACAGGCCTGATGGACTCTCTAGCCTACCCACCTAGGTGATTCACCCGACTATCAGTCTACTTAGAAACTATGCTAGGAGTTGTCGGTGGTGTTCAGGATGGAGAAAAAAATTCGGCAAGTTTTCTAGTAGAGACGACTGCTACGCTGTGCAGTGTATCAAGCCTTTGAAAAATCAATCAAGTGTTCAAATACAAGTTTTATCAAGATGTTCATGCAAGTCAAAGTCAGAAATTAGCCGACACAGGGTGCTATGCTATGTAGCATAGCACAACATAGCAAGGGCAAAACAAGCAAAGTTTTCTCATTGCAGTTTTGACAGAAGTGAAAATTACATTAGCTGCTACAATACGTAGCATAGCATAGCATAGCAAATATGAAAAATGATAAAATGCTCCAAACATTAACCCTGCATGTGCTAAGGCTTTCAGCAAAAGCTAGTGACTCCAATGCAAGTTTTTTGTTTATACTAGTGGGTACACTGTGCTATGTAACATAGTGTAGTACAACATAGCAAACAACTATGCTCTGCCAACATGCTATGCTACATAGCATAGCATAGCATAGTAATTAGCTATGCTACTTCGATGTGCTTCATTTCTTGCTGATATTTTTGGCACATTGAATTCCAGCATGTGCAGTTTTGATAACATGGTTGTAGTATAGTAGGTTCACGACTAGTTTTGTGCACATCTACATAGTACGGGCACATCAGTATCTCATGGGCCTAAGATATGTCGCATCCAAGCCTCATTTTTGGCAAGGGTTGGCATTTTTTTGTTGTTGGCATTTTTTGTGGTTGGCATTTTTATTTTGTGGTTGGAAATATGTTGGTAGGTTAGCAATCTGGGTTGGCATTTTTGCATTGGCATTTTGCACATTGGCTTTTCTACATTGGATTTTAAGTTCACACTCAAAAGCATAGTTGGCATATTTTGAGTGTTCCAGTCATTCTTGAACTCTCTATGTCCCTCTGGCATTGTATAACTTGTTACACATTTTCAAACAAGGAAGAGAATTGAACCCATGACTTTGCAATGGTGCATTTTCTTATCCTAGTTTATTCTATTATCTCTTTATAGTTATCATTGTTTAGGATTATTTTCTTTATTCCTATATTTATTGATCATCATTTTTTCCTCATGTATCTCATACTCAAAATAATGTTTATGAAAGGTTAAGTTACACTAATTAAGTCCCTATCTAATTAACTAGAGCATTCAGAGCACCCTGCTTCTGTTTTATCCAACACGACCCTCGCATGGATCTGGGGTTAAATTGTTTGCTCGGCAACCTCTCGGTGTTTCTAGCCACTAATGTTTTTGGTCGCTATAGTTTTTGGCACTAGAAGGAGGTCCTTTTGGTGCCCTTTTTTGTGTTTCATTAGTAGTTCTTCATGCTCTCTGTACTTTGTTACCTATTAGCGTAAACATTACACCCTTGTGATTGTTTACACATCATGTGGTATAGGCTGGTTGCAACAATAGTTCCTTTTAAACCTTGCAAGATAGAAAGCCTTCGATCACCTCTTGATCTCTTTATTTTCTTGTTCGCAAACCACTTTTAACTTCACAAAAATGATTTCCTCAACCACTTCTATTGCTACCTCTAATGTTGAGATCCCTTTTTTAGTTTAGGGCATCATAGTTACTGAGCAACCACTTAGCTTAGTGCAAGGGCCATGCCGAACTCTCAGGACCCAAAATTGATCACCCAAGATCTTGGCACAAAAAACCGAGCTTTACAATTTTCTTTGCACTAAGGTCTAGGTAAATCTACCCTTAGATGCACAAGAACTTGAAGAAAAATGTAGCCTTGAGTTCATTTACTACAATGGGAGGGAATTTATTTCCACTCCCAACCTTTCCATTCCTCTGATGCAAATGTATCAGTGGATATTAGATTAGCTGATATAGATAACTAGGCCTAGGGAGCATCAAGACAGGACATCTCACTATGACGAGGCATTTTAAGATGGGCAAGAAGACCTGGATTCCTAGTTTGAGATTGGGGGTCAAACTAACCTTGCCACCATCCCTACCACCCTATCTTTCTGATCAAACCCATTGTTCACTACTACTCCCTTTATGATCACATTTGCACCATCGCAACCCACACTTTCATTGGCAATGGGTAGTCATGCCATGTCCTTGGCATATCAACATGACTATTTCCCCATATCATTCCCAAGCACTATCCCCCACCCCTGCAATCTGTTCCCCAATCCATTCCTGCATCATACCACACACTGATCATGGCTACCCTACCTTACGTCCACATAGTACCTACACCGCAGTTGGATATACTTCTTGCATCCATTCTGGTGTCTACACCTATTCCACTTTCAGCTACGGGCCGACCCCCAAACATGTGGTGGACACCATTCACTTCCCTCCTATTTCACAACCTTTACAAATGTTCCACTACATCCACCATCAAACGTACCATGTCCTGTAAATGGTACAACCAAGCGGGGGACTATGGTCTGCCCCATTGATCACACAAACCACCTATCCTATGACATTACTAGTAGCTGCTGCTCCAACAGCACCATCCACTAGGTGGTGGATAGCATAGGTAGCACCTTTCATAGGAGTCATCCCAACAGCACTGCCTATGAGCCAGGCTGCTACCCCTACTACACCACCAATGGTAGCTACCGTTGCAGCACCACAACCATCTATATTACCCCCAGGACTAGATAAAGCATTTCAACTTATCTAGATCCTTACTAATGAGGTTTGATGCCTCAAAGCTACCAGTTCTATCATGGTACAAGTCATGGATTTCTATCATGATGATCCCATTAGCCCAGCAGTCCCATGCTAATGTTACCCCCTAGGATGCCACTCCCCCACTTCACAAAATACAATGGGAAAGGTGATCCCAATGCACATCTTGTTATATTTAGATCTAAGTCCCTTATTCTGCAACAATGGTCGCACACAATCATCTGCATCTTTACTATGTCTCTAATAGGCAAGGCTTTGGACTGGTACCACGCACTCCCACCCTTTTCTATCTCAACGCTATAGGAGCTGCTAACTCATTTCATAACTCATTTCAAGTACAACTTGAGACCAGAGGTTATGCTTGATCAGTTAATGAGTGTGAAGCAAGATCCACTGGAATCAGTCCAGAAATTTATATAGTGGTGGAGTGCTACCTTGCATGAGATCCATGAGCCTATTGCATAGGCCCATCTATTGGTCATCTTTAAGGGTGTAGTGAACGACTTCATTAAGTCCAAACTATATTCTCTCGCTTCACAAACTCTTAGTTAGGCTTTTTCCCATACTAAGAGCATACAAGATGTGGTTGAGACGAGTAAAGATCTGGCCTATGTTGCATACAAGAACATGTTTATTAACAAGGACAAAGATAAGGGAAAGGCTGCAACAACCATAGTGGCTGTTGTGGCAAACAAAGCAACAAGAAGGTGGCCACTGCGTTGACTAGCAATGCACCCAACCTAAGCAATATGACTCAACCTTCCACCTCGACACCAGAACCATCCAGCCTGCCTAAGCCTAACTTTGAGCATAAAGATTGCTCTAAGTATACCCCGCTACTAGTCAAGCCTTCAGAACTTCTGAAGTAATTACTGGGGGTAGGGTACATTTAACACAAGCGGATGTTAGAGGAGGTGGCCAAAAGACATCAACGGTACTAAGAACTCCTTAAGAACCCCTCCTTGGCTTTACCCAATGAGCCCCCAGTTCCTAAGAATTTCAGGCTAGAATGATTCTGTGACTACCATCAACTGTGTGGTCATGACACATATTACTATTTGGCATTAAAGGATGACATTCAAAGAATGATTGATGAAGGGAAGTTGGTTCTAGAAGAAAGCAACCCTGTGCGTCTTGAGAATCAATCTATGCATGTTTACATAGATCCACTTAATGCCAAAAACACCAACTACATTATCAATGCTATCGATGTTGACAGTAATCCCAAACTACCTTAGCAACCGTTTGTGGTTTGCATGCCTCAATGTAGTGCACCTAGACCACCACCAGCTAAAAAACTGCCGCAGCAACCATTTTTCCTAAATGTCCCTCTTCAGACATCCACCCCTGCATCTTCTATAAACAAGATCTTACTACCACCTATACTAACACCACGAACACCATTCATCATTAGGGGGCCATACCATTCAATCGCGCACACCCCGCATAAGATGGCACCACAGCCTTCTTGTCCAAGAAAATGAGAAGAGCATTTGATAGGTGAAGTGGCAATAGAATGTACTACCCCAAGTCCTTCGAAGCCTACTCCCTTATCCTTTGCATCTACATTCACCTCATCATGAAAAAATAATGCTGCTACGTGCGCACAGTCATTGCTACCTCGCTCAAAAGGATTTGATCCAAAACCCAAAGCTACTCCTCCTTGGGAAATTTGTCTCCTAGGACAAATGGAAGAGGAGAAGGACAGTAAACAATAGGAATGTGGATAAGACCTTTTAAGTGCTCTTACTCAGGTCAAGCAAGCTCTAAAAAAATATAATGTTGAGGTTGTACGACTTGATAATGACTTTCACTACACACTGTGAGACTCTGGTTCACATGTTAATGAAAATACCAATTGACGAGAACATGCTAGTAGAAGAGAAAGCAATTCACTTGGATATGCTTCCACCTACTCCTAGAGAATTGTAGCTATCCCAATTGGCATTCTATGATGATTCCATTTCTAAAAAGGGTTAGGTAACTATAGCACCTATATTCATCATAATTCGAGTTAGCCAACATAAGATCCGAAGAGTACACTTTGATGATGGGGCTGCTATGAATGTCATCCCATTCCCTATTATGGATAAACTAGGTTTGGTAGACCAAATCAAACCCAGGACAACATCATGCTTGAAGTCAATGGGGCATGAGTCATGATGAAAGGCATTGTCCACATTCACTTTATAGTAGGGGACCAGTTCCCTACCACTGCAACATTTATCGTGGTGGAAGAGATGCTCGAGTTTAACCTAATCCTAGGGAGGTCCTAGTTAGCCCAACTTAGGGTTGTCTCTTCACCCATACATCAGGAATTCCATATACCCTATTCAAGCAAGGAGGTGATGATCCAAGGTGATGAGGTAGCAATGTAGGCAATAAACAACATAGATATGGAGTAGGGTTTAGAGGTCATAACCTCTGAGAACGAGATGCATGTCTCCATTGATACTAACTGTTTAACGAAAGAGCCAACCCAACATGCTGGTTTAAAAAATGAAAATGCATGGGCTAATTTGCCTTTTCAAGTAAAAGACAATGATGTATATGAATGTCCATGTAAAGCTTCTCGACCTTACATCTCACAAAATCCACAATGGGTCAAAAATCATTTATGTATAGTGTAGCAACTCCACTGCTTTCTACCTAGTTAACATCCATTATACATTTCTTTCTTGCTTACTTTACATACATTCATCTACACTAGGCACCTAACTTATTCTTTAAAACCGTTTGCATATTCTCCATTTATGTTACATCATGGCCTGCTAAGGCCTAAAACTAGAAAAATGTTTTGTTTAGGATTACGTCGTGGCCTACTAAGGCCAAAAACTAGCAAAATTTTTTGTTCACATTACGCCACAGCTCGTTAAGGCCTAAAATTGGCAAAACATTTTTTATACCATCATTACATAGCCCGCAATGGCCTAAAACTACACACAGCCTGCTAAGGCCTAAAACTAGCAAAAAAATTTTTTGTTCACATTACCTCATGGTCCACTAAGGCCTAAAACTGGCAAAAATCCTTCATTTACATTACACCACTACAACCCGCTAAGGCCTAAAACTGGCAAAATTTTCCATGTACATTATGTTACGGCCCACTAAGGCCTAAAACTGGCAAAAGTTTTTGTTTATGATTACGCCACCACCCGCTAAGGCTTAAAACTAGCAAAAATATTTTTGTTCACATTACCCCATGGCCTACTAAGGCCTAAAACTAGCAAAAATCCTTTCTTTACATTACATCATTCTAGTCCACTAAGGTCTAAACCTAGCAAAATTTTTTTTGTACATTATGTTACGGCTTGCGAAGGCCTAAAACTAGCAAAATTTTCCATGTACATTATGTTACAGCCCACTAAGGCCTAAAACTGGCAAAAGTTTCTACCCCCATCACCCCGCAGCCCGCTAAGGACCAGAACTGGCAAAATTCATTACCCCATGTATCCACAATGGCCCAAAATGGCCTAAAACTAGTGATGCCTTGGAATGGCCTTAAACTACCACTATGGCCCACTAGGGCCTAAAACTGGCTATTTGAAAAAATAAATAATAAAAGAAACTCCTGTTTCTTATCACCTGACCAAGGCTCGAAATGGTGTAAAACTAAGACCAAAAGATGATAAAAATCGATCACATAGACAATATGCAAGCTAAAACAAAATATATCTTTTCATAATTCATTTCCATTGAAAATTTCAATTAAATAATGTTTGCAATATTCTTGCAAAAAATACACAATAAGATCCCTTTCTCTCATTCATTGTCTTCCTCTGCATTATCTTCCCCTGCATCATTGTTCCCACCCTTAGAAGGCCTTACTTCTTCATCCGGAATCTATATCATAGAAAATGAAGTAGTCAACTAGAGTCGCAATAAAAGCTAGAATGAAATAAACTGTTGCATCATAAGAAAGTGACTAACCTGAGATGACCCCACGTCTGTCTCAGGGGGAATGCAATCCAAACCAATCTCATGGAATTTCCAAACCTCCTCCTCTATAATATCCACCCAGTGCCTATTGCCCAAGTTCGTGTCTGCTGCAACTTTCTCCTTTTCAATAGCTATCCATCTTGGCGACCCTAGTGAAAAGGAGGCAGTGGTGGTCTCACCCATGGGGAAACTCACTTCCTGTTCTGGGGATTCACTGACCATCACTTGTTGCATGAATTTTTTTTAAGCCCTAGAAGCACCAATGACATCCAGGAATACTTCTTGAGTATACAACTTAATAGAAGCATCCCAATATTGTTTACAATAGGTGACACATTCTAGTTTATACATATGCTTGTGGTTTTTATGGGAATTCCCCCACTCATAAACTCTTGTGCTATAATCTTTCAAATCCTAGTTCTTCTATGCCAACAAGGCAACTTGCATTCACTGCTCAATTATTTCGCATATGGCCTCATTGTTGCACTGCATGGTCATCTAATATCTTGCATAATCAATGACAATCGTGCACCAACTGCCATCATTGGTATCAAGGGCCAAAAGAAACTCATTTCTGGAGTGGAGGTCTCCCACCTCAGTGGTCATATTGTCTTTCTCCTTCTCAATCTTCTAGACCCATTTCCATAGGTCTTCATTTACATGCCTACACTCCCACAGGGAGCATGCCAAGTACAACATGCATTCACTAGCCCCATTGTATATGTAATGAGGAACCTCAATCACTTTTGGTGGGAATGCAGGCATGATGTTGACCTTGACTACTTGTTTTAGGTCCCACTTGAGGTGAGAGGCTATCAACTGCACATAAAATGCATTAGTCACTGTAGTGTAGCAAATGTTTAGCAATCCAAAAAGTCTAGCATAGAAATTTAAAAAAGCCTGGCATAGCTACTTCACTTATCGACTTTCAGATTGATCTACTTGAGACAGTCGATCATGTCATTGACCACCCCCTACATGAACGAAAACTTATCGGGGGTCTCGGTCCATGGTTTCAGCTTGATCAAAGAAGGGCCTGCAGTGCCAACTATGGTATCTGCTATGTAATGAAAATGTATCAAGTATAATCAAGAGGACTACAATAAAGCTGATGAGAAACACAAATGACAGTGTAAAGGCTCCTACCCAGCAAACCCTTAGGGGTAATAGCAGGGGGATCGCCCATTAACATATTGTCAAATATGTGGTTAAACTCACTAGCATCTAGTTGTAGCTCCCCTCCTTCTTGATAACTCAGCACCATGGCAGCACCCTCTACATCCATCTAATCCTCCAACACTGAACTACATTCAGCAAAGGGATCATTGGCAGAGGTCACTTCCCAGTTGACAAGGTCCTCTTCTTTATTTTCTAGAGCCCTTCTCTTTGTGGTGCCAGCATCCTCCTCATTAGCAGGAGAGTCTTCCTCATCGGAAAAAATGTCCTCCTCATTAGTAGGAGTGTTTTCCTTATTGACGAGAGATCCTTCCTTTGCATTAGAAGCTCCTTCTTTCTTGACTGGGGCCCTTTCCTCTATGGCCAGGGCCCCTGCACTTTTATTAGGTGCCTCTTCTTCTTCTTCTTCCTCTGGTAGCAAAGTGTGTTCACATTAGGCTAAAACATACTAACTTAAAACTAATGCTATGCTATGCTACGCTACCTAGCATAGCACAACATAGCAAGCATAAACCAAATAAACAAAATAACAAACATAAAGAAGATGCATTTACCAATGGGAGGCTATATTCTACGTAACATAAACCATAGTCTCTGTCCCCCTACTTCATCCGTATGAGGAGGCTCCTCAACCAAATGAGACCTTTTGTGTTATAGCTTTGTGCCCATCGTCTCCCCAATGAGGCATTTTCCCTTTGATATGCTACCTATAGTAGCAGGGGGTACCTCTCCTATGTTGTCCTCACCATGGAAGTTGTGGGCCACCCAATCCCTAGTCATCATTGAAAATGACTTCCTAATAGCTTCTAGGGATCCTGGGATTGGGTGGTGTGGAAGACTTGGCAAATCCATGATTTAGAAATCTGGTTCTGATTTTGCATCAACTAGAATCCATTCTCACGAACTATGAAGAATTCTACAAAGCACCACAAGAAGGCTAGAAAGAACGCATGATGCACATTGAAATGGGATTTAGGCTTCTCATAAATATTGACCATTTCATCCTGCAGACCTTTGCAAAGATGTTTGGCCCAGTTGTAATGGGTCTTCTCTTCCATGACCTATCTCATTACTCAAGCTTGCTCAATCCCAATGATCTTACCTTGGGAGAGTAGCTTGGGAAAAGCACGAGCATGGAATATGGGGTAAACCATTTTGGCCACTTTTAGCATAGCTGCTTCAATAGGGATCTCCTTTCACCCTTTCGTCACCCCTAGCCACTCCTCAATGTCCCCGTGATGGTTTGCTTCTTTTTCTTCTTTTCTCCCATGAGAAGACCATCAGAAGGGACACTGAAGAGATCTGCAAATAGCTAGTCATTAATCTCAAGGACCACTAGCACACTATGCACACGCACGTAGAAGCGGTATGCTATTTCAGAAAAGGAGTCAGCTAGGGCAAGCATCTCAATAGCAGTGAAACTTGGGTTCATAGCCAAGAATATTTCCATGAGCCTAGCATCCTGAAGATTGTTGGTGAGCAATTTTGGGGCCTCGTTGCAAAGCCAACGTTGGGTCTCGTCTACCTCCCCATACTTGAAGTAAATGTTGGCTTCATTATGCCTAGAGGTGATCATGGTGACCTCCTAGGATTTCTTCACTACTGTAGCAGATTACAAAAGGAAAAGGTAAAAAGTTAAACAAAATAGAAAAAATAGAAGAATTATAAGAACAACACTCAAACATGCAAACAATTCATGGTTTAGCGTACCAGGTTTGAATGAAAACATGAATGGTGGAAGATCCTCTGACACATCTTCAATGGTGATTGGCCTAAGGAATGTCCAATCCCCATCCAACCAACTGAACTACTTACAACTATTGTAAAACTGGGGGTATTAGGTTGGATAGGTTTTGTATTCACCCCTGCATTGGCCTATCATGCTAGCACACATATTCCTAGCAGAGGAAAAATCCTGTAGCTCCATCTTTGCCAAGGCCAAGGAATCAGTATCACTATGAATCCCACTCTTATTGACGTAAAACTTGGTAACAAAAAGAGCACATGCACTGCTAAAATTTTTTACCTAGCATAGCATGCATCGCATAGCATAGCATAATATGTTTACAGAACTCACTCTTTGGCACAATAAATGGTTCCTACTGAGTTTTGAAAATAGGTTTCCATGTGGCAAGCAACAAACAATGTGTTGTACAAGTGGTAGCAATTATATTTGGGCATTTCCCAGATCCAAGTCAGATGCCTCAAGCTTTTTGGGTGCTAACATGGTCCTCCTACCTGCTCACCCCTGATTACTCCATTGATCATAAATCTTAGAATACCTCAGTTTGTCCCAAGAAATAGGGTTTTTGTAATTTTGGCTGCTACCTCCTTAGATAAGTATGACCAAAAGATCACACTAAAGTATTGGAGGAGAAATTGTAAGAAGTCTTGTGCACCTTACCAAAACCAATTGTCTACCAGTCCACACGTGCATGAGGTTGAGGAATGTTGGCCATCAATTCACTTAGGAAACATAGAACCCCTACAATTTCTAGGATGATCAAGATGGGTCTTAACAACACCCTACACAACACAATGGAAAATGTTAACATTATGTTCGAGTGGAGTTTTCATGCAGCTTAGTAGGATTAGCTATTTACAAATAGCGTAGCGTAACTCTTTTCTTACATGTAGCATAGGAAGACCACAATGGTAATAGCATAGCAACACGATACCACTTATGCATTGACTTAAAAGCCTTGCAAGACACCGCCATAGCATAGTAACAAAAAATTAAATATGAATTTTCAACAAGAAAAAATTTAATACACTACAACCATTTCAAAAAACCTTCTAACTAACAAAATGATTTGTAGTACACTATGATAGACACGTGCTATGCTGTCAAATCACGTGCATGGCCAAACCCTCCTTAGGATCGTACACTATGCTATTCGCATGCTAGGTCACCAGAATCACCTAAACCTCTTCCGCAAGGTAGCCACAGCAATGACAATCTAGACAACATTGCACGCAACCTTAGCATAGCGTCCATACATTATCACGGACAAATTGGCAACAACAATGTTATAACGGCCAAGATGGCAACAAAAATGGCGATAGAAAATGTAGATTTCAAAATGAAAATTGAAAAAACAAAAAAAAAGGTAGAGATGAAAACAATAACATGAAAAACAAATGAAGCGTAGCAACTTACGGGCTGATGGAGTTTCCTTACATACTACGATGTGTGCCTGCAATAGATGCCCTAGGGTTTTTTTCACCTTGTTGATATTAGTGAGTGCTAGGTGTTTGCGTTCTCTTTTAGGTGCCATCATCTCATTTGCAGATGTTTCCTTAGTTGCTACTTTAAATCTCCTTTCTCTTTGTTAGCACGACCACTCTATGCTCTAGATGTGGGCTCTGTGTTCTTATGATGAAAATGGTGAGTTTATCAAGGATAAATCACTATTTATAGCCAACATGGTGAAAAGGAACTTGCCATTTTCTCACCCTAATTAATGTGGGATGTTTCATATAGAGTAGCACTCTCGCCATAGCATAGTAGCACTGTTTGCATCATAGCAGGTGGGCCTGACCGAAAACTTCGACCCACCTTAAACCAGCCACTTACCTTCACAAAAAAAAACCAGTTAATAGTCTATAAAGATCTTAAACTAGCAGTTATGACTCGTAGTTTTGATCGAGTTAACAGTCCACAATGACCTTAAACTAATAAAACTTACCTTTACAAAAAAAGCCTATTAGCAGTCCGCAAAGACCTTAAACTAATATTTTTAAGTTAAACCTCAACCAAGTTAGTAGTCTCCAAAGATCTTAAACTAGCAGTTTTGTACTTTTGCATCCAGGTGGTCCGCTATGACCTTAAATTGGCAGAGTGCAAACATTGTATCATAGTTCACAATTATTTCAACTGTTCATTTTTCATTATTTCTTTGCAAATTTTTACTGTGCATTGTTGCTACAAACAGGTATCACTTGACTTGGCATTTATCTCATTGTGGTAGGTTGAGCAAGAATGACAATGCATCATGATCTTTCTTCACCTCTAGCCTTGATAGGTCCACATGGCAAGCTCATAAGACAATTGAGCCCAGAGTTAATAGATTGGGAATCATCTATAGATAGCATTGTAGCATCCTTAGAAACATCCCTAGTCTAGCTTAAACATCTAGTCCAAGCCTTAGGTTTAGAGGCTGGCAATGTAACTAAGGACCCTCTCATTGAACTCCTATGACTACATCTAGGGGAAAAATAAAAATGTTAAAACTTAGCTCCCTCCTAGATTTGCAAATACATAAAGATGTATTCAAGATACTGCAGGACAACATTGAAGTATTTGTGTGGTCTTATAATGACATGTCAGGCTTAGATTCGAGGCTTATATAGCACAACATTGTCTTAGATCCGTGTATGAAAGTAGTTAAGCAAAAGGCTCACAAGGTTAAACCAGAGCTTGCACTAGCCATAGACGATGAAATCACCAAGTTGTACCAAGTTGGTTTCATCTAGGCAGTTGATTACTCAGATTGGGTGTCAAACATTGTTGTGGTTTCTAAAAAAGCTAGAGGAATACAAATATGTATAGACTTCTGAGATCTAAAAAAAGCAACGATCAAAGATGACTTCCCACTGTTGAGTATTGATCAACTCATCCACACTACAGCTGCACATGCTCTGTTATCCTTCATGGACGATTTCTCTGGCTAGAATCAAATTTGCATCAACCTAGAGCATTAATTAACAACAACTTTCATGACCCCATGGGTTACTTTCTATTACACTATGATGCCATTTGGGCTCAAAAACGTTGGAGCAACCTACCAAAGAGCCATGAAATACATCTTTAGCAACTACATCCTAAAAACACTAAATGACTATGTGGATGATATAGCGGTCAAATCTAAAGAGGCTGCTAATCATCCCAATGATCTAGGTGTAGTCCTCAAATGTTGCCAGATGCATGATTTATGCCTCAACCCTAAAAAGTGTATCTTCAGGGTGAGAACCAGATGCATGCTAGGGTTTGTAGTATCAGAGGCTAGAACATGAGTGGACCCTAACAAGGTTAAGGCCGTCATTAATCTAGCATCCCCTATAAACCTTAAGGAATTTTGCGGGTTGCAAGGTAGGGTACAGTTCATTAGGAGGTTTATAGAAAAGTTGATTGACAAGTTACACCCCATGAAACACTTACTAAAGAAAGAGGTTAACTTTGAATGGAAAACACAATGCCAACAAGCCTTCAATGATCTGGAGAAAGAGCTTTTACACCTCCCAACTATTTACCCACTGTAGAGAGATAAGCCTTTCTACATCTACCTTCCCACCTCTGACATGTCTATCATGGCACTGTTATGTCAAAGATGAGATGACGACTCTAAGATTCCAATGTATTATCTGAGTCATGCATTGATAACATACAAGGCGAAGTACAATGAGGTGGAAAGAAATTACTTCACCCTAGTGTTTGCATTAAAAAAATGGAGGCATTACCTGTTCCATAGCAAAGTTAACATCATTTTCCAAAGCAATGTACTCTAGGCTATCATGAACAATGTATAAGAGAGTAGTAGGATAGCCTAGTGGAAAGCCATAACCACAGAATTTGACTTGCATTATGTGAGCCAATCATCGATATGCAACTCATGATCTCACCCATTGACGATCGGGCAACCATAGAACCCAAATTCCCTGATGAGCACGTTAGCACCATCAACGTTATCCCATCACATCTCAAAGCTACTTTGCATTTCGATGGTGCCTTGACTACCTGTGGTGGTAGCATAGTGGTCATCATTACGTTCCCCTCTGGGGACATTCAGCCATTTGCTTATCGGTTCATGTTCTTTTGTATGAACAATGTGGTAGAGTACGAAGGACTCCTCAAGGGCCTCTTAGTAGCCCAAGCACTAAAAATTCAACACTTGGTGATCCGTGGTGATTCACAACTTGTTGTGAATCAAATTACTGAGGTCTATGCCTACAAAGCTACTCATCTGCAGCCCTATTGCAACCTAGCCAAAAGTTTGCTTAAATAGTTTGTAACAATAGATGTTCAACACGTCTCGCACAATGAAAACATCATAGCAGATGCCCTACCCACCCTAGCATTAAATGTGCCACCACACCTATTCATATGTTTGCCCATTTCGATTACTGAGTGTATGGAGCCTATCACTCAAGTGGTACATGTTGCTTCTATAAGCATGGCCGATACCCAGGAGCAATATGACAACATTAAAAAATATCTACAACATGGCGAACCCCCATGTGGATTGACATCTACCAAAAGGGATGTGACCTACAAGCATGCTCGGAAATATGTACTTATGAGAGATAACGCTTTATGCAAATGCTCCTTTGATGGGATATTACTGGCATGCGTAAATGATGAACAAGCACAAAAGGTCATTAATGAGGTACACAAGGGACTATGTGGTGGACACATAGCATCTAGGGCCATGGCAGCAAAAATCAGATGCCCAGGGTACTACTGGCCTCACATGGAGTGCGATTGCCTAGCCAAAGTTAAGACTTGTGATACATGCCAATGATATGCAAATCTTATACATGTTTTACCTACCAAGTTGCACCCAATGCAGATCATGTGGCCATTCCAATGATGGGGACTAGACATTATAGGACCTATCACACCTAAGTCTTCTGTAGGGCATAGCTTCATCATCACTGCCACTGAGTACTTTACAAAGTGAGTGGAGACTATTCCCCTTAGGAAGACTACATCTCAACAAGTTTGCCACTTTATATTAGATAACATCGTGATGAGGTTTGGGCTTCCCATGACTATTGTGATAGACAACGGGCCATAATTGAGTAGTGCAAAAACCAAAATATTATGTAGCAACCTTGGCATTAGGCAATCATTCTCCTCGCCATACTACCCATAGGTAAACAGACAGGAAGAAGCCATGAACAAAGCCATCATCAACTTGCTCAAGAAAATGCTTAGCAACAGCAAGAGGCAATGACACAAGAAAATCCTCTATGTGCTATGGGCTTACAAAATGATGTGTAGGATGGAAATAGGTAAAACTCCTTACAGTATTATTTATGGATCTAAAGTGGTGTTACCTCTTGAGCTACAAGTACCATCACTTTGAATGATTTTATCAAATGTAGTGAGTAAAGCCCAGAACAACGAGTCAAGGATCATCGACCTCGACTGCATAGAGGAGGAGCATGCATAGACACTTGGCCACATAGAGTGATATCAAGATATGCAACGACATAAGCATCATGCAAACCTACATCAATGGATGATAAAAAAGGGGGACCTCATTCTCAAGGCTATCTGTGAACATGTGAACAAATTCTTAGCAAATTGGAAAGGTCCATTCATGGTCACAAAAGCCTATGGGAATAGAGCCTTCAAGTTTGTAGACATGGATGGTAAAGAGTTTACAAATCTTGTGAATCATTCATATCTCAAGCCATACTACATTTGATGCATGAGCAAGGTAAGAAAATGTCTGCTATGATGTAAAACTAGCAAGGCTTGTCTGCTACAATGTAAAACTGGCAAAGATAGTTTGCTATAACTATAAACTAGCATAGATAGTCTGCTATGACTATAAATTGGCATAGACCTTTTGCCATGACATAAAATTTGTAGAGCACATCTGCTACAATGTTAAACTGGCACAAACGATCTGCTACGACCGTAAACTAGCTCATCCACCATCTGCTATGATGATAAACTAGCACAGTGGTCTACTGGGACCTTAAACCAACACAACGATCTTCTGCGATCTTAAACTAGCATATTGGTCTACTAGGACCTTAAAATAGTATAGCGACCATCCGCGATGATGATAAACTAGCACAGCAGTCTGCTAGAATCTTAAACTAGCATAGTGGTCTACTAGGACCTTAAACCAGTACATCAGATGGTCTACTAGGACCTTAAACTAGGTTCATGGAACAACGTCCTTAGCATGCATCCATGATCATTCAATCAAGGGAGCATGCACAGTGCCAACATGGGGTGGGACATTGTAGTTCTAGAATGTAGTTCACGATACCAAGAAAACACCCTTTAGAATATGTGCATTTCCATTACCCTTGGCATCTTGTTGATCTTCTAGAGATTTCTTTTGACCTCTTTTTGACCTTTCGAAGCTACTACCATCATGGCCCATTGCCTTAGAAATAGCTTCCATGGTTAGCATCTGCTGCTGGAGTCACAGCCACAAAAGTTCTACCCTCCAGCCCCCACCATTGCCTGGGCCCAAAAGACATTCAGCTATTGGGCATCTCACCTTACAGTTGAATTGCATAATGTTTTCCTTTGGTGGGGACTCCTGAACACTCACATCACTACAATTCCTAGCCACCTTGGTGCCAACTCCTCCATGTTGATGCTGTTAGAACCATTGCTAGCGTTCCTGGTTTAGACGTTGAATGCCTTAGCAACAATGTCCATTGCTATAGAAGTGTTCAAAGAAAGTAAGACCTTTACCTTCATTTTACTTGATGGTTGTTTATTCTAGTTTTCTCTCTATCATGTTTGTAGGATATGTGCCAGAGGGGCATCGGTCAGAGGTGCGTTTCGCCAGGATGGTAGGAGACTACATCATTACAAGGTGATCATCTTGACTAACTTGGCTACTTTTGAGTGCACATCCTATCCTCCCCATTAACATCCCTTACCTTGTTCCTTACACCTACAAGTCTCCTTCTCATACCTCTTTTACGAATTTTTTCCCAATTCCTATAAAGCCCTCTCATATGCTCAACTGCAAAGTCCATGGTGCATGTAACATAAATCACCGCATGGGAAGCATCTGTAGGTAAGTTAAAGCCCCACGTGGATGTAACATAACTCATCCTAGGAAAGAAACACCTATCATGTAACAACAAGGGTCTTTGCAAATGAAAATGGCAAAGAAGGAAAAGAAAAGCATAAAAGAGAAAAAGCTTTAAAAAATGTGCCTAAAACAAATGGTGCATCAGCTGTTTCGCAATGATCATCTCTAAGAATTCCGACAAGAGGTTAGAAGCCTACAAAAGAAAGATGTCCATGAATATCGACTCCCTCAAAAGCACTCCAATGAGGGACCACATTGCTACATCTTTCCCTCCTCAAAACTATCCTTGCAGCTCCATCCTTTCCCCTTTCCTTACTTGACTACCCTGGCACTCTCAAGCATAGCTAAGTGACATCTTGACAATTATTGAGGAGCAATGTTAGCATCTTGTCTATCATGGTGTTTCATATTCTTTGTTGGCATCTCTTGGGTCCATTATCCAGATGTTGAAAAAGATGGGCCAATGAAACAACATAAAATTTTGACACCCTCTTACTTCACCAAGGTCTTGGAATTCATGCAAAGACTTCCAAAAGTGGAGCATCATGATGGTTTGACAAGAAAATGAAGGCACTAAGGTTATACTAATCAGTTTGGCAAGTTTTCTACCTCCAAAGCTGAAAGGCCTAATGGACTCTCCAGCCTGCCCACCTAGGTGATTCACTTGGTTGTCAGTTTACTTAGAAACTGTGCTAGGAGTTGTTGGCAATGTTTAGGATGATAGTTCAACAAGTTTTCTAGCGGAGAAGTCTGCTATGCTATGCTATGATGCATAGTGTAGCAAGCCTTTGAAAAATCAATCAAGTGTCTGAATACAAATTTTTGCAAGATGTTCAGGCAAGGAAAAGTTAGAAATCAGCCAACATAGGGTGTTATGCTATGTTGTGCTATATAGTGTAGCATAGCATAGAAAAGGGAAAAACAAGAAAATTTTTCTCATCATAGTTTTGATAGAAGTGAAAATTACATTGGCTGCTATGCTATGCTATGCTACGAAGGATAGCATAGTGTAGCAAATATTCAAAATGATAAAATGCTACAAAAGTTAACCCCACATGCACCAAGGCTTTCAGCAAAAGTAAGTGAGTTCAACACAAGATTTTTATTTAAACGAGTGGCTATGTTGTGCTACATTACATAGCATAGAACAATGTAGCAAATAGCTATGCTACGCCAACGTGTTATGCTACATAGCATAGCACAATGTAGCAAGAAGCTACGCTACTTTGATGTGCTTCATTTCTCACTCGCATTGTTGGCACATTGAATTTCAGCATGTGTAGTTTCGACAACATGGTTGCAACATAGCAGGTTCACGACTAGCTTTTTGCACATCTATGCAGTACAGGCATGTCAACATCTCATGGGCCCAATACACATGGCATCCAAGCCTCATTTCTCGCTTGCTCTTGGCCCTATAAATATCTCAACGAGCAATGCTAGAAGGGTTGACATTTTCTTATTGTTGGCATTTTTTGTGGTTGGCATTTTTTTTTGCAGTTGACAATTTGTTGGCAGGTTGGCAATCTAGGTTGGCATTTTTACGTTGGCTTTTTTCATTAGCATTTTGCACATTGGCTTTTAAGTTTGCACTCAAAAGCATAGTGGGCACATTTTGAGCATTTTGGTCATTCTTGAACTCTCTGTGTGCCTCCAGCATTGTATAACTTGTTACAAATTTTCAAGCAAGGAAGAGAATCAAACCTGTGACTTTGCAGTGGTGCATTTTCTTATCCTAGTTTATTCTATTATCTATTTAAAGTTATTGTTGTTTAGAATTATTTTCTTTATTCCTACATTTATTGATCATCGATTTTTCCTCACATATCTCGTACTCAAAACAACGTTTACGAAAGGTTAAGTTACACTGATTAAGTCTCTATTTGATCGACCAGACTATTCAAGGCACCTCGCTTCTATTTTATCTAGCATAGCCCTCACACAGATCTAGGGTTAAACTATTTACCCGGTAACCTCTCAGTGTTTCTAGCCATCAACGTTTTTGGTCACTATAGTTGTCATAATACAATGCGTAAGGTTATAATAATTAGCACACGACACCACCAAAGGTCATAATCAAGACATCCAAAAGAAATCTACATCAAAGTGTTTCAATCCAGTTGTTGTGCAAAAAGAGGTCATGTAGGCTCTGTTTTCAAAGGTTGTTGATGTCAATTATCAATATTTATAGGCTACATTGAGTAAGGATTTAGATATAAATGATTGACTAGATTGGCCAACTCATTCCCATCCATGTTAGCTATCTAAAATGCTCCATTGTGATAGGCCTTAGTGATCAAGAAAAACCTTCCTAGTTGGTTGAGAATTTGTCTACATTCTCATGGATAACTCTAAGGACTAGGTCTCCATTCTTTTGTTTTTTTAGGTTATGGTGATGCAATTTCTACCTCTCTTGGTACTACTCAACATCAACAAGTGATCATACCTATTACTCCTCCATTGAGTCTAGGTCCATGATGCATAGCTCTTTATGCTAGTCATCATTGATGAAGACCAATAGGGCTACTTGAAGTGATGGCACCTACAATTCAAGAGGTAAAACAACTTCAACATTATAAACCAAGTTATATGTGTTGCACCAATGGTAGTCTAATAGGTTGTTCAGTAGGCCCAAAGCACATAGACAAGTTGCTCATACCACTTGCATTTGCTATGGTTCAACATCTTCTTGAGCAAGTTTATGATGGCCTTATTGCTTGCTTTGGCTCATTCATTGGCTTGAGGGTACTATGTTGATTAGAAGGAATGCTTAATTCCTAGGTCACGATAAATTTTTTTCATTTCTTGACTACTAAATTATGGTCCATTATCTATGACTATGGTTATAGGTATACTGAAACATGCTACTATGTTATCCAATATGAGTATATAGACTTGTTGAGATATTATCTTTCTTAGAGAAATAGATTCAATCCACTTTGTAAAGCATTTGGTTGCAGTGATGATAAAGTTATGCCTTGTGTAAGACTTAGCCATTATAGTTCCAATGATATCTGACCCCCACCATTGAAATTACCATGCTATTTGAGTGATGTGTAATTTAGTTGGTGGTACATGTATAAGATGGTTATGCCCTTGGCAAGTGTCAGAAGTTATTACCTTCTACAAAAAGTCACTTTTCATATAGGACCAAAGAGATGGTAGAGCATTGGGTGTAGATGGACTTGATCTCTTGCAAAGCCAAGAATTGAAAGGATTATTGTGACTAGGTCCTAGAGTGGGACCATGCATAGAAAGATCACAAAAAGAAGTATAAGACTAATTTTGAGTCTTATCTAAAGTGGTTAAAAGAGGAGACTACTAAACAATGTAAGTTGGATCAGTTATGGTTAAAAGTGGCTAAAAGTATGTACAAACTATTTGAATGTACTTTTATTATGGCTAAATGCCATTCTCCTCAAGTCTCTACAACTATGGGTAAGGTTTTCATTGTGACCATGTCACAAAAGACACCCATGTTGATAGAGGTGTATGAGAGTAACATCCTCATAGGTATTAATCTTGGGGATGTGGACTAGGCTAACATGATGGAAGACCAAATCCTCCATCATTTGGAGATTGGCCTTTAGCATCTTTCCCTAGAATTCCTCACACTAGAGTCCCTTCAAGTATTTTGGTTATAATGTTTTATCATGTTTTATTTTTTTAAGTTATGTGTTGATTAGTAATTGTTCTTATGTTCTTATGCTACATGCACCAGGCAATACCAATAGTCCTAGTGGCAAGGGTGGAGATAACCATCAACCTGCTCCAAATGCCTCCTAGTAGCACCAATTGCCTTATCTTTATGATTTTCTATTTCAGTTGTTATGTTGATGATACTTGACTATTGATATTATTATGACTAGTATTAGCCAATGCTTTTGTTGTGGATGATTTCATGTTCATGGTTTATTGTTTAAACATTTTTCCACATCATGTGGTTATGTCTATTATGTTGTGGATATTTTAAATATTATTTTTGAGTTTTTTTTTAGTTATATCATTCTATTATTATGGTTTTATTATGGTCACATGGTTGTACGCTATAATCTATGGTATAAGACTATGTTGGCTAACTCATATGGTTATAATACAATTAAAGGTTAAAATCAAGTAGGCAATAAGGTTGTAGACTAAATCATAAATAAGTTGAAAGGTTGCTTTACAATTTTAGGCCACGATGGGCCATAGGAGTTTTTAGTTTTAGGCCATGGAAAATCATGTAATGTTTGCCTATTTAAGGCCTTAGTTGATCATGGGTTGTGCCAGTTTTAGGCCATGGTGGACCCTAGGGTATGTTGCTAGTTTGAGGCCATGATTAGCCATATTGCAAGTTTAAAAACTTGGTAGGCCATATTACCAATTTAAAGAATTGGTAGGGCAATGGATTTGCAAAGGAAAATATGTTTTTATCTATTTTTGTGTTTTAAAATTTTTATGAAGTTTTTGTATTTAACATGCTAATAGATAAAAGTCCTTAAGAGTAAAAATGCAAAAAAAGGTTAACCTTAGGCTACATGCAAATCAAAATTTAAATAAAGTAAAATAAAATGGCACTTTACAAGTAATGTGTAAACGAGGCTACAAAGTTATAGGTTAATACAACTACATGGCTATAAGTATATGGGGTAGATAGATCAAGGTTGCACATCACTTGTGCAAATGCTTCCTTATCTCTCAAAGATTAGGAAATGTACATGATTAATTTTTTACAAGCTTGTACTCCCCATCTCCTTCACTAACAATGTTGAACTAGAGCTCTCCCCATAGCATATCCCTAGATCCATCATCATTGGTTTTTGGCTCTTCTACATTGTTGGGTTTCTTAACATTGTGCCTAGGAATTTCCTCCTGAAAATCCACTTTAGGTCCCTACTCTATGTTAACATTGTTGGCTAAGGTAACTATGCTATGATCATGAATGATTATTTCACCTCCCTCATAAGGCAAGTGAATTTCTTGGTGGATGGACAAGGACATAGCTCATAACGAAGCTAGCCAAGATCTTCCTAAGATAAGGTTAAATCTTAGTGTTTCCTCCATCACTAAGAAGCTAGCCATTATGGGGAATTGCTCCACTTTCACAATATCTAAAGAGATGGATCCCTTAATAGTAGTCCATGATCCATTAAAGGATTTAAGAGTTGATGTTGACATGTGTTTTATATGTTCCATTAGGCCTAAATTCTCAATGATGATATAGAATATTACATTTGTTAATGCTCCATCATCCACATGCACCCTATGGACTTTATATTATTCAGCCCTTATCATTATAAATAGATACACTTTGGTTACTTCATTATCTTAGGGGCTAGTTTTGGTTTTTCTATGATGAAACACTAGTGGTGTTGATGTAATTTCTTCCATAGGTGAACATGGTACCATCACTTCATGGATGGACTCTACACTAGTGGGGATGTTCTTGTAATAGGAATTGAGGTTAACATATTAACTAGCACCTCATAGTATGTAGCATAACTCACGATGAGGTCATACAAGCTAAGGGTTGTGTTATTTTTCTTTAGTGACTATTTGACCTATTTCATTGAATTAAGGAAGTCTTTTTTTTTGCTCATTACTTTTTCATTTCTATTGTTCTTAACTTCCTCCATGGACCCCATGATGCAGACTTCATGTTTTCACTTTGATCACTTAATTTTTCCCTTCCCTTAGGACTTGGAATCCTCCCATGGTTTATTGGTTGAAGCATCCAAGATTGTAGAGGTCATGGGAATGGATGATATGGGAGTGGGCTTTGGTTGGCCCACTTCATTCCATGACTTGGCTTGCTTATTATTCTTATATTTTGGTTTACATGTGGGATTCTTTTGTAGTTTGGTTGGAGACTTCTTATTGTTATTGTTTTTTTGGGAAGAAGAAACCATTGTATTAGCCACCATGGGGGATCATTGTTTAGTTGTACAAATGAACTTGGTTGTAATAGTAGGGGTAATTTGATTATGAAGGACTAATTGGGGGGTGTTTGTGTCCCTAATTGGTTGTTGGAGTTGGTGACGCTGATCCTTACGCTGTGCAACGTCTAAAAAAGTAACCCCAGTGTCACCAAGTCAAAATGGCACATTTGAGGCCCAAATCCTGATTTTCTGGAGGCTGGGAGCTTCTAGGGACCTTGGTGAAGGTCATGGAGGATCCTTGTGCTTGATTTTGGCCTGTTTTGACTCAATTTATGGGCTCCAAAAGTTGGTGACGTTCATCCTTACGCTGTGCAGCGTCTGAAAAAGTAACCAAAGTGTACTTAGCCAAAAACAAACATTTTGAACCTTAAAATTTTGATTCTGGATGCTGGAAGTTGGTGTAGTCACCTGTGGACCCCAGGGGGACCTTGCTTGTTAAATCATGGACCATCGGGGGCTTTTTCAGAGGCCTCCAAGTTTGGTCACGTTGTACTCATGTTGGGTAGCAGCATGACTTAGCTTGATTCTTGTCTAAAAGTGCTAGGCCAAAATTAGTGGTGTTTCAATTCATTTAGTTTCACATTCGCCATCTAAATTTGTTTCTCATTCACTTCCTTTTGTAGGCCAACCTAGTCCCTATAGTGATTCTTCACTTTTTCAAATTTGAAGGCCTCATTCTTCCAAGTGGCAATTTCAATGGCCAATTTCTGGCACAAGGCATGCACTTCCTCCTTTGATAGATTATAGTTTTCCATGGCCAATCTCCTTAGTTTAGTGTTTCCCTTAGCAATCTACTCCTACTATTGATGAATGAATTCTTTCATTTGATCTTTCTGAGCATCAACATTTCATAGGTGATGATTCTATGTAGTCAATGTTTCATTCTCCTTATGCATTTGATTCAAGTCCTTTCAGATTGAGTACATTTCAGCTTCTACTATAGATTGTTTAAAGATGGCCATCACAACCTTCTCCTCAGCCTTCTAAAATCATTCTTGAAATTATTTGATAGCTTCATCTCTTGTCACTACTAGGCTAAGGATTGCTTGATCTATAAGTTAGACACAAAGTTTGGCAACCTTCATGGCCAAATGTTGATTTTTATCTTGACACATTTCTAGTTTTCCCTCTAAAATAATTCATCTATCCCTTGTGTTTAGNACATTTCTAGTTTTCCCTCTAAAATAATTCATCTATCCCTTGTGTTAACTAGGTTGTAGTGATGTTCTTTGGAAGATCAAAAATGTTTAGAGTCAATTGCCCAGTTCCTACGAGTCGTTCTAGCAACTTTTCATGCTAGGCTACATCTAACTTCCCATTGACTATGCATGTAGACATTTTCACATCTTGAAGTGTAAATACATCTAGTATAGACACTCTGGGTACATTAAATGCTTCTACTACATAGTCAACCATCACTTTATCTGTTGTCTCCTAGCCATGGTGCTACATCACCAAGATAGTTGCCTCTTCACCTTTCTCCAACTGCACCAAGAAAGTGATGGCATTCCCAAAGATTTTTGGGAATAGATGGTGTGTTGATAGTGACATCATCAACTCTTGAATATTGAGATATAACCTCATAGGAAGGTGCATTCATTGGGTAGAGAAGATTGGACCATCCCTCTCCATCTAGTTAATAGTTTGAGCCACCTCATTAAGGTAACTCATTGATGGGCAGTACACATATGGATCTACCCCACTCATTCTTTCTTGGTACTCTTATTTTCTCAAGAGCTATTCTTGAATTTGATGTAGAGGCTCAAGGAATATGCAGGCCTCCAATGTTGTTTCCTAAGTGGGTGGTGGTGGCAGTTGCTCCACTTCTTTTATTGTAGCTGGCATTTTATCTTTCATGATTTTTTACCATGAGGCCAAGGGAACATGCCTAAGGGTATCATTTGAGTAGCAAATAATGCTTATCCTCTTATAAAGTTTTTTGATGAGGCATGGAAAGGGAAAGGTCTTTCTACCATGTTCATTCTCCTTGAAGCACTTTTCAATCTCTAAATAGATTAGTTGTGGAAGGTTAATAGGAAATTTCTTACTTAGAGAAGCACATTCTCTAGCAAAGAAGGTGGTTACCTTGCTTGGCCCCATTGTTGGATTGCAATGATAAGCCAAAATCTTGAAGTAAATTTGGTTTGCCAGTGTGAGCACACCATACTCCTTATAGTCAACACCATAGCATTGTTGGGTTCACTCCCTCTTGACCTTAGGATCACCTTTTGTGAATAGTTCTACCAGCTACATTCCTATATTAGGTAACCCAAGTGTCTATGCAATAGCTTCTATCAAATAGGACACTTGAATGTCCTTGATCTTGACAACAAACCTTAGCCTTTGGCTACTCAATAAGAGATATGTTTCTGTGTACCATTCTCCACTAGATGTGATGACTAGCCACATGGGAGAGGCTTGAAATTGTGTTTTAACATCCTCTAGAGCTTTCTCCAAAAATATCCCAAAGTTGATCTCTTGAAGAATTGATCTTTGGATCTCTTAGAACTTGATGATATCCAGGTAGGCTTCAATTAAAGTGACCTCAAGCCTTGGCATGGGTCTAGGCACTTCTCCTCATTGGGATTGTTCTGTTGGCACTTCTTCTTCTGGAATTTGTCAAATAGATTCCACTTCAAGCTCCTCACAATGAGGCCATATTGCATGGGTTACCTTTGGTAGTTCCTAGCCTTGTTCTTGCTAGCCCCTTCTAGCTCTGGGCTACTTCTCTTGTGGTTGCAAGGTTTCTCCTTCCTATGGGGATTTCAATTTTGGTGCCATCTATAATCACAATGAGACCATGGTTTAGCAATCGTTGTGTAACTTTAAAATAATTGGGATACCTTTTCTATTAAGGATAGTTACACTTGGCTAAGTTGTGATTATGATAGATTTAATTAATCTTGTTATTATTTATTTATGTATTATCATTAATAAATCATCTTGGAGGTTATTGGAAGGGTTAACTATCAAAAAAAGTTCATTTCTATATGTTGCTAAGGTTATCATCCCTTTGAAAAAGTTAGAAATATTTTCAATAATTTTCATAGGTTTTTCATTAGAAACCCTAAGGTTTCTGACTCCCATGATAAAGATCTTCCCTCTAGTAAGTGTAGGATCAAAAAATAGAGTGATTTGGATAAACGGTTGGGAAGTTATGAGTTCTGGAAGGTTTTAGGCTCTGAAAATTTACAAAAGCTCCTCATGTGGTATGAGAAATTTGCAAAAAATTCCTAAGTGCTAGGTGGTATATATAGCCTATGCACATTGCATCAACGACGCCTCGTTGACATAGTCAATGACCACCATTAACTTTTGTTGACTTTGGTCAAACTTTGAAAGTACAAGAAATTTTTGGATGAAATTGGGATCAAATAAAAGCTTAAAGGACCAAGAACAATATGAAAACATGAGAAGAGGATTTTGAAGTTCATAAATTTAGAAAAATGAAGAAAATTTGATTTAGTGAATAAATGAAATGAAAGATTAAGGAGAACTAAGTGATATACTCAATGGAATATGCAAAAGATAGGATTGTAGTGATGTCAAAGGTAAGGAGCCTTAATGAGCCTATCCAAAAGCTATCCAAGTGGATCCTCCCCATAGTGAGATCATTCACTTTTTGCCTTTGCATAACCTCAACTAAAGAGTCCATGGGCCCCATAGTTGATTAATGATCATGAAAAGTTAAGGACCAACCTGAAAGAACAATCCCAACACATCAAACCAAGACATAGAGCATAACATAGAACTTGGTAGTGAGGTGAGTTATGGCAGCATGGATGGATGATATAGAAGGCGGAATGGAGTTGCAGATTGATGTCATAAGAAGATCGTTGTGAAATTTGTGTTTAAAATTATCCTAGAAGTTCCATCCTCAATCTAGACCAAAACCATTTGCTTTCAGTGACTTTGCATCATCACTCCAAGATTGATCCATCAACTTGAGACACAACAATGCTTCCACAAAATAGCCACCATTCCATAGAAAGAAGAAAAGAGAAGTAGAAAGTGAGAGAGGGGGAGGCTTAGTTACAGGGGACCTTTAGGCATAAGTGCACGTTATTCAAGTTCCATAACCAAAGCTTGTAGACCATTTATTTGTCCAAGGGATGTGCTTTAAATTCTCTTTTTTTTTTGAATGGGAACCACACCATGTGAGGACTTACTCATGTTGAAGGGGTATGCTTTGAATTCCCATAGTTTTTTTCCTTTGAATGGGAACCATACCATGCAATGACGTTACTTTGACTTCCTTCAGTGGGTGGTTTGGAATGGCAAGAAGTTCATGAAACACACTCAAGCACCTAAGCAAAGAGTACAAAGAGTATTGAGTCTCCTTGAAGTCACATCCTTTACAAACCTTTGAATCCTTTCAAATTCCAGAACTACCAAGGTCATTGATTGATTAAAAGTTTCTTTAATGAAAAGGGACCTCAAATTCCTAGAACAAGGAAAATCATAGAGTTCATTGGATGGGTAGATGTCATGGATTTACTACTTATTCCATGAAACATAACCCATGTCAAAGTCATCAAACATCAAAATTCAAAAAATAGAAAGTAGACATTGACAATCACAACATTAAGCACAAACCATAATTAGTGAATAGTAATAGTGACACTATGTTTTGTGACAATAAAGTACTTTTTATTAGCAAAAATGAGGAAATACCACACTTCAATCACACCAAACAAAGAAAAATATGTAAGAAAATGTGAAATAGTCAAGAAATTTCAAAGTACTAAAGATGGTGTAAAATTAGAAAAATTTGAAAAATTAAGAATTTGTAAAATAAATAATTTGTAAAAATCAAAAATGTGAAAAAAAATGGTAGAAAAACTAAAAAGCCAATTTGATGGTTACAATAGATGACCATCTCCCCCATGATTGAGCTTGAAGGAGGAGATCTAAAAAATAGAATGTGGTTGTCCATTTGTTGAGGTGGTAGTCACACTAGCTTGTCTTGGTTCTAGGAAAGGCTTTACTTGTTATATGTTGACCAACTACTTTTTATTTGAGCTATCAAGTTTGTTGATTATCATGGCCCCATAGGGAAAGGTTTGATCAATTATATAAGGTAGCTCCCACAATGTTTGGAATTTTATCTTTTGGGGTACATTTGTAGGGTTCTAGTAGAGAACCTTATCTTCTAGTTGAAGTTTTACTTCTTGATTCTAAGTTCATGAAGATGCTTGCTAAATGCCTTGTTCACCTCATTCAAGGATAGGACCACTAATCGATTTTTGTCCAACATGTTTAGATTGATCAAACTTTCCTTCTATACTAGAATTAGGTTAAGATCTAGATCATAGGCCATTGAGAGTGTATGGAGCTCAAATTGAATCAAAGAGCATTGGAATTTTTTTGTACACTAAGTCATAGGAAGAATAGCCAATAGAAAGTTTTCAAGTTGAATGATAAGCCTGAAAAGCATCATTAAGCTTTGTACTCCAATCCTTCCTATACTTGCTAATGGTTCATGTTAGTATTTTTGTAATCTCCTAGTTGGTTACCTCTACTTGAGCATTGGCTTGGGGAAAGTAAAGTGTTGTTAATTTATGTTCTACCCCTAAATGTTGCATTAACTTTCTAAATATGATAGTTTTGAAATGTGTTTCATTATTAGAAATTAGTGAACATGGCATCCCAAACCTATTCACGATATTTTGTTGTATAAATTTGGCAACAGTGGATGATGTACAATTAGTAAAAACTACTAATTTTAACCATTTTTTCTAGTACTCAACTGTTATTATAAAATATGCCTTTTAATTGTACATGGGTGTAATGGGATCCATGAAGTCAATACCCCATATTTCTAAAGGTTTCAGTGGTTGAATCCACTATTGAGAACCTTCCATGCAAGTAGTCATCCCCCCATCACGTTGATAATGCTTACAAAACCTAACAAACTAGTGGACATCCCTAAAGATTGTAGGCCACTAGTACCCTACCATTAGGATTTTTATGGCCATGCATTTCCCTGAATAGTGGCCTCTGCAAGATCCTTCTAGAGCATCTTCGATAACATGCAGTTGATCTTTGTCAAGGACACACCAACAAATTAGGCCATTGACACACACCTTGTAAAGGTGTCCATTGATTTCCATGAAGTATTTGGTCCAATGAAGAAATTATTACTTCTTCCTAAAATCCAAGTCTTGTGACATCTCTTGAGTAAGAAGATATGTGAGAATTTCATTATACCATGTTTCTTTTACAAGCATTTGTTTACTTATTACTCCTATAAAGAGGAGTTCATCTAGAAACTGATTAGAGAGTGGGCTCTCTTCCTCTTTATTATTCCATATTAAGTGAGAAAGGTGGTCAGCGACCACATTCTCAATCTCTTTTCAATCTATCATAGTAAAATCGAATTCCTGCAAGATTACCATCCACTATATAACACAGGGCTCATCGTTGGCTTATTCATGAAAAAGCGAATTGCACTGTGGTCCGTATGTACAAATACTTTGTAACTAAGAACATAGTGCTTGAACTTTTCTAGTGTATATACCACTACCATTAGTTCTTTTTCTATGGTGGTGTAATTTAACTATGCTCCCATAATGCTTCGACTTGTGTAGTGGATGTAATATGGATGTTTCGTATTGTACATCTGTGTGAGTACTGCTACCAAAGCATAGTTAGATGCATTTGTCATGATATGGAATGGTCTAGATCATTCTGGTACTTGTAGGATTGGTGTTTCTATGGGTTTCTCCTTTAATTATTGGAATGAATGTTCACATTCCATAGTCTAGATAAAAGATGCATCTTTCTTTGTAAGATCTACCAACAACTTTGTGATTTTAGAGAAGTTCTCTATGAATCACCCATAGTAGCCAGTGGGTCTAAGGAATAATTGAACATCGTTTACAGTCTCTAGTTGACATGTTATTCCTTGGATGATCCTTATTTTTTTTAGGTCTACCTCAATCCATTTTTTCAAAATTTTGTGTCCTAGCATAATTCCTTCTTGGATCATAAGATGGCTCTTTTGCCAATTGAGCCATAGGTTTATCTCTACACATCTTTTTAGTACTTGCTCAAGCTAGTCTAAGGCTTGCTCAAAGCTAGCTCCATAGGTGGAAAAGTTATCCATGAAGACTTCAACACCATTACCAATCTATTTTTGGAAGATACTAAGGACCAAGTGTTGAAAGGTTTCAGGGGCATTACATAGACCAAATGGCATCTTACAATATGCAAAAGTCCCCTAGGGACTCATGAATGTTGTCTTGGCCTAATATTCTAGTGCAATTTGGATTTGGTTATAGCCACTATAACAATCCAAGAAACTATAATAATTATGCCTAGATATGATATCTAACACTTGATCTACAAATGTCAAAGGAAACTGATCTTTAAATGTTGCCATATTCAATAGGATGAAGTCAATGCATACCCACCATTTTCCACCCTTCTTTGATACAATTATAATTGGGCTAACCCACTCACTATCTGCAATTAGATAGATGAACCCCACCTTGAGGAGTTGCTCTATTTCTTTTCTAATTATTTGCTTTAATTTGGGGTTTAGCTACCTCTATGACTACCTTCTAGGCTTCATGGCTAGGTCAATGTAAATGTGATGTTGGCATATCCTTGGATTGATTCTTATTAGTTCTAAATATGACTAAGCAGAGGCTATTGACCATTTTTTCACCACTTTCAACAACTTTTGTTTTCGTTCAAGAGCAAGTTTACCATTCTTTAAAAATGCATACTCCATACCAACTCATAAAGCCTTTACCTAAGGGCTCTTTCTTGAAGTGATTAGGGATTTTCAACTCTTTCAAATAGTTATCATCATCTTCATCAAAGATTTGGGAATGAGCTTGTTCAATTTTTTTCATGTCTTTAAGAAATGCACATGTTAGGCCCTTAGTTGGCTCCATGAATATTGTGCTACAATCTAAATTAGCTATCAGCCACTGGGTACCCTCCTACTTTGTGGCTACTGCATGTAGACACCTTTGAATGTTAATTTCTTGTGCACACTGATTACATGCCTTAATGTAGGTACTCTTGATTAATCAAATATTTTGTATGCAATTACACCCATTATCATTGTATGTGATGCATGGAATACACTTCTTCTTAATCTTTCCTAGCTCATGTTCCTTGGATACTTCTAAAGATAGGTCCCTTATACCCATTCTTGTGTCAATCATGCTTAACCAAGCCCTTCCCATGATGATGGGAAAATCACTTTTGCAGTTGTCCACCTTGATCACAAGAAAATTAGCAAGATAGGACTACCCACAAACTATGGTCACAATGTCAAATACTAATCCCAAAGGGATAGTAATTGACTGATCTGCTAATTCTAGATGAATGTGGCTATACTTAAGAGATGGTAGGTTCTAGGCCTTGTACATGTTAGGGGAGATGAGATTAACTCTAGAACTAGAGTCAAGAAGAGCTTTGCATGGCTCATGTCTAGCAATCTATAGATAAATGTGTGGACTTCTTAAGTTAAATATTCTTGTACAAAGACTACCAACCTTAATCCAGTGAGAAATAGCATGTGTTAGCATTACAATGTAGATCCAAGGTGGCACTTGATTTGAAGGGCACTCTAAGGTATTTGATGTAGAGGATGAGGGTGATGGAGATGTAGGATGATTAGTTGGATTAGGTTGTGAGGGCTAGAGAGGACTACTGGGCTAGAAGAAATGTGTTTTTCATGATTGATTATCTAGACCACTCAATTGAAAAACCAATTGTAAGTGTTTAGCCATCGTAGCATTTCTTTGTTGTGGCTATGAAGGAATCTCACCTTGCAAAGATGGAGTAGGAGGTAATTGGGTTAAAGGTGGAGGTGTATGTGTAGAGAGATGTGGAGGATGATATGGCTATGGATATGGATAATTCTATTGAGTAGGGGGTGAATGTTTTTGGTAGTACTTTGGAGGGTAATAGTGATGTTGGAATGATACATGACTTACAGAACTTCTAGGGGAGACAAGTTGTTGAACGTAGCACCCATATGGATTTGGTTGCCTATAAGGGTACTATTGCCTTGGTGGTGGCATTCTCCATGATTGTGATTGGTACCATTGTTGGTATTATTCATAAGATTGTGAAGGACTTCCACTTGGATAGTAAGCTTGTTGTTACTACTAGAACTATCTTGGACTGCCTTGAAGGTAAGGCAATTGTCTTGGAGCTTGCCTACGTGTTAGACAAGGATTCAATGTGTACACTCTAGACTCTTCTAAGTGTGACACTATTATACAACATTCCTTTGAATGTTCATATTGGAAAATTTCACATTTAGTTTCCTCATCAAAGATAGACTCCACAACTTTTTCTGCTACAACAACTTTGTCCTTACCTCTTTGGTAAGCATGTTCAACTTTTTTATGCCTCCTGCAATTACAATCACTATCTTGCTCTTTAGATTCTTTAGCAATCTTCAAAGTGGTTTAAAATTTTTATTCCAAAGAGTCCCATAACTTGTCAAGCTTGGCTGAAATATCAAAAATAGACTTTGAAATGGGTAAAGTTTTCTTGTTCATGAGTTCATTAAATAGTGATTCCTCCTCATCACAAAATTAGACCTCTCATTTTCTGATGGAAGGGTCCCTATTATACTGTTTAGCACTTTTCCTTTTTTGTATCTCATCTTCTTCTTTTACTACCTACTCAATTAGGCTCTGGATATGATGAGCTCTTAGTTCAGAAAATCTTCCTTGGGCATACACCCCAAAGGTTCTTCTAGTTTCTACTTTGAGCCCATCTATGATGTGACTAAGTTGTTCCCTCTAAGAATAATCATGGCTAGGGCATCGGTGTAGGAGTGAATAGTATCGAACTATGGCAACATCCAAGGGTTCATGTGCTCCTTATTTCTAGCCTTGGACTTGCCTTCTTAGATTAGACACTCTGGAGTATGTTTGATATTTTTCATTGAATAGTTCAAACATGGTACTCCATTTGTGGATAAATTTCATCTTTAAGGACTGATACCAACTTTCAACTTTCTTAATGAGTGTCTTTGGGAAAAGCTTGATTTCTACCATTAATTCTCTATGTTTTGTAAGGCACAAGCATCTTGAAAAGCTTGTAGATTTTTTTTTGGATTAGAGTTGTATCCACCCTCAAATCTTGGAATATTGTTCATATCTAGGTGATTGATTTGACTATCCTTTATATGCCTAGTTGGAATTCTCACCACCTCTACAATGTTGAGCATTCTTCAAGTTACCAATAGACATTCATCATAATCACTACATTAGTGATGCTAATGATGGCTTTGGCCACCCCTTCGGTTTTGGTATTCTTGATGATCATTATTAGCTCACTAATCACCTTCATCACAATTGTTCTAATGGAAACTTCCATGAGAGCCATAAAATGAAGAGGAATGTTTGGAATCATATGAAGAGGATAAAGAGGAAGATGGATAGCCACTACCACTACAATGTTCGCCATCACTCTTACACTTATTATGATCAACATTCTTAAATCCCTTGCTATTATGGTACTTGCTTGAGTCCCTGCCCTGGCTATCACTTTTTCCTAAATCCAATTTATGAATAGTGGATGGCAAGTTTATGTTCACATCCTCACTATATGTAATAGGGGGTGGATAATCTTCATGTTGAGAACCTTCAATAGGAGGATCCTCAGTGTCATCTTGAATTAGTAGGAACAAGGGATTGGTGTAATGTTTTCCCTTTGTAGCTTCATCAAGTTTCTCCTAACGTCTATCTCATTTGCATTGTGTTTTAGTCAAATTTTAGTTTTGAGTGTCATATCCATACAAAATGTATACTTCATGAAGATCTACTATGCCCAACTTCGTAAGGATTTTGAATAGCATCCCAAGCATAGATCAAGCAGAAGGCAAGATGACATTGCCCTCCATATCATGCTATCACATCTTTTCATCCTAGTGTAGGATGAAGGTGAAGTTTGGAACAAATTCATTTGGATGAGTGGATACCAGTTTGCATCCTTGTGGGATTGGTGGTTTGGTATCTTCGTGCTTGCGAGAAGAAGAAGACATTTTGCAAAACAAGATAAAATTATCAGTGTGATTTTATAACTCTATGTGTAACGGGAATGATATTCATCTTGAGGTTCATACAATGATATTAATGGTACTCACTTAGACCTAAATAGCATGCATTCCACAAATAAAGTTACTAGCAATGATGGCAATGATGAGTAGTGAGATATCCCTATGCCCAACCATATGAATCACAAAGCCTTCACACGAGATCTGGTCAAATTCCATGAACTTTATTGTCTCTGATGCACTAATTCTTTAGGAAGTGAATCCAGCCTTAAGGTCAATCGTTGTCTTCCCAATTACTCTTGTGACATTCATTGGTATGGTTAAGTGTAACTGAGGCATCCAATTTTTATCATTTTGTGTTTTATGGCTTGGTGCTCAAAATGTAAATAAAAGGAATTTAATTAACTTAACTAAATTGACTAATTAACTAGCATTTAACTAAACCTAACATAATCATCTAATCCTACTTTCTGTACATGTCTTGAACCCATGTATCCACTACTAGGTGACCAAGCACTATGCTACTGGGCATACCAAGCAATAACACTGTTAGGATTACCAAGTGAATACGTGTTACACTTGACGTGGTCGTACTTATGTCTGTAATCGATCTAGCTTAATTGCTTCATTAACATAATAACTAAAAAATATTTAATAACTAATAGAAAACATTTAATAAATAATTAATAAAATTAAATGTATAAATAAAATAGCTAATCTATCCAAAGTGTTGCAAGTTTTATCAAAAAACCCATCTTTATTGCTACACACACTATTGTGCTCCAGTACAACTATGCTTGAATAAAGATCTATACACTCAATGACTCATGCTATAGGCACTCAGGGAAAACTTCTATGCAAGGTTTATCAAAAAGCACATATTTATTGCTACACACACTATTGTGCTCAAGTACAACAATGCTCGAATAAAGATCTATACACTCAATGACTCGTGTTGTAGGCACTCAGGGAAAACTTCTAACTTTCAAAAGGAGAAAATGCAAGAGCTCCACTGCAGCTACAATCTCTACTTATCATAAATGCAACTACAAGGATGTATTTATAGCTAAAAATATAGAAAACCAACATTGCATTGATGGGGCCTCATCAATGTATGATACAATGCATCTATCGACGAGGTTGCATCGACAAGGCCTCATTAACACAACCAACTAGATGCAACTCATCACTATCTAAAGCTAATTTCTTGAGGTTAGTGGCTAGATAATAACACAAGCATGAAACATTTTCCCACTCTCCAAATTATCCAAATTCAAATTTAGATGTGTGTACTCCAAAACCTTATTATATATAAATATTTAGTAGCTATTTGAAGTTGTATTGGCTTGGACTAGTGATGATTATTTCATGAGGACATGTGGATTGTCTTATAAATTTATGCGTCATGCATGTAATCTTCCATAACTCTTGGGTTGCTTTTTGGCATGCATGTTTTGAGCTTATGAGTGAATATTTTTCTTATGTCATAATACTTTGTATTTTATACTTTTGTGATCATTTTGTTAAAGGTTAGTGATCACTTGTATGGGTTACTCGGGCTTAGTTCTTGGGGGTACTTGATGGTGTTATCTCCCATCATTTTATCCAACAATAGTATTTTTCTTATGTGAGCATTGTCCCAAATTTTAATTAAAATTATCTAGAACTAAATTTTGATTTAGGCAACATATCGTATATAGAGGCTATTTTCTTGATAGGACAATTAAAGGAGAATTTAAAAAAACGTAGAGAAAATCTACATATGATATTTATTGACTTAAAAAATGTATATGAACAATTACCTAGAGATATTATTTGGTAGGCCTTATAGAGGAAAATCATAATTAATAAATATATTAAAGTAATTCAAGATATATATGAAGAGACTACCATTTAAATTAGAATAGCCTATAGAATTGGATGTGATTTTCTAGTTACAGTATGTTTATATAAAGGGTTTACAATTAGCTCATTCTTATTTACCATTATTATGGATGAATTAACAATGGAAATATAGGGTAAAATCCCTTCATATATACTATTCGTAGATGAAATTGTGTTGGTGAATATAGCTTGAGAAAATATTACTTCTAAAATGGAAAAGTGAAGATATGCTCTAGAATCAAAATGCTTAAAAACTAATAAAAGTAATACAAAATATGTGAAATGTAATTTTAATAAAATCATGAGAAATGATGAAATAGAAGTGAAAATTTAAGGTCAAAAAGTTCTTCATGGAAAATAGTTTTACTATCTAGGATCAATGCTCTAATCAAATATTCAAGATAAAAGAAATAGGAGTGAGGCATGATGGTCAAAATAAAGATAGATTAGGAAGTTCTATGAAATAAAAGTATCCTAATAAAACTAAAGTGAAAATTTTATTGGATAGTAGTTAAGGTTTCTATGTTATATGGTATTAAATGTTGAACAATTCAAAAGAGGCATAAGAAAATATTTAATATGGAAAAAATGTACATGCTTAGATAGAAGTTGAATATTACCTAAAGAGATAAACTGTAGAATTCAAATATTAGAGGAAGACTTGGAGTGTATTCTATTTTAGATAACTTATAGGAATAACATCTTAGATGGTTTGGGTATGTGTAAATAAGATTACATAATTTTTCTAGGTAAGTCCTTGAAACCAAACCAAAAATGATATAGGAAAAATGATTGAAGATGATATTAAGAAATCACAAATAAACAATGATCCAACTCTTTGTAGAGGAAAATGGTGAAAGAACTCATGTAGTTGACCATTTTGTTCTAACAAAGCTAGGATGATGATGATGATGAATTGTAATGTAATCATAACATATATTTTGAAAAGCTTCAAAGCTTATTAATTAGTATTATATTAAAACATTAAAATGTTCCAAAAGAGTGGAGACCATCAACTTCATCCAAGCATACATATAAAAGATAAAAATGAAGGTATTTTGATCTAAAAATAATATTAAATATTCCTACATGATTTTTCATCTTTACAATACTCAAGACTTCTCTTATTTTAGTTTTTTGATGTGAAATATACTAAATATTAATGAATGTTTGCAACTTATTGAAAATGATTTTCTTGTTCATAGTAATCTCACTGTTGTTTCTAGGAATCAATGAAGAACATATAAAAGAAATAAGAAAAGGGATACATTAGCCTAGATAATAATATTAACTTTTGTCAAGATATAATATAAGCAAATATCATCATCAAAGACTTCACAAAAAAATGCTAGAAGAAACATTAGAGAGGATTTAAAATGAATAATGAATATTAGAATTGTCAAAGACAAGGGGAAATTTTAGGAACTTCTAATTTCAATATATAGGAGAATGAACAAAATTTTTGAGCTCTATAGGTGCTTTATTTAAGGATGCTCCTAGATAATTTAAACTCACAACCTAGAAGGGCAAGTAGGGAAGATGGATCCATGTTCGAATCTTAAGTTCCTTGAAGAGGATTTGAAGCTTAGAAATTCCTAGCATAAGATTATGAGTCTTGCATGTGATATGTTTAACTTACATAAATGGACAATCCCTAGCATACATGAACAAGGAAGAGAAGATAATACTATATTGAATAATGAAAAAATGCAAATTAATGAGACAATTATAACATCTAAATTACAAAGAATGATGGTATTTGAAAATTAAATTTTCAAAAATAACTCCAAGAATTTTACAACATCAAATAATAGATAACATATCTATTCAGCCTAGAAAGAAAGAAATCAAGTTAAATGAAGGATAATGAATGTTTCTATCCTAACCACTACGAAACTATATGATGATTCAAATGGACTACTTAGAATGGGTATTCAAACCATATGATATGATACAAATAAATTTTCATAATTCTCATGCTTCTTAATCATGAATCAATATCTATCAGAAATTTATCTACATTGGGGAGTTAGAGATATCAAACTTATCTTTAAAGATAGAAAATACATAAATGATCATGATGTGGCCTTTGTGATCTTTTTCATCAAATATGATATTTTAGTAGAAAAAATTGTAGAAAAATGAAATAAAGTGATTTTGGATGAAACTTTTTTACATTCAATAATGATAATATGTTTTTATTTTTTTGGAAATGTTACTAATCAACATTTGCACCCTTCCTACTATCAACCATACATTAAGTACAAATAACAAAATATCATGTAAAAAGTAGTTAACAAAATTTAGATACTAAGCATTATATCAATACCTCCAATAAAAATGATGTTAGAATGTTAATGATAATATATGTTTAAATGTATGCTAAATATAGGAAGAAATACCAAAATCTCCCTTGGAATAAACCTAAAAAATGAAACACTCTCATCGCTTAACCTTGAACCTTGAATCTATAACCCAAAATCCTAAATCTAAAATCTTTAATCCCATAAGCTTGAACCTTGAACCCTCAAGGCTAAACTTGAACCCTAAACCCCAAACCCCTTACCCTAGTTGCTAAATCTTGAACTCTTAATCCTAAACTTGGAACCCTAAACCCTAAAAACCATAAACCCTAGACCATATGAACCCTATGCCCTACTTCCTAAACCTTAAATCCCAAACCTTATCCCCTGAACCCTTAAATCCTAAATCTTGAACATTGAATCCTAAACCCTAAACCCTAAATTCTTATATCCTAAATTCTAAGAATTTTTCACCCTAAATGCTAAGCCGTAAGAATCCCTAACCTATAAACCCTAAGAACCACTAAACTGTGAATACTGAACCCTGAAGCTTAAATCCTAAACCCTAAATGACAAAGCTCAAATCCTAAATCCTTAACCCTAAGACCGTAGAATCCTAATCCCTCAATTCTAAACACAAAAAGGCAAATCCTAAACCCTAAAATATAAAACATGAACCATAGAACTGTAAAACCTAGAACCCTAAACAATGAACACTAAACCCTAAAACTTGAATCCTAAACAATAAACCCTAAATCATGAATCCTAAATCCTCAAATCCTAAACCTTAAACCCTAGGATCCATGAATCTTAAATGCTAAACCATAAATCATAATAATCATAAACCCAAAATCCTAAATCATGAATTGTAGGTCTTGAACCCCGCATCCTAAGAACATCTAATCTCAAAACACAATCCAAAATATAGAACCCATAAACTTGAATGCAAAAACCAAAACCCAAAACCTAGAATTATAAATCCTAAACCCTCAAATCCTTAACCCTCACCACTCAACCCTGATCCTTAAATCCTAAACACATGAATCCTTGAACCATAAATCCTAAACCTTGAATCATGAATTCAAAACCCTAAATCTTGAACAAAGAGCCTTGAACCTCAAACCTTAAACCTTGAACCATAAACCATAAACCTAAAACCTTAACCCCAAACCGTAAACCACAAACCCCAAATCCCAAACCCTAAACCCTAAGCCTTGGACCCTAAACCATGAACCCTAAACCAATAACTCAAAATCATTAAACCGAAGATCCTAAACCCTAAACCTTGAATACTAAACCCTAAACACTAAACCGTAAGTCCTGAATTGTAAATGTTTAACCCCCAAACCCTAAGAACCTGTAAAACCAAAACATTAAACATGGAACCATTAACCCAAAATCCAAAATTAAAAAAACCAAAAATCAAAATTTAGAACCATAAACCATAAATTCTAAAATCCTCAACTGTTAACACTCAGCAATGAACCCTGAATCCTAAACCATTGAACCCTTAAATCCTAAACCCTAAATTCTAAACCATGAACCAAGAACTCTAAATCTTGAACCTTAAACCCTGAACATACAACATTGAATCATAAAACTAAAAGCTAAACCATAAGTCTTGAACTGCAAACCCTAAACACTGAACCCTAAACCCCAAACCCTAAACCTGAAACCACTATAAATATTAAGTCCTAAATCCTAAATCATAAACACTAAACCCTAAAAACCTTAAAAACTAAATCCTAAACACAAAGAATCCTAAACCTTGAACCTTGAACCCTTAACTCAAAATATTTAAATCCAAAATCCTAAACACTAAACCCTAAACCCTGAATCCTAAAAAACTAAACCCTAAACCCTAAGAATACCTAAACTCTAAACAATAAATCTTGAATCCTAAATCCTAAATCATCAACCATTACAAACCCTAAAATCCCTCTATACCCTAAATTGTAAACGCTAAAACTAAAACACCAAACCCTAAACACTAAATCCTAGACCCTAAATCATAATCCCCTAAATTTCAAACCCTAATTCCTAAGCCTTAAACTCTCAATTGTGAACCCTGAATCCCAAACCATGAACTTTGTGAAACCTCTAAACCCTAAATCCTCAACCCTCGAACACTAGAACCATGAGCCTTAAATCCTAAGCTATTAAACCTTGAATCCTAAATCCTAAACCTAGAACCTAAACCATGAACCCTAAATCCTAAATCCTAAAAATCCTAAACCTTGAACCCTAAATCCTAAGAATTGTAATCTTTAAATCCCTAGAACCATGAATCTTAAATCATGAAGCCTGTACCCCAAATCCTACACCCTAAATCTTGAACACTAAATTGGAAAAACCCCTAAATCATAAACCCCAAAATGTAAATCCTAAACCCTAAGAACAATGAACTTGAACCCTAAACTCTAAGAACCCTAAACCCTGAACCCTAAGAATTGAATCCTAAGCCTTGAATCTTTAAATCCCAAACATTGAACCTTGAACCTTGAACACTTAAATCCTAAACCCATAAACCTTGAACCCTAGAAGTATGAACCCTAAATTGTAAATAACCATACACATTAAAAACTCCTAAATACTAAATCCTAGAATCCTCAACCCTAATCTTGAAAGCTTGAACTATAAATCCTAACCCTTAACGCTTAACCCAATGCCCTGAATCCTAAACCTTAAATAATAAACCTTGAATCCTAAACCTTAGAATCATAAAAACCTAGAAACCCTAGAACCCTAAAAATCCATAACCTATATCCTTGAATTAAGAACCTCAATCCCAAAACCTAAAATACCAAACCCTAGATCCTAGACCTTGAACCTTTGATCCTAGACCCTTAAGCCCTTGAATCCTAAAACCTAAACTCTAAGAATGCTCAAAATTATAAATTCTAAATTTTAAACCCTAAACCTTTCAAATTCCTAAACCCTAAATCATAAACCCTCAACTCTAAACCCTAAACCTTAAACCTTGATCCTAAAATCTACAACCTAGAACCCTAAACACTAAATCCTAAAACCCTAGACCCTAAATTCTAAATCCTAAATATTGAACCTTGAACCCTAAATCGTGAACCCCTAAACCTTAATCTCCTAAATCCATAATCCTTAACCCTAAGAACTTTGAACCCTACACCCTAAATCCTAAGAATGTTGAATTTTGATCCCTAAACATTAGACCCTAAATACTAGAACCCTAAAATCATAAAATCTTAGAAATCTTAAAATCTTAAACCTTAAACCCTAAAATCCCTAAACTCTAAAATATTGTAAACCATAAATCCTAATTCCTAAACCCTAAATCCTCAAAACAAAAACCTAAATCCTAAATCCTAACCCCTAATCCTAAACATTGAACCATAAACCCTAATCCGTAAATCCTAGATCCTAGAACCCTAAAACCCTAGAAACTCTAGAATTCTTAAAAATTTGAACCATAAACCTTTAACCTTGAATCCCAAACCCCAAACACTATATCCTAGACCCTAGACTTCCTGAACCCTAAACCATGAATGCTAAATTCTAAAAACCCTTGGACCATGAACCTTATACCCAAAATCCAAAATCAAGAACCCAAAATTCAAAACCTAGAACTCAAAACCCAAAACCAAGAATCAAGATATGTAAAATCTTAAAATCTAAAACCCTCAACCGTCAACCATTAATGCTCAATCCTTAACCCTAAGCATTGAACCGTGAATACTTGAATCATGAACGCTAAACTCTAAATTGTAAATGCTAAACTTAGAACCTAAAATCCTAAGCCTAGAATTCTTAAACCTAGAACTTTAAACATTGATTTCTTAATGCTCAGCCCTTAACCTAAACCCTTAACCTTGAACCATAAATCCTAAACCCTAAAAACCTTAAATCCTAAACCCTAAGAATCATAAACCATGAATCCTAACTGCTAAACCCTAAATCCTGAAGCCTTGAATCTTGAAGACTGATCTATGAATCCTTGAAACCTCAACCCTAGAAACCATCAATACTAAACACTAAACCCTAAGAACTCCTAAACCCTAAATCATAAATCCTAATCCATGAACCCTAAAATATAAACCATAAAAATCCTCTAAACCATAAACCTTAAAACCTAAATCATAAAATCCAAATCCTAAATCCTAAGCCCTACACCCTAAACACTAAACCCTAAACTCTAAAACCTAAGTATCCTAAACACTAAATCATAGCCATGAATGAAACATGGGAAGACCTCCCATTTAACATTATCAGTGAGGAAAATAGGGACTCTAGGATTATGCAACAAAGGCCATATACTTTTGCTAATCTTTCAAAGTTTAGGAAACAGTTTCATGATTAAGTACATCTTCTACTCACTAAACGCTATGTTAAAATCATGTGGTCTTTTTCTTTTTATTTCATATCCTAGTTTTAACCTTTTGTTTATATCTACCATTTTGTTTCATCATGCTTTATCTTCATTTAGCCTTATTATAACTTGTTATCCATGCTTGTACACGTTTGCATAAGATTTATAATTTATGCACTTTCATAATTTGTCTTTTTTGCTTTCATTTAAGAAATAAGAAAATACCTTTAAAATTTAAAATATAAAAAAATTTAAAAAATTAATATCATAAAAATCATAAAAAATGCACTATGGTCTATCAAGGCCTTAAACTAATAATGTAATCATAGCCTTTTTCCTATCACATTGTGGCCTATTAAAGTGTATTTTACACTTTCACCACTTGATTACCTTATGTTTACATTTAATTATAAGTTTTTCCTTATGGTCTTATAGCTTAGACATGTATCCTACGTTATCTAAATAAAACATAAAATACATAAAAATTAAATATAATTAAAAAGTATATGTTTTTATAGCCAAAATAAAAATTAAAAATTTTATAACCAAAATAGCCATGCCAATAGCCATAATCACACTATGTAATAAAAATGCCAAAAATAAATAGTGTCCTATAGCCTTAGTTGCATTGTGCAACAATGAAAAATAATAAAATTTCTCATAGTCCCCAATGGTTATGAATAGTCAATAAAAATTAATAAAACCAACACTATAACTAAAATAAAAACAATGTGATAAGATTGGTATTTCTAAGGAAAACCTAGAGGAGCAAGAGGAATATCATCACCAGCATGATCACTAGGGCTGTTACCATCACTTGAAGGCTACACATAACAAAAATATATAAAAAAAATTAATTAGTAGTTGTCATAGGAAAAATATAAAAATAAAAAATATATAAACTAAACTAAAAAATGTTAAATTGAAAACTCTAAAACAAATCTTTGGATATTTTGAAGTAAGGTAGTTTAAGCAAAAGCTTACAAAACCAAGCTCCAACTTGTGAAGAATCTACTCTTTACTCAAGTTGGTTCAATCTATTTTTCTAAGGTCTACACATGTTAAGATGTTCCTCCCTTTAACATCTATTCACTCATAAGGCTCTCAAGAAAGAGAGCTAGTAGTAGCCTCTTTGGAAGTAGTAGTGATCTAAAGAGAATGGGAATCAAACACTACCATAGAGCCTTTGAGTCACTTGAAATCATCCTCTACATTTATTTCCTATATAAACATTTCAAGCTTTTGAATCTTCACGACCTCCTCCTATAGCCAATTTAGGTAGCTTTCTTTTTATTTCTTCTATTACTACTTATGCTCCTTTTGTTTCTTACTCAAATTAATAACCCAAGCATAGTAATCCCTCTAGTCTCTAATCTTATGCATCAATAAGTGCATTTGAATGTCCTTTTCACTATTACTCTTAGCTAGAGTAACCTTGCCATGGATGTCCCTCCAGTAACCTAACCACTCAATCTTCTTAGTATGCAAAGAGTTTCTATTAGGTACACAAGCCTCTATAAACTTCTTGTTATCTCTAAGGTCCCTGATTTCATGCATCTATCACTTGTTTTCTTTCTGTAAATCCACAACCCTTTCCCATAGGAATTCATTGGACTATTGGCACTCCCAAGAAGTCCTAGCACATAAAAGGGCATACTTGATGGCCCCCTCATACAAATTTTATGGAACATTGTCTATATTAGGTGATAGTGTAGGCAACTCATCAAGTTCAATGTCATGCTTAGGATCTCATCTAATCTTAGACATTGAAATAATCACAATAAAATATATAGATATAGATCCACATAAAAACAATAAGAAGAAAAACAAGGAAGAACACTTTAAACTACTAAAACCATATAGGCACAAAGCATAAAATTCATAAGAATACAAAAAAAATATAAAATACATAAATGGTAAACAATTAAGGAAAAATATGCTAACTATTCTTACGAACATTAGGAGCTATATGTTGGAACAAATTAACCATATCTTCTACCATGCCTTACATGAACAAAGTCTTAATTGGAACCTTAGCCCAAGTCTTCAAATGAAATGTAGAGGAGGATGCTTCTAGAAGAGTTTTAAGCACTACAATAAATATAACCACCAACATAATTGAAAATAAATTAAAATAATTTTTTGACATAAAACAATAAAATAAAATGCATAAAATAACATAAATAAATATCTATAAGACCATGTGGAATTTCAATAGGAGGTTCACCATCAAATGGAAAATATGCCAACACAGCATCCAAGGCATCCAATGCTTCATTACATGTGCTTCCATCTTCCTCCTCCTCTGTTAGTGCTTTCTCTTCTTGGCATTTTTTCTCTTTCTCTGCTACTTCCTAGGTTGCCAATTCTTGTTGCTTCCCTACAAGAATTGCAAACAAAAAACATAGGATAAGTTACCAAATTTTGTGTAAAAATATAACATAAACATATAACAACAAAAAATATGCAAAATGACATAAGAAACAAAAAAAATCACATAAAACATACCTGAAAAATATGATGTGTCTTGCCAAACCTAAGGAATATGTTCTTCCTTGATGGTTGTTCAACAATAAGAATTGTTTACACAACTTGTGGCCTTTTCAACTTTGCCTTAGTTCACTGTTAGCTTCTGCATGTACCTCTTTAGTTCTCTTGGCACTCCCATGGGCAATATGGGGTTTATTTTCCATGCTGTAAGGGGAAGAAAAAACTAAACCACTAAATGTTTTAGTGGTAAGTGATAGCAATTCTTCAACATCTTCAACTACTGGATCTTGTACTTGCATAACTAGAATAATATGTTTGACCTAAGGCCTAGAAACTTGGGAGGGATCATAACTCATCCAATTTTCATCCTTCTTAACTACATAGAATTCCACAAACCTTCTTAGATAGGAAGAAAAAATTGAAAAGCATTTGTGGCATATTGTATTAAGGTTATTGTAGAATTTTTAAATCTCTTTCCATAGCCTAGAGACCAAGAACATAGCCTAGTTGAACATGGTGTCCTCAGTGAGAATCTTCTTCATGGTCCAAGCCTACCGAATACTAATGATCTTCTTCTAAGATATTAATAAGAAAAATGCACTATAGAAAAATATAGGATATCTGTCATTGGCCTCTATGACCTCATACCAATTAAAGGTCAACCCTCCAATAGTACAAGAATTTATCCACTCCTTAACCTCCTCTCTATGGCTCACTTATTTCCCTACTTTTATGAAAATTTTGATGCCTTCATAAGGTACACTAAAGATGTCACTAAATGTGAATTCATTGATGCTTAGGCTAGCATGCATACCATGAACATGAGAGATGAAAGTTTTGACTCCTTTGATAAAGGAATCAATTACATTCACTATCTTTTTAGTAGGCATTGACAGGCTAGGAAGCATCAACAAATAAAGCAAACCTACATAAATGATCCTTTGTTGAATCTCCCTAGATACCTTGCTTGCCAACCACTCCTCCACTAAGTCTACTTCACCCTACTTGAGAATAAGCTTCTTCTCATCACTTCTTAAGATTATCACAATAACTGTAGATCTAGGCATAGGACCTAAAATCCAATGTGAATAGCCCATTATCCTTTCGCATAGGTAGACCATAAAAAATCAAAATAATAAACATAATAAATTAAAATTATATTTATAACCATGCAATTGAAACTAATCAACTAATTAATCCAAAGTAACCACAAAGTAAGAAAACTAGAACACATTGACATTACATGAATAAAATTGTAAGAAAAAATAATGTACTTGGATTAGACAATGTGCAAGCCCTAGAAATCACAGGTGCATGTATACCTAGGTCTTGGAGATCCCACCAGGCATGAGTAGTTCTAGTCGCCAAAAACTTGCAATACACTTGAGAAAACCATGAAGCATATCTATTAAAGTCATCCTTTAGTTGCTACAACACCATAAGTCTCATGGCTAGACCCTGTGCATCCAAGGCTATGTGTTCCATGAATAATATTTGGTCACTTTTAAATAATTCTTCATCATGTACCCTATACCAGGAACATGTGAACATACAAAATCATTAGAGCTCCTAACCTTATGAAAATAGGAAAAAAATGAAAATCAAGATGGAACCCACTCTTGCAAAAGGTAGAAGGTACCAAGAGGATTTTGGAACAAATTGTTGATCTAATTGTTGGCGACCGTTTGGATGCGACCGCCAACGAGTGTCCTCGAACAGGATTTAGGTGCCTGCTGGTCTCTGGCAACACCAAGGCCCAGATACCTCCAAATAAACTTAGCAGTTAATGTGAGTATATGTGTGTGCTGTTGTGGCATGCGGTTGTGAGAAATGTAACGATTGTGTTGTATGTAAACTACAAATGACTTACTTTAAAGAGATTCAGCCAACTTTGCCAAGTACTGTGAGTTCTTGAAAATTTCCTATTTTGTTCAACTGCCTAGTCTACACGGTCCTTATAATACCTACTTGTAACAAATAAAATTTTGCAAAAACATTTGAGCACAACTCCGCAATCTACTCCTAATTTTCCCCAGAGAAAGAGATAGTTCCACAAGAAAACTAGAAATAGAGCAAGATTCAATGGAAATAGATAGAAAAGAAAGGAAAGCAGATTTGTGTAGACCTCAAATATTTAAACAAGGTAAAATGACACGAGTAAACACTTCGCAATAAAGCTATCCCAAATTCAATATCTACGAATTGTTCAAACTTCCAAGGCTCAAACAAGCAATATCTTCAAGACAATCCTACTATGCTACCAAAAATTGCTGCGTAAACTACCACGTACGAGACTCCATTTTGACTAGATAATAGATGTCAACGATTGCATTCAAACAGAACCTTTAAAAGACTTGACAATTTCTGATTGAAATACCACGAGAATTCACTTTAAAGATAAAAAGAAGCTATTCTGGTCCCATCAAAATACCAAAGATTTTCTGAACCCTCTCGACTACTGAATTGTTCAACGGCGTGACTACAAACAGAGGCTCTCTTACAACAATCCCAATAGCAGTTCCCACACGTTGCACAATAATGAAATTTACTACTAAAATGCTCTTAAGGCTTTTAAACACAAGCGCTTCTATGGCAAAATTTTAATAGAAATTTCTATCGGGCAACAAGAACAATAAGAGCAATCTAAAAATCCCAAAATTACTTGCCAAGGATGATACTATCTAAACCACTAGCTAAACAATTTAAACAAAACAAAAAATGAAATGCATAACTCACAGGACCATGACAAAGAGGCTGAAATCTTTATTCTAGCAAGCCATCTTGCAAGCAATCGTTCACACTTTCTTCTTTACAAAATGCTCTTCTCCCAAGACTCAAAGTGTCTCCAAGTAAGAGCCCAAGTGCTAACTAGTAGCCTTCAAAATGTGATGTATGAGACCCCAAGTGTGATGTGAGAAGTGATGATTTTCCCCCCTTGACCCCTGAAGCCTTTTTATAGGGTTCAAAGGTAGGTAGGGAAGTTACATATTCAAAAATATCTCACCTAACTTCTCTCCCAAGTAACTTGGCCAACCAATTAGGAGATTACTTGCCCAACAAGTTAGGAGGTTACTTGCCCAACAAGTTAGGTAAGTTACAACAATTTTGGGTGGTTTCAACCACCAAAGAGATAAAAAAGCTGCAGTTGACAAGTGTCCCATGTAGTTGCCAAGTGTCTTCATGTAGTTGCCAAGTGTCTTCATTCAGTTGCCAAGTGTCTTCATGGAGATAAACAAGTTGTAGGTGACAAGTGTCCCATGCAAATGACAAGTGGCAATTGTGGAGATAAAGAGGCTATAGTTGACAAGTGGCCTTTTTAATGGTTACAAACATCATGGATTAAGGCTAGGAAGTTACAACTTCCACATAAAGTTACAATTATATAAATAAAAGCTATGGTTGGAAATGTCCATAAATCCCCCTTTTTATAGGATGTTAAATAAATATCCCATAACTTTCTTTTTCTTTTGAAATATTAAAATATTTTATTTAAATCATATTTTAGTTAAATCATAGTAATAGAGATAGTAATTATAGTAAATATATATCTATTGGCCCCTAACTTGACAAAATTAAATATATATCTATGGACCACGTATGATCTTTATAATTGGTCAAAAAAACTGTTAACAATATTAAACATTTCGTGATGTGTTGTACAAGTTTACCCCCCTACCACTATAAAACAGACGTGCTTGTCAGAGAAACATCTAGTTCAACATTTGATCTACCCCCTTCAATATATCCCTCCTTTCTAGTCCTTTAGGATGAAGTTAAGATATTTAGTTCTTTCTTTCCATTTTCATCATTTTCTTTTTTTTACATCATCCTTGAATTCATGGCTGCCACTGCTCATTGAAGTTACACTTTTTCTGGATTCCCTAAAAGATGAAATTGGTCTTGAAACTATGCGAGAGGAGTCACCGATGGAAATTTCCTTGTCATTAGGATCTTACTTTATATCTTCTTTTGTTTCGTGCATCTCCTGAAGACTGACAAGCTGGAAATAGGCACCTTTGGGAATTGCCATTAACTTTTTTAACTATCAAATTGCAAAAACTTTTAACTAGTTTTATCATGCCAACCTGTTCCATGAAATGGGCAAAATGTGCCAACACTAATGGTTTATCATTAAGGTGTTGTTGACATTTTACTAAGCAAACTTAGGCATGTCCCAAATCTAAGATAAGTTGCATGTCCCCAATGTGTATGAATCATTTTGCNTCTAAGATAAGTTGCATGTCCCCAATGTGTATGAATCATTTTGCCAGTCATCTTCTACTTGAGTGATAAGATCATCCACCATGAACTTGGTGTATAGCTAGTAGATCTTGGTAGAAGTGTCTCTGCTATAATAGCTATAGTTTCAATGATCTAGTGTAACCACATAATCACACTAAAGTTCTCAAGCAAGTATGCTAAGAACTCTTTGGCTCCAGGCCTAAACCATAAAGGGCCACAATCAAGAACCATGTTGAAAGAAAAACTTTTTCATGTGGGAATACCTATGTAGCACAATATCCTAACTAGTTCTATTACTATCAAGATAGGCTTCAAAAGGTCCTACATAATCAACAGTACAACTATTAAAATACAAGATAATAGTGAACAAAATTTAACAACACTAAAACAAAATAATAAGTGCAATGTTAATGTTTCCACAAAAAACTATATAAATATACATTAAGCAAGCCAAAAACATTAAATTTAACCATAACAAAGATCAAAGCTGAGCCATTTTACATTTTTAGAGAACCAAGTATTAAACAAGTAGCCTAAAAATTTACAATTAATGAAGGTAGTTCCATAGTTAATAAAAATGCATAAAAATAACAAAAAATTTATTAAAAACTCTAAAAAATGGAAATAATCCTATAAAAATTAAAACCTATTCTAAAAATGCTCCAACAACTATAATTGAATTAATATTTCAACTCAAATTGATTGAAATTTTTGATAGAAAGAACAATTTATAGTGAGATAACTATGGTAAAAACTCTGGGAAAGCTAGAGAAAAATTTCAAAAAATTTAAAATACCATTCAAGACTCTTATACACTATGTAAATGATCCCCCAAGTCCTTGTACATAGTCCAAAACACACAAAAAGTGATCAACACTACCAATGTAGGCTAGGGGCCGCAAGTTCAAGAACTAAAACTACAAATGTATAGGGCAGTTCACATGGATATAAAAATTCATGAAAAAAATTCTAAAAGATATTTTATAACTCTAAACACTACAAAATATCATAAATAACCCTAAAATATATACCACCTATTACACTCTTAAGCATAAAAAAGTTTACATTGTGACCCTAAATTACTTGGATTTTTTCTTAAAAAGACTAGTTTGTAGTGAAACAACTATAGTAATACCTTTGGAAAATTGCAGAAAAAATTTTAAAAATTCCAAATCTTATGTATAGACCTTCTACACTATCCCAAAAAATTCCTAGGATTTTGGGACATTGTTACAAAAATTTCTTAGGCAAGGCAATGCTATCGATTTTTGGAGGAAAAAGCATGGAAAAATAGAAAAAATGCTATGCATTGGTCTTCGGGAAAAATTACAAAAAATTAACCAAAGCTCCAAGAATATTGATAAAACCTCTAGTATGATCAATAAATGTAGTACAATAGTTCCATGGGCTCAAAAAATTTCAAATCATGCACCATAACCTTATTAAAAAATCACAAAGTGTGGTTATTTTTCAATAAAATTATGGCAAAAAATGCATAGATTAAAAATTTAAAGTTTCATAGAAAAGATCCATAAATGCAAAATTATAATTTGAATGCAACAATATAATGTAAATCCATGATTTGACATAAGAGAAATGAAAAATTCCACACAAGCAAGCCTGATCTATTGAAGACACTTTTACATTGCAACAAAATCAATAAAATACAGTGCAGAGTGGGTACTTGGCCATCATGGTTGAAGAACCCTCATTGATGGAAGGGTTAGAAAGCTAGGAAATGACTTTTGTAGCCTCATCTTCCTCTTGCATAAATAATAATAAAATCTTCAATTCTTTTGTACCTAAATTACCTTTAGGATGGGAGAAGAATGAAGTACACTCTTGAATGTTCATACTTAAAGCCTAGATCCATCAAATCCTTACTCTTGAGAACTACCTATACCAAAGAAACCAAGCTCAATAATGTTAAGTACACACAAGTGTTAATGATTATACTTCCCATATACTTATGCATTGAAATGGAAATCACTACTCTTGAAATGCTTACCTCACACCCAATGAACTTGGTGTTCACAAGAGGATTGTCATAATTATGCTAGTCTTGCTTAAGATCTTCATTAGGATAGTCTTTTTCCTTGGGTGGGCACCATAGGACACTAACAAAGTGAAACATGAAAAATCCAAATATACTGGAATTTAAGGCTTCAACACATTTTTATGCTAGGAAAATATGCCTAGTCAAACATGTAGGTCATGGAACAAGTTTCAAGCTTCAACCATTGGAAAATGATAGCTCTGGTAGTTCATCTTTAATCCATGGTAATCAAAAAAACTTCGTGCCATCCCAAAATCCTAAGCACTATTAACAAGAAACCTCCAAGTGCTAGGAGATAGCCTAAAATAGCTAGAAATAATTACTCAAGGGTTTTTACATTGGGCATGTAGGAAAAATATTTTGGATAACATATGTATGAGAGAACCAAGGATAAAATACTCAAATGAAACCTTGATTAACCTTCTAAATTATCAAACATATTCATAAACCATAGTCAAAGCTTTTGATAGCCATGCAACTTCAAAAGTCAAGACAAAAGGCGTTGAAAATAGTTAATCCCTAATTTTTATGCTGGAGGTGCAAAGCCTATACTCTAGCCATCTTATGGGCAACATAAAAATCATCAACAAACTCTTATTTTTCCTTCCATATAGCCTAGAAATCCTTGGCTTAACATGAAATCCTAGGCATTATTTTGAAAGACCTAGGGAGTAGGAAAGGTAGTTGAAATAGCTTCAAAAATCCAAATCTTAGATTTTTATACTGGGACTATAGGATTTACATGCTGGCCAACATGTTGACAAGAATAAAAATCAATAACAATAATTTTATCCTCTAAATGTCCTTAAAATGCATTATACCAATCACCAAGCCCTAGCTACAAATATTAGTAACTTTAGAGACCCATAAATCAAGTTGAATGATCTTAATAACTACCAAGATATAATTTTTGTAGTGAATATTGAGGGCTTAAATACTAGCTATCATATAAATGTTTTTGATAAGATTTTAGGAAATGTTTTAACATCTTGGATTACTCAAAATTCAAATGGAGAAGCCTAAGACATTGAAACTAGAAGCAAACTATAATTTGACCTTGGTTAGTAATGGAAAATTCATGTTTTATTACTTTGACAATAAGGCACTAGGATAAATATGTTGGCTAGTGTATTGTCCATCATAAAAAATGAAAAAAAAAACTTTGGTTTATTAATTTTGACTTAGAAATATCCATTTTTGACACTCAGACCTATGTGTTATCTTGGAAGCTTGATGTAGCCAACATTTCATATTTGAAAATCCATGAAATAATTAGTTCAACATAAATACACTAGGGGCTAGAATATATACATTAGCAATCATATAAATCAATGCATCACAACTTACAATTACTTAATCAGCCTAAATCAACACCAAAATTAACTTATTTTCTTTCCTAGAACACTACATTGATACCTAAAGGTCCTACTACCAAAAAATGAGTTGAAACAAGTACATTCAATTAAATTTTGTTGGAATTACATTGTGGCCTTAGTAGAGATATGTTAGCTAGTGTAAAAACTACCAAGGTTAGTGTGAAAACCATAAATTACCTTTCTCCTCACTCAAAATAAGCTTAGAATGATCATTCAAGGTATTCAAACCCTTTTACAAGCCCTAAAAGCTATCATCAGAGCCCTAGAATGCCCAAACTTGACTCTAGACCATCTAGAAACCACATACTTCAACTTCATATGTTGTCATACCAGTTCCCTACAATGGCCATTATATGGACATAGTATATGAAGGTTTGAGTAAGTAGAACTCAGTTCAACCTTACTAATACTTCACCCTAGACATTAAAACAAGCACTATAATGATCCTACCTAGTAAAATAGGCCTCCCACCATGATCTAATAAGGCCTAAATTGGTAAAATATGATCATGTTTGGCTATATACTATCCTATCTTACTTGGTTTGGCCTTGCTTCTCTATGTCTTGACTTCACTTAACCTTGTTTTTTTCTATCTTTAAAATATTTTATATTATTTAATAATTTTATCACACAAGTGCCACTTAATGTTCTTATGGTTGATGTGTAGCACTAGAGTATGTACACTTGGGTATAATTTAGCTTACCTCTAAGCCTAAGTGGACCTTATGATAATGTTGACTAATCCATTGATCATGATTACCTAGATCTTGAGCTTGAAAGCTTGTTTGACCATAGAGCCTCTATAGAAAAGCCTCTCAAGTGGCCTAAACATATAGCTAAAACCCTTGATCTCTAGGCTAGTATCACTGAAGACTCTCTAGCTGAGGTTCTAGTCACAACACACAATGGTGAGGAGTAAACACTAAAATTAATTTTCTCACTTGAACCACAAGCTCAAGACATCATCAAGTTTCTTCAAAATAACATTATAGTATTTGCCTAGTGATATGAAGATATGCCAAGTCTTGATCCATGCCTAGTTCAACACAACATTACACTTGACCCTAGTATTAAACTAAGTAAGAAAAACGTTTGCAAACTAATACCATATTTAGCCTTGACAGTTCTTGATGAGATCATCAAACTTTACTAAGCTAGTTTCATTTGAGCTATCAACTATGCTAACTGGATATCTAGCATAATGGTGGTCCATAAGAAAAATGGGAGTATACATATTTGTATCAATTTCTAATATTGAAATAAGGTAACTACTAAAGTTGATTTTCCTTTACCTAGTATTGACCAACTCATAAATACTATGGCTAGACATGCCCTGTTGTTCTTCATGGATGGGTTCTTGGGATATAACCAAGTTAGGATCAACCCATAGCATCAACTTTACATGATCTTCATGACTCCTTGAAGAACATTTTTTTATACCATAATGCTTAGTCTAAAGAATGTGGATGCAACCTATCAACAAGCTATGACTTACATATTTAATTACTATATGCTAGGGTTCCTCAACAATTCTGTGGATGACATAGTGATAAAAAAAATGGCCAATGACCATGCACATGACATTAAATTAGTACTTAAATAATATCTCAAATATGAACTTAGACTCAATCATAAGAACTTTTTCCTTGGCATTAAAACTGGTAAGATGATCAGCTTCATAGTACCTGAAGTAGGAATACCTATCAATCTTGATAAGATTAAGGTCATAACCAAGTTGGTAGAACTTACTAACATTAAGGAACTCTAGGGATTACAAGATAGATTGCAATTTATTGGTAAGTTCATCTCACAACTTATGGATAAGTTACAATCCATGTAACACTTTCTTCAGAAAGGAGTTTACTATGAGTGGACTATCCAATGCCAAGATGCCTTTGATAATATTAAACAAAATTTGGCTCAACTATCCATGTTGTATCCACCACAAAAGAAAAAAACCTTTTACATCTATCTTGTAATCTCTAACACATCCATAGCCTCTCTACATTTTCAGAAATGAGATGATGGAGTATAGCTAGTTGTATACTACTTGAGTTATGCATTAATAGCTTATGAGACCTAATCATAGAGGTTAAGTATTTTTTAGCCTTGGTCTTGTCCTTGAAGAAGTAAAGACACTACCTCCTTAGGAGTTAAGTCAACATTATATGTAAAGATAACATATTAAGATTCATACAACCAACATCTATGAAAGTAGTTGAATAGCCTGGTGAAAGGCCATAATAGCTAAGTTTGACTTGCATTACATCTTTCAAGATTCAACAAAAGGTTAAGATATAGCCACATAACTCACCATTTTCCAAGTTGACCAAAATGTAGCCATATATCTTGAATTCCTTAATAAGCATGTCAACATTATTAATGGCGTACTTAATGTTCTAGAAGCTATCATGCATTTTGATAGAGCTTCAACTACCCATTGGACTAGTGCTACCACCATCTTAACAACACCTTCTACTGTAATTCCATCTTCACTTGACATTTTTATTTTCCATGTATCAACAACATTGTGGAGCATGAAGTATTAATCAGAGGAATGATGGTAGCTCATAGCTAAGGAATTAAATTCCTGATGATAAAATCTAATTTGCAACTTCTTCTTAACCAAATGCTTAATCTTTATGCATGTAAATCCGAACATTTAGAACCCTATTGTAACCTATCTAAGAAAACTAATACAACAATTTACAGATGTTGGCATTCAACATAAATCTTAAACCAAAAATACCTTAGCTCAATTCATTGCAACCTTAGCCATAAGTGTGATGCTAGATATATTTAGCAAGTTACCTTATTTAATGAAAATAGTGCTCTTTCCATCATGTAGGACATTGAAGGAATCTCTATAACCATCATCAATAATGACCCTCAAAAAGAGTGGTATAATGATATAAAATTTTTACCTAATGAAAAGTGAATCCCCGCAAAACTTGACTACCTCTTAAAAAGACATTATACATAAAAGATAAAAACATTGTTTATTGATATCATCTAAAGCATTGTTTATATCATCTAAAGATAGTCCTCTTGTTTATTTTTTATACAATTTGGCTCACCCTATATAGCATTGTTTATTGATATAAAGCTGTTTTTCCTCTTCAATAGTAGATTCCATCACCAAGAGTAGTTCTATATGAATTCATCAATGATGAGAAAAAAAAGAAGCTACATGTCATCAATCTCATTTCTATGAAAGAGAAATAATTACAAATTATTTTTCTTATCAAATGGTACTAATAGAGGTAGAAGCAATAATATTGTCATGATCTAAATAGATGAAAGATCAAGGAATGAAATCTAGTTCTCAAGGCTATTCGCAAACATGCAAACAAATTCTCAACCATTGGAATGGACCTTTCATAGTTACCAAAGCCTATGACAATGGGCCATTCATATTTATTAACATGAATGGAAATGAATTGGCCAATCTAGTCAACCATTCCTATCTTAAACCCTATTATATCTAATGTTTTTTGTCTAGCCTTTTCTTTACAAGTATGAATAAACGATCAACATCAATGGTCTTTACAACATACAATAAGCAAGTTAGCATGGCCTTTTTCTTTCTCTCTATTTGGCATGATAAATAAACTTCAAACATTGTAAAATATATGTTGCAAGATATAAACTTGTTAATCTTGTACCGATAGTAGCCTATGGTGGCCTATATTTTGCTTGTTATCTTATGTGATCTTATGCAATGTCTTGTAACAACATGTATTCTTTGTCTTGTTTTTTTGTTATCTTGGAGTTGTGCTTGCAAGATGATGCTTGGAAGTCATCACAAAGGTATAACTCATTACAAAAACAAGTTACCACATGACCTTGATATGTAAGATTTGATGAGCTTATCCTACTTTAACAAGAGTTCTTGTATCATATCACTTCCATTACCCCTTTTAAGTCATGATCCCATGGCCCAATTACAAACTTCCTTACCCTAACAACAATGATGAACTGTGTTCAATATTTATGCACTATGTCCATGTGACATCCCCTTCTTCATGCTCCACCCTCCAGCTCATTAGATGTAATACGTTTCATTCAACAAAAAAAAAGCGAACAAAGTCTATTCCTAGCAATAAAACCTAATGAAGGTTTCACCCCTTAGAAAAAAAAAGAAAATAAATAAAAAAGTTTCCAAAGAAGCCAAAAGGCCTATGAAGCCCAAAATTTAGATCAAAAACTCTAAATAAGAAAATAAAGGAGCTTAATGGCAAAAGAAGCCTTAGAGTAGAGTGTTGGTTCCTTAAGAACATTATCAAGTAACTGATACTTCAAAGCACTAAGCATGAAGATCACACTGATCAACAAGTATGTCAATACCATGCCATAAGCATGATGCCAATATTTGAAATTCTTTGTTAACCCATGTAACCATTTTATAATATCTATATGACCTTTATATTATCTCAAGCATATATCATTCCATCATGACTATGACATCCCATCCTTAAATATCATGGCAAATGTCAAATATACATCATATTATACATTATGCATAAAGGAAATAACAAAGAAAGTGTAGAAAGAAAAAGAAAAGAATGCATTATTAACATGAAATAGAGTATAAAAATAATTCTCTAAGAGAGTTCCTTAGGATTTTCCTCCTTCGACAACTATCCCTTAGATGAAATCCAACACTACCACCATGGTTAGGCCTATAACTCGCTAGAAGGGTTGGCTAGTCCACTTCTTGTCCCTCTTCACCTAGCTCCCATGACTTGCCTGTACTAGCTCTACCACTCCATGCTGGCATCACCTCTAATCTTGGGTATAAATTCCTTATGTCAAATCCCCAAAGATCACTTTAAGAGACATGTTTGTTATTACAATATGCCCTTTCAGATCTCAATTACAACTACCATTTTGGGTCTTGTTACAATAACAATAACACTTGCTATGAAGAGGCACCATCTTCATTATGTAGAAACAACATTTTGGAATGGGGATATTATAGTCTACCCTACTTAGGTTTCGCTCATCCTTGAAAAAGTCCATGTTCACTATCTTTTTCCAGCTGCAATGCTTCTATTATGATCCTATGCTCAAATAATTTGAATTCTCCTTTGAACATGAAGTTCTTTCTTACTTATTTTGTAAATAACATATATGTGAGGAAAATTTATATGAGTATTAAATATTAGTTCATTATTATTTACCTCATTTTCTAAGATAATGTTAAGAAGTGAATTAAAGATCTACCAACTACCAATCATCAATCCTAACTAGGGTCACATAAAGTACAACTCAAATCTAGTTACCCAAGTGAAGGCAAGGAAATTTCCTTATTCCCACGTTTCATTACATTAGATATTTTACTTATCTAATTAAAATATAATTTTAAAAATTATGAAAATAATAAGATCATAAATAAAACTAAGGATGAGATACTTCTTGATCTTGATCAACCTTATGAATTTCTGGAAGTAATTGTAATTCTACCACAAGTGGTATATGATTAGATGCTCTTGTTCAGGATGGAAGAGCTTGTTCTTGATTCTTCTTCACTTCTTCTTTAGAAATAAATTCTAGTAACTTGGCAACTTGGAAAAATTGGACATCTTACCAAATATAATCTAGGTTTTGAATGAAAAATGTTGTTGATCCATCCTCATTAATCATAGCAGAGTAATTGATAACCTGTGCTTCTTGATGAGTATTATTCATTAACGTCATCTATTCTTGAACTTTGGAATCTAATTTATCTATTGAGGATTCAAAGTAAACAAAATATGCAATGGCTAATGTAATTGCATGTTGAATAGATGGAAACATCTTCTTCAAATTAGGTTCATTTTCCAAGGATTTCCTTACACATCCATATTTCAAAAATTGATAGACACCACTTCCAACTTTTGCATTAAAGTCTGGAGACTAAAAAAGGTATCGAATTAAAGTCTGGAGACTACAAAAGGATCACTATGATATGTCATTAGTTACACAACAAAAGGTATCGAATTGATATAGATTAGGAATAAATTATTCTTCAAAGTTTCTTCCATTTTATTAATCAAGTATTCTACTTGACATAGTCTAACATTTGAACATGTTGGTTTGACAATTAAATGTGTTCTAAGCACACATACACATCTTTCTTATAGATGGAATTTTAAGATTATTGCCAAGGCTATGCAATTTTTCCAAAATCTTTAATGTTCTTTCTTTTCCATTACTTGAAGTTCTAGAATTTAGAAAATCATATTTTCTAAACTCCATTCAAATCTTTGTACCAATTCAAACTTGGCTTCTTTATAAATGATCACAAAACCATCCATGTTATGATTTTTGGCAATAGGCTAATCTATATCACTCAAAAGAAGAACTTCCACAAAAACCTTTTTGCTTATAAATATGTCTATATCCCATCTTTTTCAAATTTGGTTGGAATTGGTATAGAAACTCCCATGACAAGACTTCTTGTAAGCACACAAAATTAGCATCCAAATCTTGTTAACCTACTATGATGCATGGGTATTGATATTCATGCCAACACAAGGCCCATGGTGGACATAATAGGTGGTGTTTCTCACTTGCTAAGGATCTTGCAAGCACATTGTATGTTGCAACTTTTATTTTCATTCTTGGATTCTCTATTGGACCATTAGTCTTTGGGGATATTATACACCTTGTGGAAATGAGATTTTGAGTCTCCATGTTGTTCTGCCATATGTTTTAATTACAAGAAAAAATAATATACATCTTCTAGATTGTTGAAGACCATTCTGTTTCATCAACTAATTCTCCAACTAATTATCAACTAATACATCAACTAAGCTGATACATCAAATGATTAACTAATTTGCTACATTATCTAATTCCTAACAACCTTTCTACCCCCTTTAACACACTAACTATAGTAGTGTAACTAATGACATATCATAGTTATCCTAAGACTATTTCCAAAGATTAAGCATTTGATCTCAAAGCCCAAAAGTTTAAATTTTTAAAGCATAAGTTATGATATCATCAAATTATTGAGCACCTATATGATAAATCTAACCTCACCATTGAGTTCAAAAGGGTGAATAATTTTGAAAATGAGTATTCATATGTTAAAAATGGACATTATATGCTCAACTTATGCTAAAATTAAGCTTTTAAGGATCTTAAGGCAATATCTTATGCAACTGATAAAAATTAATTTTGGGGGTTTCATGGGATATATATTACTTCATCATTGTGTCTAAAAGGTTGAAAAATATAAGAAAAAACTCTTTATTTTTCAAAAAAGGCTTTTAAAATCAAAGGTTATGGTTTTTGATGTTGAAAAACATTTGGCACAAAAAATTAGACACCCCAAGAGGTCAGCCATCCTAATACTACTTTAGGATGACCATGCTTAATTATGGAATTTTTATCCTTCTTGTTATCAAGGCATAAAATTCTAATTTTAAAAGTTATTTCCACATTTTTTAGTTTAAATTAACCACTCAATGATTGGAATTTTGAGTTTTCTATTCATTGACTAGAATTTCAAAATTTTTTGTTAGTTACAAAAAACTTGAATTTTCTATCTATTAATGGTGAACTTTTCCATTGCATGGTAGTAGGGACGATGGCAAAAATGGCTATGGTGGTGTGCCAACAATAGCATCTATAGGGAATTAACAACCTAGGATGGAGTAGATTAGCATTTGGAGGCCTATGTTCAATGGTAGAAAGCCATGGGGGAAAATTTTTGTGTAGAGAGACCATAGGCGATGATGAAGAGGGAGGCATCCATTGCACAGCATTCTTTCTACTAATAGACCTAGGCTACTAGATGGCTGGATGAAGGAGCATTGTGCAACTGAGCAGGCATTAATGTAGAAGTAGTGGAGGGTGTTGGCATGCGAGTGCGAAGTGGAGGGTGTCCTTTCTACAAGGAAGGTGTTAGAAGGTTCATGCTAGGTAGCTTGTTCTTGGGCTGTGTGACTTACTCAAGCCTAGGTGATCCTTCGTAGGGCTCATGTGGCCATTCCTAGAGCCTATCATGCCCTTCCAAGAGCTCATGTAGCCTCTCTTAAGGCCTGCATGACCCTTCTTAGAGCCTATGAAACCCTTCCTAGGGATTGTGTAGCATTCAAAAGAGCTTTTTTACCTCAAAACATGGTCAACATAACACTTAGTGGGGCTAGCACAGCTTGTGCATGGGCTACATGGCCTAGAGAATGCATATATGCATGTTTTTGATGAGGATTTTTAGGTACCAAAGGATGATGGGACAGTCATTCTTGTTAACACCAAATCATGGTGGAGGTGCACTTTATGAATATTACTATCAGTGCTGGTGGGCATGCTAAAGGTTTCCTTTATGAACAGTGTTGTAGGTGCCTACAGTGCATCAAAGCTATCTTTTATGAATGACATCATCAATGCTTGTGAAGTATTAGAGGTGTCCTTTATGGGAAACGTCGTCGATTTTCATGGAGCATTGAAGGTGCCCTTTATGGATAGCACCACTAGTGTTTGAAAAGCATTAGAGGTACCCTTTATGGATGGTTCTACCAGTGTCTGCAAAGCACTATGGGTGTCCTTTATGAAAGGTTCCATTAGTGTCCATGGAGTGCCAAGGGTGCCCTTTATGGATAGTGTTGTTGATGTCTGATGGCACCATCTATAAAGGACACCATGGAGTCTGATGGAACCATCTATATAGTGTCCATGGAGTGCCAAAGGTGCATAGAAAAATAGCTATAGTGCTAAGTATAATGGAGACCATTAGAAAAGGACTGCATAGCCTACAAAGGCCTATGTAGCATGGCCCTGATCGAGCAACATGGCCTTTATAAAAATAATGTGGATATTGATGATGGTAGCAAGGCAGTGGGTAGATGAGGACTTGGTGTTATGAAATGACAAAAACTGACACACAAGGACATGCATAGTAGCAACAGTGAGCATCAAGCATCAATGGTCAATAGGTGAGGATAGTGAGCATCAGCAGTAGTGGCCCATGATGGTACATAATCCTAGAGGTGGATAGGGCTATTGGAAAAGTAACAGGAGTAGATGGCACATGGATTTAGGTAGTAGAGGATGATGTCCCTCAACAGGGATGATGTGGCTTGCACAAGCCTACACACCGTGGCCCTAATGAGCCCATGCAACTTTTGAAATTTTTTATTTTGTGTGTGTGTGTGTGTGTGTGTGTGTGTAAAGTTGAGGCTTTGGGTTGAACCCATGACCTCTTGCACTCCTTTCTTCTTCCTATTTTTAAAATAATAATTTAATGTTATTTTAATGCATGCATAATAAGAAAATTTAAAACTATGATCTTTCTCAAACACTAAGTATAATCGAAATGAAATTGGTACTATTGGAATTGTCTTGGTGAGTACTATGCATTGGACATAATCATAGGATTCAAAAATGAGGTTGGATTTTTCAATATTTTGAGAGGTTCAACTAGCTTATTCTACCAAAAGGACATTACTAGGTTGATGTATGGATCACATGACAACTTATAAATGACTCTAAGTTGCTTAAGATACTGAGTTTCAATAGAATAAGATCAATTCAGGTTATGGTTATTAACATTTTTGGAGAAACTTAATAATGTTCTTAATCAATTAGTATTTATAGTATTAATATGGATAAGAGTTAACTAGGCTAGTGTATCCTTATCTTACTAACATCTCTTGTAATTGATGAATCTTGATGAGTCGTAATCATATCTTCATTGGTTAATGATATCTATAAAATAATTTTTTTATTGGTTGGTGGGATCTATGTATTTTGTAGATGTTTGATCCATTTTTCATGAAATTAATGGAAAGTTATCTTCTTGCTTACACCTTAGACATAAGGTGCATTTAGTAATGATCAATGACTTTCCCTATGTCATGGCATCATGCTTCATCATTAGATTCATGTTCTAGTTGGCCCATGGTTTTGCAAGACCCTTGGTTCATGGTTTGCACCAATAATAATTATGACATCACATCCTTATATGTCATGGCCAACATCAAATATACTTTATATTAGGCATTATGCACAAAGGAAATAATAGATAAAGTGCAAAAAGAAAAAGGAAAGAATTCTTTATTAATATGGAATAGAGTATCTAGATCATGCTCTGAGAGTGTTCCTTTGGGTTTTCTTCCTTTGACATCTATCCCTTAGAGGCAATCTACCACCATGGTTAGGCCTATAACTAGCCAAAAGAGATGGTCATTTCACGTCCTATTGCACTTCACCTAGATCCCATGACTTGCCTATATTGGCTCTACCACTTCATGCTAGCATGACCTCTAAGCCTTGGTATAAATGCCTTAGGTCAAACCCCCAAAGGTCACCTCGAGAGACATGTCCATTATTACAATATGCCCTTTCAGGTCTCAATTACAACTATTCTTTCAAGTCTTGTTATAATAACAATAACACTTATTCTGAAGAGGCACCATCTTCATAATGCAGCAGCATCATTTGAAAATGTGAACATTACAATAACCTTATCTCATCTCCGCAGTTACACTTCAACATGGTTTGACAACTATAGAATCAAGCATAGAGAGGAAATGTTGGTGATGGACTAGTGGTGGTGTTTTGGATTCTTTGTTAATATCTCTTAGGATAACCCTCAAAACATCAACAAAGAGGGACCAATGAAACACCACAAGCAAAATCCATGTTGCAACCTATAACCAAAATTCACTGTAATTTGGTGGGAAAATAATGGTAGACATAATTACATTATTTTTTCCAAGATTTTCCATTGTAACCTTCACAATTAGAATTTGAGGTAGTATTTCTATTATAAGATGTGAAATTTTTAGTTCATAGGTTGCTATCTCACACATCATATCTTTTGAAGGCTAAAGAAATGCTTCATATGTTGTGTGAAACACCACAAAAAATTTTGGCTAACACTTGAAGACAGAAATTAAGTTAAGTCATGTTGGTCCTTAGCATGACCAAGCTTGAAAGCCTCAAAATAGCATCAAACAAAGTCAAAGCAAGCAAGTAAAAGTTCCCTGGGACCCACAGAAGACTATGATGACATTTGGCATCAAACTTGGCAAATTTTGAGCTCAAAATACTTGGTTTTCACTAAGTATGCATCCTGTATGCTGGCCTACACATGCCCAGCGTAAGGCCCAGCATACAGCAACTTTTGGGGCTCAAAAACTCCTCAAAACATGCTAAAGTGGAGTGTCTAGACCCCCCAGGACCTTCCCCAGGGTCCCCAGCAGGTCGCAGACACTTGAAGATTGAATTTTGGGCTCTGAATGATGGTCTTCCATTCCTATACGCCCGGCGTAGACGCCAGGGTGCAGCCAGCGTAGACAGGCTTTCAGGCCCCAGAAATGCATCAAAACGTGCCAGAATAGAGCGTCCAGACCCCCCAGAACCTTCCCCAAGGTTCCCATTAGCTCTTGGGCACCCAAAAATCAATTTTTGACCTTAAAATGAAGTATTTTCATGTATATACGCTGGGTACATTTTTGGCTTATGATGGCATCCTCTACGCTCAGCATCCACAGCGTATACGCTTGCCCCACAGCGTATACGCCCTGGCGTATACGCCCACATGTCTCCCAACCTGAATTCCCCAGTAAAACCTGTCTATAAAAGGCCCAGTTTTCCATGAAATTAGAGGAGGTCGAAAGGGAGCGGTTGGCAAAAAAAAAAAATCCCAGAGTGCACAAGAGACATTTACGCTGCGGACTAGAGCTCAAAAACCCTCTTACGCTGGAGAGCCCTGTACGCCATACACACAGTCTCTATGCTCTACCTACCTTGCGAACCATCCAAGTCATTCCTGTACACACCGGGGCCTTTCGTCCGCCTTGTGTCAAAGCCACAACTGCATTTGGACCGGTGCACTTTGTAATCAATTCTCAATACAAAACAGTTTACATTTTGCCCAGATTTATTGCAGTTTTCTTTGTTTTTCAGTTTATGTTTATAGGCTCATTTACATTATCGTGCTTATTTACGGTTTACATTTAATGTGCATTGTTTACGTATAACCCAACGTGTTGTAGCGGCAAACGTTGGGGAAGTCCTTGTTTGATCCACGTGTGGACCATTCAAGATACTCTGCCTTCGTTCGTTCCATCTTGCCCTCAAGCGGAGGCAGGGTCGACTGTGCTTGTCCATACATCTTACGGTGCTCGTAACATTCCAGCCTTGCACCAACGATTTCGGTTGGTACAGTTTTTAGCGCTAGAAGGAGGGCCCGCCTAAAACCTTGCTTGCAAATCTTACAGCGTCTACGCTGCCAAACTGAAACCCCAGCGTCTACGCTGCTAACAAACTACAGCGTCTACGCTACCAAACTGAAACCCCAGCGTCTACGCTGCTAATAGACTACAGTGTCTATGCTGCCAAACTGAAACCCTAGCGTCTACGTTGCTAACAGACTACAGCGTCTACGCGGCCAAACTAAACCCCAGCGTCTACGCTGCTAACAGACTACAGCGTCTACGCTGCCAACAAATTCCCAGCGTCTACGCTGCTACAGTTTTTTTATGCTGCTACAGTGTTTTTACACTGCTACAATTCTTTTACGCTGCTACAGTGTCCCAGCATAAAGCTACAGTGTCTCAGTGTATGCTACAGTGCTTTTACGCTGCTACAGTGCCGCTACAGTACCACTACAGTGTTTTTTCAACAAAAACACCCAAAATGGGCCCGTTTCGAAGTCGAATTCACTGCGATTCGCACCTACTTCAAACCAGTCTAAGTACTAACAGCCACCAACATGAATTACCTTGTCTAAGGCATACAATACATACAACATAACGATTCCGAGATGACTTCATCTTACCCGAGATCGCCATCCACATACGACTACGGTTCATAATTTCATACTTAGCCAAATTTTCTCCCATTTACGCTGTACACGTAGGACACTTAAAAAAATTGTCAACGTTCACACACCGAATACTCTGCACACTTAGCCCGAAACACACTCGGCATTTGTTAGCTAGCTTATACGTTGCCCCGTCACACATCATCATGGAGTCATCCCCGACCTCTAACGCATGCGCCTTCATAGTCCCCACACAAGAACAGTATAACTACATCTGTGTGAAGATTCAAGCCAACCTTCCTCTTAACACCATAGAATAGGAGGCAAAACGAAACTTCAAGCACATATACATGGGAGGTCACGAATTCGTTCCCTCTGTATATGACATCATCCCCCTTTCTGAACCTCAGCATAAACTCATCTCCCAGCTCCTTCTGGCAAGGAGCCAAAACTCACGGCGACCCAATGAGGAGCCCCAAAACCAACACGATGTAGATGACTTCGAGGCACAATCCGAACCTGAGGATTCATACCACACCCTTAATCCCCATGCCTACATGAACCCATCACTCCATCCTCGCATGGGACAGACAACCACTCAACAAGTGTCAATGACCATACAAGCATCGGTACCCCAACAGAGATTACCCACCCCCATCTCCACCCAGTACATACCACACGTGCAAACGCATGGGGCCACTTTCACTACATCGGCCCCGCATATCCAGGGTGTCACTTCACAGTTTGTGGCTAGGCAAGGGGCCATACCCCTTGTTCAACAACCCACTCACTTCAACGTGCCACACCCCACAACCGCAACTCTGAACATCGCTCCACAGCAACAAATGACAACCCAACAATCTCCCCAACCAACTAATCCGCCTACCGCTTAAGAGTGGGCAGAAGCAAAATAGATGATGCAAACGTTAGCAAATGAGATAAAGCAACTCAGAGCTGACAACACTGAACAAGTCAAAGTACTGGATTTCTATCGCGACGATCCAATTAGCTCTTCAGTGCCACCGTTAGCTTTACCCAAGGGAATCACATTGCCCCAGTTAACCAAGTACAAAGGGAAGGGAGATCCGAATGCTTACTTAGTCATATTTCGATCAGAAACTCTATTGCTTCAAGCTTGGCCCCACGCAATCTTGCGAGTGTTCGCTATGTCCTTAATGGGTGTAGCCTTAGACTGGTACCGAGCCTTGCCTCATAACTTCATATCCTCCCTGGAGGATCTGTTACATCAGTTCGTTACGCGGTTTAAGTACAACCTCAAGCCTGAAGCCACACTAGATAGTCTGATACAGGTGAAACAAGCACCATTTGAGCCTGTGCAAAAGTTCATCCAACGATGGAGTGCAACCCTTAACGAACTTCATGAGCCCATCCCTGAAAAGTATTTGCTTACAATTTTGAAGGGAGCCGTGAATGACTTCATTAAGTCAAAACTGTACTACCTAAGTGCTCAAACGTTGGGCCAAGCATTCACACAGATCAAGAACATTGAACAAGCTGTGCAAGCCAGCAATGACCCAGCATATGTGGCTTACAAGAACCAACACGTTGCCAAACAAAAGGCAACAACGGAAACTGTGGCCGCAAGCACAAAAACAACTAACACTAGTACCAACCCATCTACAACAACAGGGGCCACCCTAAGGCCCAAATTTCAGCGCAAGGATCACTCTAAGTGCACACCTCTACCTGCACGACCTTCTGAACTACTAGAGCAACTCCTTAGAACTGGGCAAATCCAATACAAACAAGCAGCAGAAAAGGCCTGCCAAAGACACGATAGGTACTGCGAGCTACTAAGGAATCCCACCTTAGCAGCACCAAATGAGCCCCCAGTTCCACGACACTTCAAGCTAGACCAATTCTGTCATTACCACCAGATGTCTGGTCACAATACCGACACCTGTCGTGCGTTAAAGGATGATCTACAAGCAATGATAGAACGGGGCCAACTAAACACCAACACCCTGAATCAACCGAGCACAGACGATGCCCCCTATGTCATAAACTCCATTGGCGTAGATAGTAAGCCTAAACCTATGCGGCAGCCTTTTGTGATTCGTGTGCCTCCCAGCAAGGCAACAATCCCCTCCACCTCCATGAGCAAGGGGCCTCCCATCGTCATCAAGGTGCCACCTAGAGCAGCGACGACACCTTTCATGGTCAAAGTACCACCACCACAGACGTCTGCTAAGACGTTAAACTGGCACAATTCACCAACGACAACTGCAAAGAAACCTTTCATCATCAAAGTGCCACAACAGGCTAGTCAAACAACCACAACAACTCCTAAACTCCCATTTGTCATAAAAGGGCCACCACGCGATGGCCCCTCACTTACCCTGAGCCCAACCATAGGAAACGTCTCAACCTCTCCTCCCTCAAGAGTCAACCTTGCCAACAACACGGGTAAGAAAACCAACTGGCAATAGAAGAAAATGAACCAACAACAAACAACACTTGTAGCTGAGATAAAAGCCACACATAGTACATAGCAACTGAATTCTGGGGGCCCTGCCCCTAATCTCAAACAAACCAGGCCCAAGCCCTCAACCCATACAGAGGCAACCAACACAATGACAGACAACAGAGACTTTGTAGCTACATTGGCCTAGGTGAAACAAACGCTCAAACAAAAGAACACAACTATGAGCTTGTATGATTTGGTCATGACATCATCGGCTCATCGCGAAGCCTTAGTGCAAATGTTAGCATCCATTCCTGCTACCGAGGATATCCCTGCTAACATGGAATCCATCCATGCAATGATTTCACAACACACACCACAAGAATTGGGTTCCAACACCTTAGCCTTCCGTGACGATGCAGTTAAAGTCAACCCCAAATGAGGGTAAGTCACAACAGCTCCATTATCGATTAGTGTACGTGTTGGACAATGTACCATTCGTAGAGTGCACGTTGATGACGATGTGGCAACAAACGTAGTTCTATACTCCGTCATCGACAAACTAGGCATGGCAGATGAGATCATGCAAACAAAAACCATGTGTTTAAAATCTTTCAATGGATCATGTGTCACAGTTAAGGGCACAATCAACTTAGCCTTTGTGGTAGGTGAACAATTCCCCACTAGCGCAGAATTCACTGTCATAGAAGAGATGCCCAGTTTCAACATGATTCTTGGTAGACCTTGGCTAGCACAACAACGAGCCGTTTCCTCACCGATACATCAAGAAATCCACCTTCCATACGAAGGTGGACAAGTCATTATACATGGCGACAACACTCCTTTTCAAGCTAACCACAACATGGACATGTCACAGGTCTTGAAAGAGGAGCCTCTTGAAGCAACACCCACAACAACAAACACAACACCTAGAGCTAAAATGCCCGAACAAGGGGTAAAAACTGAAAGCCTCCTAGAGCAAACTAGCATGCCTCCTAGACCATGTCCGACTAAGAAACAACCACATAATCAAGACTCCCTTGCAGCCAAAGACATGTCTAATCCCCGCCCACTCTTCACCTTTGTTCGTTCTGCATACGTCACCTTAGTTTACATTGCACTAGCTTACACGCTTGCATGTGGCCCGAAAAGGCCTTAAACTAAACCATGGCCTGAAAAGGCCTTAAACTAGAACACGTTGCCTGGAAAGGCCTTAAACTAGAACCTTTTCACATTATTTTCTATTCACTTGTGCATTTCAATTCATGTTTTTTGCAGTGGCTATTTAACATTATTTTCTCTAGTTGCTTTTGTTTACAGGATCATACGGACGCATATGCATGCATCCACCCTGATAGTCCTAGCATCATGACTTAAAACTGATACCACAAAATGTCCTGGAGTCATGAAGGTAAACCGACATCACAGAGCTCTGTTCGACATGATACTAAACTGTTACACTCATTCACCAGAGTCCACTAAGACTATAAACTAGCTTGCCTCTTCATAGTCCGCCACAACTATAAACTAGCATCATACCGTCCGCTACGACGATAAACTAGCAACGTCCAACGGGTTATGACGTAAAACTAACCCACGACAGTCCACTAAGACTATAAACTGGCCACATCATTTCTGGAACATTCATCTGCTGCTGTAATTCATGACATTTCTTCTTCAATGCCTGCTGCATCATTCATCACATCGGCTATGACAACAATATTGCTGCTCATTCTATTTGCCTTAAGTTTCATATGGTGCCTCCATTTGCATCAGTCACATTCATGCCTGAAGTGTTCACTAACTCATTCACTTGTGGTTTTCTTATCTTCTTGGAGTTTTGTTTGCAGGATGACACCCAGTGGTGCTCGTACATCGATACACTTCATCACGGTGATAAGGTGCCACATTATTTCTGAAGCACGCAACCAGGTTAATCAATCTGGTCAAAAGTACATTCCCAGTTCCCAATACATTCTCCATTTCCCCAACACTCTTATTCCCTTTCCTACCCAGTTACATTTCCCAGATACACCCAGTACACCCCAAAAATTTGAGCCTACTGTTACACGCTATGACACTCTCAAGCAACTGCAACACACAATATGGCACATGAGCATGAGTGCAAAATTGAAAGAAAGCTCTTTCCAAAAAATTAAAAAAAAACCAACAACAAAAAAAGAGAGCAAAAACAAAAAATAAAAAGAAAGAAAAAGAAAAGAGCAAAGAGCAAAATGAACCACAAGACCTTTGGCACTTCCCATAAGCCCCAGGCGGGAAGGCAGTTGTCTTGGAAATGAACACTCATGTCTCAAAAGCTCAAGTAACATCTCATTGCGTAGCTTTGGCTCTCCACCAACAGGTTTTCTTTAACACCAAACAAAGGGCCTGTTCCTCCAGAGAACGTAACCCACCATCACATGGCCAACAAGTCCTCTTAAACACTAAACAAGAGTCTTGTTCCGCCAAAGGATGCACATCTCATGCCTTGATTCCGAGTCTGCTAAACAATGGCTATTGACAAGGATCAGCATGACCCGTATACACACTAGAGCATTCCCTTTACCATGCATAATCCCTTGATCAGTTCCCAATCCCCGTAATTTCCATCTCCCAATCCAATTACAAGCTTCATTTCCCAATCCCAGGTACTTTTGAACACAGTGCGATGACATCTGGCCAAGTGCCAAAGGACAATGTTTCTACCAAGTTTTCTTGTGGTTTTTTGTACTTCTTTGTCGATTCCTCTCAGGTCAATTCCTCTAGACATCAACAAAGAGGGGCCAATGAAACACCACAAAAAATTTTGGCTAACACTTGAAGACAGAAATTAAGCTAAGTCATGTTGGTCCTTAGCATGACCAAGCTTGAAAGCCTCAAAATAGCATCAAACGAAGTCAAAGCAAGCAAGTAAAAGTTCCCTGGGACCCATAGAAGACTACGATGACATCTGGCATCAAACTTGGCAAATTTTGAGCTCAAAATACTTGGTTTTCACTAAGTATGCATCCTGTACGCTGGCCTACACATGCCCAGCGTAAGGCCCAGTGTACAGCAACTTTTGGGGCTCAAAAACTCCTCAAAAAATGCTAAAGTAAAGTTTCTAGACCCCCAAAGACCTTCCCCAGGGTCCCCAATAGGTTGCAGGCACTTGAAGATCGAATTTTGGTGTCCGAATGATGGTCTTCCATTCCTATACGCCCGACGTAGACGCTGGGGTGCAGCCAGCGTAGATAGACTTTCGGGCCCCAGAAATGCATCAAAACATGCTAGAATCAAGTATCCAGACCCCCCATAACCTTCCCCAAGGTTCCTAGTAGGTCTCAGGCACTTGAAAATTGAATTTTGGGCTCCGAATGATGGTCTTCCATTCCTATATGCCCGGCGTAGACGTCGGGGTGCAGCCAACGTAGATAGATTTTTGGGCACCATAAATGCATCAAAACATGCCAAAATCAAGTGTCCAAACCCCCCAAAACCTTCCCCAAGGTTCCTAGCAGGTATCAAGCACTTGAAAATCAAATTTTTGGCTCCGAATGATGGTCTCCCATTCCTATACGCCCGGCGTAGACGCCGGGGTGCAGCCAGCATAGACAGACTTTCGGGCCCCAGAAATGCATCAAAACATGCCAGAATTGAGCGTCCAGACCCCCCAGAACCTTCCCCAAGGTTCCCAGTAGCTCTTGGGCACCCAAAAGTCAATTTTTGACCATAAAATGAAGCATTTTCATGTGTATACGCTGGGTACATTTTTGGCTTACGCTGGCATGCTATACGCTTACGCTGGCATCCTCTACGCTCAGCATCCACAACGTATACGCCTGCCCCACAGCATATATGCCTCGGCGTATACGCCTCGGCGTATACTCCCACATGTCTCCCAACCCGAATTCCCCGGTAAAACCCATCTATAAAAGGCCCAGTTTTTCATGAAATCAGAGGAGGTCGAAAGGGAGCGGTTGGCAAAAAAAAAATCCCAGAGCGCACAAGAGACATTTACGCTGCGGACCAGAGCTCAAAAACCCTCTTATGCTGGAGAGCCCTGTATGCCGTACACACAGTCTCTACGCTCCGCCTGCCTTGCGAACCAGCCGAGTCATTCATGTACATGCCAGGGCCTTGTGTCCGCCTTGTGTCAAAGCCACAACTGCGTTTGGACCAGTGCACTTTGTAATCAATTCTCAATACAAAACAGTTTACATTTTTCCCAGATTTATTGCAGTTTTCTTTGTTTTTCAGTTTACGTTTACAGGCTCATTTACATTATCGTGCTTGTTTACGGTTTACATTTAATGTGCATTATTTACGTATAACCCAACATGTTGTAGCGGCAAACGTTGGGGAAGTCCTTTTTGATCCACATGTGGACCATTCAAGGCACTCTGCCTTCGTCCGTTCCAGCTTGCCCTCAAGCGGAGGCAGGGTCGACTGTGCTTGTCCGTAGATCTTTCGGTGCTCGTAACGTTCCAGCCTTGCACCGACGATTTCGGTCGGTACATTGTGAATGCCTCATCTTCTAGGTAGGAAAAGCTCTAGTTTTCATGAATCTAGGCTTGGAAAAGTTGAAAATGCTTTGTAGGCCACCAAATCTGGCATTTCCTAGTTTTTATGCTAGCCATGGTAGTTGATACATAGGACACCTTCACAACCAATATATAAAATTTTCATCTTAAATTTTTATGCTTGCCATCACAAGTTTTACATTAGAGCACCTATATAGCCAATGTATAAATTTGGGTGTTGAATTTTTATGTTGGGCATTCAATTTTTATGCTAGGCCTTTAATGTTTATGCTGGGAAATAGATGAAGATAACATAAAGGCATAAAAATATCCAAATTTAGTAAATATTCTACTAAGAGTTTCCTAGAATACATTAAAAATTTGCAACAATCATGGTAGAAATTTGCAACAACAAATAAGACACCAAATTGCTTACTTAAACTAAGGCTAATCACATTGAAAGGACTTTTGGAAATTTTCATTCAAGATGAAAACAAAGATATTTAGAGTGTTGTAGATATACCAAGAGTTCATAGTGATTCCCCCACATCTATAGCATAGATCCATGGATGGGGAAACCAATGATGATCCTAAGGAGCAAAAACTTAAAACTACCGAAAAGCAAAGTTGATTGTAGAGCACACCCTACCATTTGAATCCAATACTAATCATCCTCCATTTAGCTCTTTATGCATTCAAAACATAAAAATTTTTACTCATCTTTACTTTGTTTCTGTAAATAATTTTATTATTTTAATCAAAATTTTCAATTTCATTTTCTCAATGCAAATTCATTTCCTGTTTCTCACATTTTAGATCTATATTTGCAATTTTTCTCATTCACATTGGTAACAAATTATAAGTCCCTAGGTGATCGATAAGACCATCTAGGGTGCTTCAGATCTCAAGGCCCATGGATTTGAAGCTAAACTACTTCTTCTTGAGATTTTTGCCTCTAGCACTAAATTTTTAGGGCACTACATGATCTTTAGAACTTTGAGCCTCTACTCCCTTAAGCAATCTTTCATGAAACTCTTATTCATAATTGAAATTTTCTTTTGGAATATCATTAGCCTTGAGATGAGTTGAGGTTTCATTAATGGAGAGAATTTTACTTTAAGCTCATTCCTATTCTTTAACAATTTGAGATTTTTTTGATCATATTCAAAAAATTGTAAATTATATATATTATCAGGGATGGATATTAGATACTCAAATTCTATCAAAACTCTTTTATGTTTGATAACCTTTGAAGGATCTTAAGTAGATTCTTCCATGGCCAATTCATTAGGTATTTAATTTTCATTTCTTAGAATGTGACTAGCCTTGCATTCTTTGAAATTTTCTATGAGTACATGGTACTTGCTGATGAGGTCTTAAGAATGAAATTTTCACTATATAATTTCCTTTAATATGTTTACAAAAAAGGTTAGCATTATATTTGATAGTTAACATTCTTATACGTACTTCCAAAGCTATCTTAATTCTTGTACAAAAAGCTTCATATTTTTTCCTATTATCAATACAATGAAATAATAAATGAATAATCTTGAAAATTTTCTTAGAATTTTCATTAAGCAAAATGATGCCAAATTTAGCTCCTTTAGAATTACATGAGCCATCAAAGTATAGTTCCATTCCTCATGTTCTACTTGGATTTCTATAAAATAGAAATTTCTCTTATAGAACATACTTCTACTAAGATATCTTTAGTTTCAATTAATTTATTTTTACCATCAAATGTAACATTCTTTATCATGAATGGTTCACTCTATCATAACTCTATCATAAATCTCATTCGGTTCCCCTTTTCATGGTAACCACATGTGTAAATATATTCTAAGAAAGTTTTACTTCAATGTTGGTTCAAGAAAGATTATATGAATCTAGAATATTTGCTATTTGGATTATTAATCTATGTTTAATATGGGGCTTAGAAGCTATTTTCACCAAGATATTTTCCAACTATCCCATAATTTTCACTCTACTTTTATCTACCTTAATGATCGTTTTATTAGAGTACTCTAGGATGAGACCTAGCTATTTACAAATTGATAATGACATAAGTGTTGAAGAAGCTCCTAAATCAACCAAAAAATTATGCAAATATCTTCCATTAAAATTAATTGTTATGAGAAAAGGAGGGCTTTTTTGTTAGGTATACAAGGGTAATTTGGTTTAATCTTATCTTCATTATAGATAACATTTGCCTTTGATTCCACTATTTTTTCTTACCCCATTTGCATTAATTAGAATACACTTATATTAGCATTGATAAATTTAATGAATTCAACTAAATTGTATTTCTTTTTATTATAAAAGCTCATTCTCCAATACCATTGGGTATTTAATGAATTTTCTTAAGATTTTTCATCTTCTTTATTGTTATTTTGATTCCTCTTTTCTTTTTCTTTTGATTCAAAATCTTTTCACTTAGTAGTGGGCTCAAGAATGCTATTTGGAAATCTAGAAGAAGTCAATTTTTTTTATTTGGATCTTAAATAATATCATTGATTATTATTACATTCTTACTCGAATGAGGAATCATCTTCTAAATTTATTGATGAAGAACCTTAGCTTTCAGAAGACTTATGGGTATAATGTATGTCTGAAAATTCATTATCAAACTTAATATCTAGGAAGTTTGAAGCTGCTATAGGTTTATCATCATCTAAATCTATTATTTTAACTTCTTGATGTCTCTGATTTTTATGATTTGTCTCTCCCTTAATATTCACTTTGGTGAGAGCTTCTTCTAATTTTACAACTTTATTTACCAAATACTTGAAAATTTTTCTTTTTTCTTGCTTCTCCTCTTGATGTGATAGATCTATATTATGAAAGGGGACTATAAACTTTTGTTTATCATTTAAGAATTTCATATTTTCATTTTTGTAAAATTTAGTTGTTTCTCCAATTAAACAATTTTAATAAAAAAAATCATTCGATATTGAATTCTTCAGATTAATAGCATTCAAATATGTCTATTTAAGAACTTCATCTGGTGGCCGATATTGTTGTTGAAATAAGTTGTAAATCCTTTGGAATTTAATGTTCAACTTCCTAATTAATTCCTTTTTATGCTATTTTATTTAAACTAATCCAAAATAAAAATATTATTGATCAATTTGATTATTCAACTAAGCTATGAATAGATTCTTCATATTTTCCCAACCCGTAATGCTATTGTCTAACATGTTGGAATGGCAAATTTGGCCATATCTCTCAAATTTGCAATAAATAGCCTACAAGATTCATTGTGATGTTGGACATTTGTGTGTCCTAATGCTAACTCAAATCAATGCACATACTCTTTAACCAAGTAAGCTTTCATAAGAATATGATTCAGGTAAATATTTATAAACCATCTTAGGGATATCACGATAATTAAGGAATCTTAGGGATGTCATTCTTTGCCAAGGGTTTACTGGTGATGGATTTTCCATATTGGGATTTCATTTAATTTTTGAATGCATAGAGCTTATTCTTTTGATTTTAATATTTGATAAACCAAATAAAAGAGTTGAACTTCCTATCCTCCTTGTTTTAACTTCACTGCTCATCACTAATTCATAAACCTTTTTTGATTTTCTTTAGATGAATAGTTAGTCTTACAATTAGGATATTCTTTAGGACTTTCAAATTTTCTAAACTTCTCAAGATGTTCAGTCATGAATAGAACAAAAACTTAGTCTTGCCCTCCTTCTAGTACCAAAAAGAACTATTGATGACCACTTTGGACCTTGTTCCAGTCACTAATGTTGTTGGTCTCTAGCTATGCAATTAAAAACATAGGGTTCTTTCAAATTGCATTTTAGTGATTGTAGGTTTCCAAAAACACTAAGGCTCAAACGCCCCCAAATCAAACTCATTGGTTGTATGAATAATGTGTTTTTTTTTAATCTATACTGACTACTTGTGTATTATCTTAATATTTTAATAGCAATTATACTTTTAAAGAAAGATTCAGCTTTCAAAAACTATATTATGTAATCCAAACTATTTCCAAATTGTATTAAAGCAAACTAGTCTATACTATATGGATCATAAGCTACATACAACAATCATCCCTTTAATCTAATGTTTAGAAAACAATCCTACAAATCTACTTTTAATTTTCCATAAAGAGAATTCCACAAGAAAACTGAAAATTAAGCAAGATTCAATGGATTCATAACATAAAATAGTAGAATTACATAAAATATTAAAGGTTAAATTAAGCCATCACCAAAATAAGAAAACACTCCAAAAAGTGAAGCTATTTTGGTTAATCAGTGGTGACAAAAATTTCTAAACCCTTAATTTTGACAAGCAATTTAAACAATTTCAAGAGATGAATGTAAGCTACACTATGATTTCTCATTAATAGCTAATTTACAAAGATAAAAAGAAAATAAAAATAAGTAATAGATTAGAGGCCAAAAGTTGAATAAATCTTACATCAAAATGCCATTGTACAAAATTTACTATTAGTATTTTCCAAATGATTTTCCCCACCACACACTACTTAGCTCCCCTCCTCCACATCACCCACCCCCCTCCCCACACCCTTCCACTACCATATTTTATAGAAAAGGTCAAGGATTTATATAGTCAAAACATAAAATAATCATTTATAACTAAAAGAAAGAGTTATAACTACAAATAGGTTACAAAATAGTTATTAGGATGAACTGTTGGCCACTTCCTTTTAAATAGCATCTTTAATGAAATTTAAATGTATTAACTACCTCTAAATCTCTATGATAGTTAGAGTCTCTACCATAAATTCTCCTGACATGCTCATTCTCTCATTGGACTAGGCTTTTGAAGTAACGTTGCTTCTATATTAGTGATAATGCCTTAGCCTCTTCTTTTGTTTCAGTGGTAGATAGAGACTCTACTATTTTCTCTTATAACTACTTGTCATCATTTAACATTGTGGATTCAATGAATTTAGGTATATATTTCTCACATTTCTATATATTTTTTAAGGTAACAATAAGATCTTCTCTTGCCCTTTTGATGAGTCATGGTCTGTCAGGCCTAGTTATCAAAGCCCAGTTATCAGGCCAGCGATATTGGGTAGGTGATATCGTGGTTCTGGTGTAAGCCTATAAATAAAAGGAAGCACACTTGGTTTTGGGGATTATTCATTAGTTTTTAGAGTTAAGTTTTGATTTTAGTTTTTGTTTTTCCTCTCAACCCTTTTCCTCCCAGTGTATGCCCACAGTATGGTGAATGTAATTGTACGGCACCCTTTTTTCAAGTGTGACGTACTTGGACATGCACATGACCGGTAAGAAAGATAGAGATTACTTCATCATTGCAGTATTCACTTAGTTTAATTAATTATTTATTTAATTTTTATTTACTACTTTCCTAGTTAATCTCTTCTCACCCTTAAACTCCTATTAAACATGGAATGAATATGACTTGGTTACGAGCATTTAATTGTGACTACTTGGTAACCCAGTAGCGTACCTAGGATCTACGCTTGGTAATCCTAGTGGTAGTCATGCATGAAGTCCAAGATGTGTATGGATAATCGAGGAATGGATGCTCATTGCACTTAGGCTAGCTAGATTCTCTCTCACCCTTTCTCTCTTAGCTTAGCCAATATTACTTTCCATTGTCCTCAGGAGTAGCACTAGCATAGAAACACATCATACACCTCACTTTGGACCAAACCATACGTGATAAAGCTAATACTAGTCTAGGTGGGAAGATAGCGAACTGTGACTTAAGGCTAACTGTTTACATGCCACAACTAGTCCATCTGCGAAGTTCAACCGGATCGCACGTGGAACACTGGTATTCATATGGTTGAGTGTAGGGGTACCTTGTCACTCATCATTGGTGCCATTGTCGAGGATGGTGCTAGTTATCTAAATTAGTTATATCATACAAGATCATTGTATAGGAATTAACGATATATCTCTTAGGAAGAAGAAATAATTACAAAAATTCACATATAAATTCACACACAATTTCACAAACATGCCTCTCCTACAAAACTACAATAATGTCACACCTAGTGAGGAAGTTCATTGGAGAACCAATGAATTATATGACAATGAAGATTGGAGTACGAAACCCGAGGTGGATTTCTTATAAACATAAATGAAAGCAATGTCATCCCAATGCATAAAAGCATAACTTACCCAATGATGGTGAACCCCCACTGGCCACTACAAGCCTAATGCAAATACAAGAGGTTGTTCGAATCTCCCATAGGCATCGTAAAGAGATCCGTCTACCCAAGCTTGATTTAAACAACTTTCCCAATTTTTTAGGAGGTTATGAATTAGATCTGCAACAACATCTACAAGCCTTATATGATGCCTGTGCATGGAACAACATTGATAATGATTGGCAAAAACTCAAGCTCTTCCCTATGACACTCGTTGGCCAAGAAAAATTATGGTATAGATCGTTAAAACCAAATTTAATACAATGCTGGCCAAAAATGGTAGAACTCTTTAACGAAAGATATCCAACCTACGCAAGAGTGTCAGCCTTGAGGAAACAAATCTAAGAGTGGAAACAAGTACAACATGAACCCTTGGACATGGCCTTAGAAAGATATTATGCACTGTTAAACAACTGTCCAGGCCATGAGTTCTCCGAGGAAAGGCTAATGTACCATATTATTGATGGGATACGTAATGAAATAAGAGAGACCCTAGGAATGTATGCCCAAGGTCAACTATATGAACTATGAACCCATCAAGTCCAAGAGCTTATTAAGCGGGTAGCAAAAGAAGAAGGAGAAATGGCTAGATGGGAGAGTGTTGAAAAACATCAATGGGACCAAAATCTCAATGTAACAAAGGTCCATAATTACAAAAAGGAGAAATCAACCTATCTCAAGGAGGAAGAACCATCTTTGCCAGGACAACAATCATTAGATGAAGTCAAGGAAAATATCAATAAGATGTTGGAATGGATGCATAAAAAGTGTGAAGAATATATCGATATTATTGGAGATAGAGTTTTGAAAACTCAAGAAATAGGACAAAATATCATTAGACAATTGGAAAGAAGGGATGAAGGAAATAAGAGCTCAATTTCCAATCACACATATGAATGCAACATTTTCCTATACGATCACCCCAAGGGCTAATCCCCCATCTTGTTACATCTATATAAGCATTGGGGAAACATATTACACCTAGAGTTTGTATAGAGATACTATGTTCGATCACAGAGGCAACAATCCCAATCGTGGGGGAAGCCAACCCTAAACTAGAGACACCCTTCGTATCATCCAAATCTAAATGCCTATCTAGTTCAACATCTTGTTTCCCCAACTAGGCCAACATACTCTATCTCACCGCATTATCATTCTCCTCAATACTATCAGCCCATGTCCTCAACACAGCCACCACCTTGTGCATCTTACACTTCTCCTAATTTTTAACATTCTCATCCTTTCCCTCCTTCTACATCACCACCAACTATTCCTAAGGTGTCTGCACCATAGCAACAACCCCCAAACGTTACTTGTGCTACTATTTCCAACAGTAGTGAGAGACCTTAGCAACATCGAAGGCATCCCTTCTTTAGAAATGACCCTAGGAAGGGACAACAAAATTCCAAGGCCACTGCATCCTCCAACTCCGCACAAGTCCAACACTATGATGCATCGAAGCCAATGCTTCATGTTACTTCATCAGGGCCACCAATTAACACTCCAACAACCATACGACCCAATGAATACAGCCATGGAGGATGACATCCTAGTCCTTGCATACCATTTTATGGTCCCAAATATCATAGTGGGTCAACTCTTTATCTAGGAACAACATCTCATAAATTGCCCCACTATGCTTACTGTAACCAAGTGTGTGGAGCCCAATGCGGTAAGTATGATTGAGTTCCAATATTTCCAACATGCAAGGATCCTCATTTTTTATTTATTAATCATCACCATGCTCAACTATTTAGATATGAGGTATATCCCCCATTTTAATAACAAGTGGGATTAATAAATATTTTTCATTTTCTTTAATTTTACAATTTTTGCTTTCTAGTTTTTCATTTTTCAATTTCTTGTTTTATCCTTTTGTCTTTTTGCCTTTTTATCTTTTTATAAGTAATCTCATCTACGAATAAAACACTCATGTGGCTCATTGGTTGAGGTGTGTTCTATGTTATCGAGTCTCAAAAGATCAATTATATGGATAGTGAGCCCATTACATCCACTCATCCATTCTACAAATAAGAGGTTTTGTTTGAGGGTACAATGATATTCTTGACATTCTTAAAACTTAAAATTAATTTTTTGTTCATTATACACAGAATGAAGAAGGATGCACCAAGATGGAATGATTAGGGTGTGACAACAAGGGAACTTGTGGATTCTATTAGGTGATGTATGTGAGAGTTAACATGCAACGTGGTTGTACTAAGATCCTTGTAGATCTAATGAAAAATGAGAGTAAGAGTAATCAAAAGGGCACTCAAAAATCCAATGTTGTTCTAGAGGGTCCCACTGGAAAGACATGCACCCATGCCTAAAGGTTGTCGGCTTCTCTGGATTTAGTAATCAAAAAAAAAAAGAAAAAGAAAAGAAAACTAGAGAACGGAAGTGCCACAAAGCAAAAATCACTCCTCCCTTGAACTAAATGTCAAGTGATCATACGCCTTGTTGTTATGGTACTCTCATAGTCACTCATCATGGGATGAAACAATGTGGCATCACTGATCAAAGGAATGGACTTGGTCCTGATTTTGGAATGACGAGTTAATGACACATTCATCATGCTTTACACATAGGATTCATTATGCCCTGAGTTAGTTACCTTATTTCCTAATCTCTACAATCCCTTCTATATATCATCTCATCTCACTATTCATGTAATTATTTCTTGTATCTCGTGTAGCGTAGAACTCTTACCTCATTCTGGTGATATTTACATGTGTGTGTTTTTTGGAATTAGTGTGGATTACATTTAATCCGTCGAGTGCCCACAGACACTTTTAAGTGTGGTTACACAAGGGCATTAAAGGTTGGAACCTACTTTGGGGAGGATCCACTTGAGTAATTTTTGTAATTTGCACTCATGATTCATCTTCCACACACCATTTATTACCCTTAGCATATTGCCAATGATTTTCTTTCCCTTATTACTATTCCTCCGATTCAACGTTCCTATGAACCATCACATAGCCTTTTTCTCTACCATCCAAGGTCCTTATTGATAAATTCCACACCATCATAATTTCCGCGCCTTCAGAACTAGTTGAATTACCCTGGAACCCTTTAACAATTGTCCAAATGTCCTTAGTTTACATCATTTAATTTCAAAAAAAAATATTAAAAATTTGGTGCATTCTCTAAGTGCTCTAACCTCAATGAAAATATATATATGTGACCCCCCTATGCTAATCAACATCATTTGCAACTATTCGCTCAGGGGAAGTTTTTTAAATTCCTCTCTACGACTCGCAATTGTGCATCCCTTGCTTTCATATCTATAACTCGCTCACTGGTACTCCGATTTTCATTCTGTTTGAACCTACTTGAATCCAAAGTGTTCAGCTTAGTCATGGGGGAGGGCACATGCTGAATAGTGCATAAATTAGTCATAAAATTAGGAATAAAATGTGTCAAAAACAGTTTCATCCACTTAGCTATACTAGAAAATTAAATTTGGAAACCACCTAGGCAAAGAGGACTCAACATTATAATCTTTCAGGGACATGTTCTTCCAATAATTAACATCACATGGAAATAAAGAAAATTCATTAAGGTAAGCAGTAAGGTATAACCTAACTTGGGTAACAACCTTACTAACGATGGCCCCGTGTGATTGCAGATGACCCTGAAATGTGGACTACCACAAGGTCTTGCTCAAGATGTGATCAAACAACCTAGGGGAGATAAAGGACAAGTTCCTACTAAAAAACATGCAGAGTAGGAGGAACAATCATTTAGCATCCACCAGGAGGACCTTGCTACTATAAAATCAAGATAGGTAAAAGGAGGAGCAACTGCTGTGGCTGAACAGGGACAACATCTCACGTTGCCCCAAGATTATATTCAGGCCATTCACGAGAAGTCCACATTCATAGCAATGATTGTGGAGTTAAAATTTGGATCATTTGTAGAATTTTCTTTGGGGGCCATTAGGGATCACCTCACAGAGTCCCTGTTATGGCCTACCCTCTCTGAAAGTGGTGCCTGGTACTTAGTGGAAATGTACCAATTTGGCACAACAAAAAAGAAGGTACCATAGTTAACATTTGTGGTGTGACTATTGATTTCTCTGTTCAATCCATTTCAGAAGTATTAAACCTTCTGAATACAGGGCCAAAGGTTGTTCAAAACCAACTAGACACTTTCAGAACTGAGCAACTTAATAAAGTGTTGACAAAGAATAAAAGGGTGGTGTAAGAAAAAGAGAAGGCTGACTAGGATTCCTCTATGGCACAAGCGCAAACTTACATGCATGCCAAGGCACTCAAGGCCTTACAATAGGAGAAACTCTAAGCCATACTTCAACAACATCAAATCCTAAGATTTGGAGCATAAGAAAAGGGAAAGACACCTATGGAGGAGCCACTGCCACCAAGAACTACATGAGCTCCATCAATTTTGTAGCAGTAGGATTTTCTTTTGCATTCTCTGTGTTGTGTCTCAATTTTGCTCAATTCCACACTATGACATGAACCCATTCTCACCATTTAATAATCCCATACCTATCCACTATGTAATCATTGGAGCTTTTTCTCTCTGTAACTTGAGGACGAGTTGTTATTCAGTCATGGGGGTATGATGAGTCATGGTCTGTCAAGCCCAGTTATCAGAACCTAGTTATCAAGGCCGCAATATCGCAGTTCCATTTTGAGCTTATAAATAAAAGGCAGCACATTTGGTTTTGGGGATTATTCATTAGTTTTTAGAGTTAAGTTTTGATTTTAGTTTTTTTTTCCTCTCAACCCTTTTCCTCCCAGTGTATGCCCGTAGTGTGGTGAATGTAATTGTATGGAATCCTTTATTCAAGTGTGACGTACTTGGACATGCACATGACTGGCAATAAAGATCAAGATTACTTCATCATTGCAGCATTCACTTAGTTCAATTAATTATTTATTTAATTATTATTTACTACTTTCCTAGTTAATCTCTTCTCACCCTTAAACTCTTGTTAAACACGGAATGAGGACAACTTTATTACGAGCATTTAAGTATGACTACTTGGTAACCCAGTAGCGTACCTAGGATCTACGCTTGGTAATCCCAGTGGTAGTTGTGCACGAAGTCCAAGATGTGTATGGATAATTGAGGAATGGATGCTTATCATACTTAGGCTAGATAGATTCTCTCTCACCCTTTCTCTCTTAGCTTAGTCAATATTACTTCCCATTGTCCTCAAGAGTAGCATTAGCATAGAAACACATCATACACCTCACTCTGGACTAAACCATACGTGACAAAGCTAATAATAGTCCAAGTGGAAAGACAGTGAACTGCAACCTAAGGGTAACTGTCTAGATGCCAAAACTAGTCCGTCTGTGGAGTTTGATCGGATCATGCACGTAACGCTCACATTCATATGGTTGAGTGTAGGGGTACCTCGCCACTCATCACCTTTGAACCCATTCAACATGGTGCATGCTACCATTCATTACATCAACTAGAAATTTAGTCTCTAATTTAGGTAGTTACTCTCTTTTTACACTAGCCCATTCTATAAAGTCAAGGGTATCTACAAAAGCTTTGTTTCTATCTTTTAGCTCATTAATACCAACCAAGACTACTTTTTCTTGTTGTGTCATGGCCATCAATTCATTTACAACAAATTTAAAGTTGGCCTTCTATCTCAAACTCTATGTTGAAATTATTTGCTCCTTGTTGATCAAATCTCTATGTAACAATACATTTTCCATCTTTATAGCTTCTATATTGGCCTCTTTGATTTAAGATATCTTTATTTGATATTCATACTTATTCCTTAGTACATCAAACTCTAATTGCATAGAATTATGTAGAACCTTTAGCCTTTCCATCTCTTGTTTTTAATCTTTGATAGTTTTGTTGGTAGTTTTTGAGTAATCAACAATGACTACTAATAACTTTTCTACCAATTCATGATGATACATGGCCATCTTTGTTTTTCTTATTTCAAGATCTACATTTTTGTACTGAAAAACAACTAATTCTTCAACATTTGGCCTCTCTAGATGCTACTACTCAAAAATTAATCTTCTTTTAGTAGTCTTGACTTTCATAGATTTTTAGCCTTCTTTGTTAATATATCCTAAAGGAAAATCTAAAAGTATCAGGGTCTTTGATGATGAAGAGCTAGTACAAGTTATCATGATTTCTGAAGATGATCTATCTTTCTATAATTGCAACATCTCTTTACCAAAAATAATTTCTAGTTGCCTCCTCCTTTGCTCTTTAACTTCTGTAAATTAGCTAAAGGCATCTAAATCTAAGGGTTCATATGGTTAGTCAATTTACAATGAGAAGGAGATTTTCTTTATTTTATTTAGCTAACCTTGACTAAACCATTTGGCTAATATATGATTTTCCTCTTCAAACTATCTTTTGGCCAACAATTCCTATCCTTTGCACTATTCTTTTTATAGAATTATGGAAAAGGTTCTAAGCTTGTTTGTTGCCTACTGCTTGGTGATAATCACCAATTCATCATTCATTAAAAAATACACAACATCATTTTCTTGGTGATCATGGGTCATTTTAAAATCCTTATTAGGATTATAGAACCTATTTTTTACTTTTGGAAAGACTACTTTCTCAAATTTGGCCCTTATATTCATTATAAGAGGAGTATTCTCAAAATATCAAAAATTGATTTGTAAAGTAAATACCTCACCTATCATATAATCATGCCATAGTGGGTTATTCTATAGTTATCTTCCTACTTCTAGAGCTACTAAATATACAACCACAAATTATGGAAAATTTCTTAGCCTTCCATCAAAACACCTATAATATTTTTTGTGTAATGGGATGAAATAATACTTCTTCTTTACACTTAGTTCTAATTTTATCTATGAAGACTTGTTTCATCCTTACCATAGCTCTATCTAGTAAGAAATTGATACAAGAGTTGATAAATAATATTCATACAAAATTCCATGATCTAGTCATCAAAATACTCTTTATGGCATATAAAAGGATAAAATTCATAATAGGACCATCTCCTTTTTTTTTTTCTTTCTTCAGCATATAGGGGGAAAATAGGCCTAAATCTCTTGAGACTTGGGACTATAGTCAAAACATGGTCTAACAATAATACACTCATATTAAATTAAGTATTATTGGTCATGGTGTCTACTATTCTATTTTAAAATTGGATGTTCATAAAATAGACTAGATTAAAATGCTTGTTACTTTCAACAATTGCTAAGACTTTTAAATGTAGCACCATAATGGAGGTAACAATGGAACCTAAACAAATGTTCCTAGAAATAATTAAAATGTGATGATGGAACATGAGCTTGTTGAAGCTAGAAAAAGTCTTCTTGCAGTAGAAAAATGTAGTGTTTTTTTCCCCAACTAGATGTAACTCTTTCCCATTCACCAATACAATGTTTCCTGTAGTTGTTGCGATATTCTCATTGCAGGTGTTCTGCTTAGAAAGGTTGGGAGGAATGTCATATAACTCATAGCTTTTTCTAGGATTGATATTAATTTTTTGTTCTAACCTCTACTTCAATTTAAAATAATTCCTGCTATATTTTGTTTTAGAAAAAATCCAATTCATAACAGCTCAAATTAAGTTGATCCTAGGTCTAAAGCCATTTTTGTCTAAGTCCTTACACTAATAAAAACTTCTTCATTCCTACTCTTTGTTGAAATCCTCTAAATGAGATTACTAGTAATATTCATGATCTATGTCATGGTAGAAAAGTGGCTCTAGTTCTTCCTCCTTTGGATCTTGAACTTTAAGATCTTCATTTAATTCTACCCATCTTTGCAACTGAAAAAAGGATAAATAAAAGCCTTATAGATACTCAGTTATAACTTGAACAAGCACATCTTCTAATAGCAAACTAATCTCCTCCTTAGTTTTGATGTATTTCTTTTACATGATGAATATTTATCATGTTAATTACTTATACTGTTATGAAAATTATAGGATAACTCTCTTTGCTTCAATCACTTTGTATAGTTTCTATGAAATTTTGCTAGAATTCCTTATAGACATATGCATAATGCCAGTTGATGCTAAAACTTGTATCTATTTAAGAAGGATTTGAAATGTAATCTTCTTCAAATGGCCTTTAGATTCAATCATTTAAAATCTTTTCTCAACATACTTCAATGACCAACCTCTCTAATCATTCTATTTATTTCTAAAAATTAGATAGATCATTGTAACATGACCACTTTTTTACATTCAATGGAATGGGGAAAGTTAGTTTGGCCCCATTTGAAAGTGTGATAATGACCATTTTTCTCATTTCAATCCATTTCTTTAGTTATGTTCTAGCTTGAATTAAGATAAATTTGCCTCAAATTAGCTCTAAATGATGTTCATTCCATTTTACATAATGTGGGGTAGAATGTATTTTCTGCATTTTAGGCCATTTAATGAGATTAGAAAAGATGCATTTTATCTAGTTAAAACCTTTTAATGAAATGATAAGAATTAGTTTTTCCCCATTTAAGAATAGGGACAAGCTACTTTTTTCCATTTCAATTCGCAACTATCTTTTTTTGGACTATGAAGACCACTAAAACTCACTATGAGTAATAGCAAATTGATAGATTTAATGAAATGGGTTAAATGAATTTTATCCCATTTCAAATAGTAGCTTCCTAGACATTTCTTCCATTTTGAAATTCATGTGGTCATTTCCATTCAAAAATGTTGAAACTACATATCAGCTAAGGACAAAATGGGGAAAATTTATTTTGGTCCATTTTGGAAGTGGAGTGATGGCCATTTTATCAATTTCAATTTCCAATTTATAAATTTATCTACTTTTATAATGTGAACTCCTTAATATTTGAACTAGAGCTAAAATGAGGAAATTAGGTTTTGGCAGATTAGTGAAATGGGCCAAATTGAAATGGGCCAAATTAGTGTTTCTCCAGTTTGGTTGAAATAGAATAATAAAGTTTTGGCTAAATAGTAAAATGGGCCAAATCAGTTTTTCTCTAGTTTGGATGAAATGGGGAGATCAGGTTTTGGTTAAATAGTGAAATGGAAAAAATGAGTTTTTCTCTAGTTCAACTAAAATGATGAAATTGAATTTTGGCTAAATGGTGAAATGAGCCAAATAAGTTTTTCTCTAGTCATTCATTGATCATTTTATCCATCTTGAACTTTGATATAGAAGAGTCATGTGTCTTCACTTACATGAATTGGAAAATTTTACTTCGGCAGAATATTGAACTAGGGCAAATGCATTTTGGCTAATTTTGACTTTTCTCTATGCCTTGAATTACGATAAATTGATTTTTCTTCAATTGGGAACTTGGTCAAAACTCTCTTTCTCCACATTCATTTTCAGCCATTTACATAGCTATTTTTTTCTTAATTAGTCACTTTCATACCACGTGTACCTTATATCTATTACCTTATTCAAAAATGTAAACTAGGACAATGCTTTTTTCTCTAGTTCACAAATTGGGAAAATCTAGCCTTGACATATGATGTCATTGTGGTGTGCCAATCCAATCTAGTTCTTTTCTAAATAATTGAATAATGTTAATTTTGCATTTTAGCCAAATAAAACTTTTTTTTTCATCTAGAGTTTTAACGTAAGGTCTCCTCAAGTAAATTACCAATTTTCTACTTCTACATACAATGCTTCATATTGGGATATACTTGGTTTTCTCCACTTCATAAATAAGGTGAATGATATTTTTTTTATTTTGATCTTTCCACTAGCAAATATGGTTGTTGACTATTGAATTCCTAAATGCAAATATGACCAAATGAGTTTTATTCCAATTCATGAACTAGGATCATTTGTTCCTAACTACTTTGATTTTCATAGTGTAGATCAAAAAAAAATTTCATTTTTAAAATTGAACATGTCATTGATCATATACTTTGGCCAAATAAAACAAACATTATCAAACCTCACATATATAGTATGGAACTATTATTACCTAGTGTTTATACCTTGTACATAGGTTTTATCTCTCCCTAAAACTTGAATCCAAAACCTTCTTAGGAATTGATATTCCATTAACATAATGCTCTTGCTAATAAAACCATTAAAAATTGGCCTCTACAAAATAAGGCTAATAGCAACATGTTATGCATTCTATATTATATTATTTTCTTTCCAAAGTGTGAATTTGTAATTTCCTATTATTTTCTTTCATCTAGTTCTATTTAAGCCTCAACTAGGCAACAATACTACACATTGAAGCTTGATTTGATCTTACTACATAATTGAATTTTTCAAAATTCAATTCTAGCACCACTAATGGTTGAAATGTTATAACATCATGTCTTTCTCTCAATAAGCTAAATCATAAATTATCATCTTAACTTCTAAATTAGACTCCAAAAAACCATTATTAAGTCTAATTAAAGCATATAGTTATAATAATACAAAATATAAGAAGCACATGAGAGGTATCACCTAATCTATGATGTTGTCTCAGTCTCTTCAAAATGATGTAATTCTAGCAACTTTCCTTGGGCTCTAATGGTTGTAAGGCACCACCAAATTCAACTACCACTTTTAATGCTTTAAAAATTTAAAATTATATTAATGGAATTTGGAATTATTATGGTCCTAAATCCTTTGCATGCCTAAGGGCCTAAGGAATCTTTTATACTTAAAAAGGTACAAAATTGGGATTGAAAATAGAAATAATATTATTTTAATAAAATTAAATAAGAATGTTGCTGATTCTCAAATATTTTGACACAAATCAATATCATTCATTTTTTTTCCCACATGAACTTGTTGTTAGATTGTTTCCAGCAAGTTAAAAATTTTGAAAATCTCTAGTTATATTGAAGGACATCAACTAAATCAGTGTTAATTGATACCAAGAAATAACAAAAAAAATATTTAAATGTTTTAAACATAATTATTATTAATTTTAGGAACCTATCAGATCCATGACCTAGCCTTTGGTTAGTTCCTAAGCAAGAAGGTAAAAAACATAGTTTAAAAAACAATGTGGATATCAATATTCATGCCAATCCAAGGCCCATGATGGACATAGCGGATATTGTTTCTCACTCACTAGGGATCTTGCAAGCACGTTGTATGTTGCAACTTTCATTCTCATTCTTGGATTCTTGTTTAAATCATTTCTCTTCATGAGTATCATACTCCTTATCAAAATGATATTTTGAGTCTCCATGTTTTTTTGCCCTATGTTTTGATTACAAGATGGATTAATATATGCTTTTCTTTATTGTTAAAAATTGTTCTATTTCTTCAACTAATTCTCTAACTAACATATCAATTGATCTTTAACTAATACATCGACTGATTCATTAACTAATAATCAATTGATACTGATATAGCAACTAATTCTCCAACTAATTTAAACACATTATCTAATTTTATTAATATTTAATTCCATCATATATTTTTAGTAATATGTATCTATATTACCTAATTATTAGTGGCCTTTCTACCCCCCCTTAAGAACACTAACTCCAGTAGTGTAATTAATGACATGCCATAGTGATCTTAAGACTACCTATAAGGGTTATGCACTAAATCTTAAAAACCAAATGGTTGAATTTATGATATCATCAAATTATTAGGTGACCACACCATTAAGTTCATAAGGGTGAACAATTTTGAAAATGACTATTCATATGTTGAAAATGAACATCGTATGCTCAAGTTGTGTGAAAATTAAACTTTTGAGGATCTTAAGGCACTATATAGGGTAAGGAGTAAAAACTAATTTTTGGGGTTTCCTAGGATAGATCTGACTCGACCATTGGATCTAAAAGGTTAAAATCAATAAGAAACAACTCTTCATTCATTGTAAAAAGCTTCCAAAATTAAACGTTATGGCTTCTAGATTCTAAGACCTTAGGCATGAAAAATGAGACTTCCTGAGAGGTCATCCATCCCAGTTCTACTCCAAAACAGGCATGCTTAATGATGAAGTTTTTATCTATGTTGTTACCAAGCCATCAAATTTGAACTTTTGAAAATGTTTATGTGCATTCTTAATTTAAATTGATAATTAATGAAAAAGAATTTAAAGTTTTTCCATCTACTGATGATGATCATTTTAGGGTCCATGCAGCATGTTTTGGGATCCTTCCAGCCCTCCCCTAGGCTAGCATGGCCCATCTTACGATTTGCACAACCCTTAAGAGGGAATGCATAGCCTATCTTAGGGGCTACATAATCCATCACTTGGCTAGCATGGCCCATCTCAGCGCTTGCGCTTTCAATGGAGTGGTAGTTTATGGTGGCATCCAAAGAGGCAATTTATGATGGTGCTAAAGGTGATTTTCAATAGTGTTGGAGGTGGTTTTTGATGGTACTGAAGGCAATTACTGATGGTGTTGGAGGTAGTTTTCGACAGTGCTATAGGCAGTTATTAATAGTGTTAGAGGGAGTTTTTGGCAATGTTGGAGATGGTTTTTGGCAGTGTTGGAGGTAGTTATTGATAGTGTTGGAGGTATTTTATGGTGGTGTTAGAGGTAGTTATTAACAGTGCTAGAAAGTGGTGTGTGCAATAGGTAGTGAGCAAGTGGCAAGATAGTAGGCAATGGTAGGTGCAACAACAATAGTGGTAGGCATGGCATGGTGACAAGCATAGGTGTGGCATGGTAGTGGACAGCAGAAGGTGTAGATGCATCAATGATAGACAACAGAGAGTGCAGATGTCAGCAACAATAGTGCATGCATTATAGCAGGTGTAGAGGGCTAAGTAATGGTACTGGCATGGTTGTACGAGGGGTCGATTTGCACGGGGTATGGCGGGTAGCAAGGTGGATAGCATAGGGCAATGGTAGCCTTGTTAGGGCCAACGTGGCCTATAGGGCCTATGCAACCTAAAAATGTATATATATATTTATTATCATTATTATCTTTTTTGAAATTTTATTATGTTTGATTTTATTTTTTTAAAAAAAATAAAACTAAGTTGAGGCTTGGTGATGAAGTGCTAAACAATCGATGCGTCAACTAGGGTGCGTATACCCGGCCACATCAACGTGGCCCCATTTACATGGAGCCTGTTTTAGCTTATAAATAAGTGGGCTTCCACCACACTCAGGTACCTTTTTGAAAATTGTAGCAAAGCTCCTGAAATTTGTTTCTATGAGAGTTAGAATATTTTCCAAGTGCCCACAGTAGGAGTAAGAAAGGTTTCTAGCTCTTTATTCAAGCGTTGATGTACCTGAGCCCATTGGCATGAATGGTAATAAAGATGAGCTTTTCAAGCATTTCTTGTAGTAGTTGGACTTAGTATTTTTATGCATTTAATAGTTTAATATTTCTATGCTTTAATAATTCCTTAATTTATTATTTTTATTACTTTAATCACCATTGTGCTTTTATAGTTCATAGAAACCATAAGTACAACCATCTTGAACGTAAGCCCAACACTTGGTAACCCAACAACACTTAATGTCTGGTAATCTAGTAGTGGTTAGGAGATGCTCAGGATGTGCATGGAAAATGGGATCGAATACTTATGCTAGGAAGAGTTAAGATATAGATTAGGATAATTATAGATTATGTAATATTCCATTCCTTACTTTCCATTTCAAGAATTAGCTGCTAGAAGATAAAGTAAAAAAAGCCATAAAAATCATTTGCCCCAATCTCACTTAACCATTGCAATCAAAACATCACAAGTGAGGTTGGAAAGACAACGAATGTTCTAACTCAAGGTTTTGCTGGTTAGGGTCTGGTGTATGCCAAGTGCTTACAATCTACATAATTTGACCGAGTCGCATGTGAACACCCATGATTTGCATGGTTGGGCATAGGGGTACCTAGCCGCTCATCATTGCCTTGATAATTGCAGCTATTGGTAGTCATTCATTTGTTGAGCCAAGTTCTCAGTGACCTCATGATGCCCTTCAAAACACATGCGGAGAACCTTGAGTTCCACATTTGTTGCTTCCAATTTTTGTTTTATCGCCTTATGTGCTTAGAACTCATCCTCGTATAAAGAATACGAGGTGGCCACTTATTTTTCAAGATCAGACTGTGGTCTTCCAACTGTTAGCATAACCAGGTTTGCATAGCGAAGGTTGGCCAACTCCATGTACTCTATCATTTCTTTAATCTATAGTTCCTTGAGGTGAATTTCAGCCTAGTTATAGGCATTCAACATATCAAAGATAGGTTGCCATACCTTGCCTCCTTCTCGGAGATGTTGGAGCTACTGGAGGTGGTAGCCATTGTCAACTATTCCTCAAACACCACCGCACTATTTTTCTAATAGCAAATCGTCAATAGGTTTTGGGTTCCACATACACTCATCTCAGACAATGAAACGCATTTCACAGGTGTCACTTTTTGTAAAATCATGCAACACTTGGGGGTTACCCATAAGTTTACAACACCTTATCACCCCCAAGCCAATGGGCAGACCAAAGTAACCAATAGGGAGATCACCAATCCTCACTCGAACCATCAGTTAATATAGGAGGGATTGGAGCACCAAACTTAACAATGCCCTCTAGGACTACCGCTCCACTTGGAAACTTCCTATAGGTTACTCTCCCTATGAGTTAGTGTATAGTAAGCTCCCGAAACTTCCAATTCAGGTAGAACTCCAGATACTATTTATAGCCTATGACTTAGGTCTTGACCTACCACTAGCACAACATGAATGACTTATCAACCTAAGTGTGCTAGATGAGAATCGATTGGTGGCCCTATCATTAAAAGAGATACATAAGGCCTACAATAAAAAATAACATGATCTGAGGATTCGAAAGGTAACATTTAGATGTGGAGATAAGGTACTTTATTGGAACCCCACATACATACCACAACCGACCAAGCTTCAAACACTATGGGAAGGACCTTACATTGTCTTCAAAACCTTCCCATTCAGGGCCTTACTTATACACAAACCTGAGGACCCGATAAGAACGCAGTTGGTCAATTAGCAACAATTAAAACCTTTCCATGAACTCCATCCATCTAGTACTACCACCTCATCGTTATAGGGATAGCCTCATTCAACTTTTTGAGTCTCCTCCTCCCAGCCTAGTCATGGGGGAGACTATCCTCCATGCTAATCCATTCTACTATGCTCCCCACTATTTTTGGAATTTTTTATTTATTCTTCACTTTTTTTTCAACATTGTTCATACGTTTGCCAATTCTTACTAAGTTTTTCTTTCTTTAATTACTTTTCCATTTCTTTGTTGATTATTTCTATGTGTATGTGTGTTTTTCATTTCCAATTGGTTGCTAATAAGTTGTCTTATTGTCATCAAGTGGTGCAGATGGTTTTTGTTGTGATGAGTCACATGAAATAGTCCACCTATTTTATCTTGCTTCTGCCTTCGCATTGTTGTTCTTGGAATTTATGTCTACTTTCATCTCATAAATTTAGTAGTGCGTCCATGTCATCCACCCATTCATTCACTCCATGGTTTTCCTCACTTTGGAAACATGCAACCCCCTTCACTTAAAAAACATTTTAATTAATGTGTGACTTGTGTAGTTTCTAGACTCAGGGATGATCCAATGGTTTGAATTGGGTGTGACTTCAAGGAAAATGCAACATTCATCATCCTCTTTTGTCCCCTTGGTTGCAGGAGTGCCCTTATAGATTTCTTACCACTCCAAATTCTTTTCTGTAAGGAAGCTCCTTGGCAATTTGACCTTGCATGGTGTGGTCCTCATTGAAAAATGCAAAAAAAAAAACAAACATGAGGATTCAAAGCACACCCCTTGGTTAGATGCATGCAACCAAGCATGGGTATTAGCATGGTGTGGTTCCCAAAAAATAAAAATAAAACAACAAAAATAAAATCCTAACTATGTGGGAATTCAAAGCACACCCCTTAGACTACCTCTCACGAGCCACAAGCACTAGTTATGGGACTCCCTTCATCCCCTCTAACTTATTCTCATTTCACTTCCTTCCTCTCACACCTATTAGAGTTGCGGTTCTCTATGGATTCCTTCTGGTACACTTGGGGGGTGGATGAGCCATCTCATGTTACTGTGATGTCACTGTATGTGGTTGGTTTTGGGTTTGAACTCGAGAAAGGTTCTATCAAGTCACTTAACCACAACTTCACATGGGGTTTCATGTGACCAATAATCGGAATTTCAATTCTCTCTCCTCTCTCTTCACCCATTTCTCTCCATGACTCACCTCACTGCCTATCTTATGTTTAAAGGTTCGTTGTGATTTCCATGAATTCCTCATTCTTTGATAGGTTCTCATGGATGGGAGAATTAACTTGCAATCACCATTTCTTAACCTCGGGGCCCATAGACTCCAGTGTTGAGTATATGCAAGGGCTACTATAGCTACCACTTGCTATGGGGGAGGACCCACTTGCATATTCCTAGTCCCATTTGTTAGCCTCCCATCCTCTTGATTTTTTTGGTTGATTGTTTTCATGATGCCCATCGCTTGACTTCTTCTATGTGGCATTCTTTCTCACCACATTCTTCTACTTTTGACTCCGTTATTCAGCCCACTTACCTTCCTCTTACTCCTAGTCGAGTTCCCAGTCTCTAGAGCTCCTAAATCACCCCAATTTGCCATTTTGAATCAATTTTTTTGGACTTTCCTTTTTCAGGTCAATGCTAGTCAATGGGTGTGACCTCCTACATATATGGGGCCCAGTATACATAGCCCCGTTGATGCAACCATAAACCCCTATATATACCCCCATCGCGCATTCCATTCTTGATCATTTTGCACATAAATTGGGGGAAGATTTTTCAATTTTTCTACCTCACTTCTTCCTAAGTACCTACATTTTCTATCGTGCATCCACATAAACCTATCCTTCTCCTCTTTAGCAATCGAAGGTATGCTCTTAGTCATGGGGGGTGAGATCTATTGAAATTAATTAATTACTTATGATTACAATCAATATAGACTTACCACCTCTTAAAGGGAGAAACAAAAAAAATATTCTAACCCCAACTCATGCCTTATTGTTTTTGGTTTTAACCTATCAACTAACACTTTGGGAAAATTTAATGGGATGCATGTGCCAATACCATAACTTAGTCAAACTGAGAAGGTGTATGAGGATAATTTTGAGCAACTTATGCACAATATTAATTAGTGGTTATGTTTGATTGTAGATGGCATCGAAACCAAGGCATCCAAGGGGAGAAGGACCATTACAACTAAGGGACAAGTGGCCACAAACGGGAAGAGGATGAGGTGTGCAACACCTAGAGCATGTGGAGGGCTCCTATGAAAATGGCCCCCTCCATGAAGGGCCTGATGTGGAATCTATTCATCAAATTCCTAAAGAGGAGATCCCCAATGAACAATTGCAAGGGGATGATACTTTTGTGATAGTGCCGCAACTTGAGGTCACCTTGACCTAAGCATGTCTTAATGCTTTCAAGCCAAGGGAGGTGCAACGAATGGTCTTGCAAGAGTTACACTTTGAGCCATTCCTTTAGAATGCACCATAAGAGGTGAGGCTCTAATTGCAAAACTCTCCTATGTGACCGATCATCACATACAGTGGTGAATGGTACTTAGGAGAGACTTACCTCTTCTAAAAAAATCAGTAGCTGAGGTCCACAGTAAGAATCAAGGACATCTATGTCTCTTACTCTGCAAACATGATCGCAGAAGCTCTAGGGTTACCTCAGACTAGAGCTGACATGGTGGAGATTCCTAAGCAAGCAGATCCTGAGGTTAAGGGGAAATGGATTAGGTGGTGCTATGGGGTGGATCTTAAAGAGTTCGACACTTTGACCACTACATAGAGGGTATACTCAAAGATTGTGTCTTACCACTTGAACCCAATGGTGAGACTTAGTAAGATCACTGTCTTCTCCACTCGTGCATGTGCTTCTCTAAGAAAAAAATTTCCAATGAGCCTTTCACAATTATTATATTTAGAGATTGAGAAAAGATTCGCTGAAAGCGAACGTGGAAGGTGAGCTCTACCCTTTCCCTACTTAATCAGGAAATTATGCAAACAAGCAGGGATAGCATGCTATACCAATGATACACTCTAGCATGCATGATTACCTCATGGTGAGAAATGATGAAGGACAAGACTCTAGCCACCACATAAATGGAGGAAGAGTAACAACCACCTCCACCACTTGTGCAAACAATGAGGTCAGGTTTGCAAACCATCACAGAACATATACATGAAATCCAACAATCACTCCTGAGCCAACAAGAGCAATCTAGAGGAACTAGTGGAGGAGAAGAGCCTTCGGTCTATCGCCTTGCAATGAGCCACTTGGAGCAAGTGGCTCAATTAGTATGTCTACGAGAAAGATCAGGGTCGATGTTCTCCATCGTCCAAACACAAGTACGTGCAAAGACCGATCCTAGTGTCTAAGAAGTAACGGTATCCACTCAACACTTATTTCCTAAAATTTTAGGAAATTCCACTACTTTTTTGGTACGCTTAGAGGATGGAGGGGGGGTGACAATTCTGGTGATGTAGCACCAAGGATAGAAGATTTCGATCGAAGTGGTTGCTAACATGATTGCTACAGCCCTCAATGCACCAGCAGCACCTGTACTAGTTGTGCATGGACTCAAAGATGTACAAGCATCCGTTGGGACTTCACCTAGTAGGATCGATGTAGCCCAACATGAAGAACTATTGGACCAACTAGTGGGAACCCGGCAACTACTTCTGGATGTTTTTGATCTTCTAGATAACATCACTGCAACCCAGTCAAAGCTGCTCTCACCAAAGGGTAAGAGCCTCATCTTGGAGGGGCAACTTGAAGTTTCTCAAGTCAATTGTCAACACTTGGCAACAGAAGTTACCCAATTAAGGGCCTAGCTTACCGATCTAGCTCTCCTCAATCGTGAACTCACCAGAGAAATAGCTTCAATTCAAACTTCAAATAGTTGAGGCTGAGCCTGAGTTGACGATCCTCAATAAGTCCTTGGCAGATGCTCATGCATATCATCTAAACAAGAACTTAACAAAGGTTTTCCAAGAGAATGTCAAGCTGACCATGGAAGTCCATCACCTGTACAATGTGGGTGCTGAAAATGAGCACATGAAAAGCTTTATTCACCCACAACAGGAAGAGCTAGCCAAGGTGAACATTGATGTGAGGAGGTTGGCCACTAAAAATTGAAATCTATCTATGGAGGAGGTTCATGCCTTGTGACATAAATTAGCCATCGAAATTGCTGCTTGGAAAAGTGAAGCCCTCAAGTTTGAAAAAGTTAAAAATCATTACAGGGGCCAATTGGGATAACAGAAGGAAGTGAATGAAAATTATATTCAAGTCGCTAAGGCCAAATTGAACCAAGCACTCTAGCAGCTCTGAGAAGGAGGCGAGGTATGGAAACCTATCTTTGATGGGTTGAATGCCTACAACTAGGCTAAAATCTACCTCAATGAACTACAGATTGAAGAAATGACAAAGTAAATGGAGCTGGCCAAACTTCACTATGCAAATTTGGCTATGCTAACAGCTGGAACACCACAGTCTGATCTTGAAAAGAAAGTGGCCACATCGTATTCTTTATACAAGGGTGAGTTCCAAGTGCATAAGGTAACAAAACAAAAATTGGAAGCAACAAATGCAGAACTCGAGGTTCTCCACACACATTTTGAAGGGTAGTGTGAGGTCACTAAGAACTTGGCCCAATGAATGAACGACTACCAGCAGCTATAGTTATCAATCTGAGCATTCAACATTGAACAAAAATGGTTTGCAACTTGGTTTGTCAACTTGAAAGAACTCTTCCCTACACTTCTAGGCCCTTTGGAGGTTCCAGTCCTAGTACACATTGGCGAAGCTGCTTGGATAGTGAACAATCCCGCAAGAAAGGAGGAGAAAATGAGGGCTCTCTTGGAGGCTTTGTAGTTTCCTCTAGAATTTGTAGTTGTTGTAGAGCAACCATCATCTACACCACCACCATCACATGCACCAGGGACTAGTGAAGGTCCATCAGAACCACCACCACCAGGGATGGTATGATCTTCTCCAGTAATTTTTGCACCTTTGAGCAAGGAAAAGAATTCAAGGTCGTTGGGGTATTTAATTTTATCTTTGAACACCACCATTTTTGTAATTTTTCTCTCTCTATACACTCGGACACTTGGTGCATCAGTAAAATTAGTGATGTGTCATGTGTGTTGTGTCATGTGTGTCAAGTCAGGTATGTCATAATAAGAAGTCCATACCTTCCAAATTGTAGAGGAACTCGAGGACGAGTTTTTACTCAATCGTGGGGGTATGATGAAGTGCTAAATAGTTAATGCGTTGACCAAGCTACATATACAGGGCCCCATATACACGATCGCATTGACATGGCCCCGTTGACACATCCATCCATGCATCGACATGGCCCCATTTACGCAAAGTCTATTCTAGCCTATAAATAAGTGGGCTTCTGCCACACTTAGGTACCTTTTTGGCAATTAGAGTGAAGCTCTTCCAATTTGTTTCTACAAGAGTTAGAATATTTTCCAAGTTCCTGTAGTAGGTGTAAGAAAGATGTTCGACTCTTTCTCTGAGCACTGATGTACCTGAGCCCATTGGCATGAACGATAATAAAGATGAGATTATCAAGCATTCCTTGCAGCAGTTGGACTTAGTATTTTGATGCATTTAATAGTTTAATATTTCTATGCTTTAATAATTCCTTAGGTTATCGTTGTTATTACTTTAATCACCATCGTTCTTTTATAGTTCGTAGAAACCATAAGTACGATCATCTCAAACGTAAACCCAACACTTGGTAACCCAGTGACGCTTAACATCTGGTAACCCAATAATGGTTAGGGGATGCTCAGGATGTGCATGGAATATGNCAATAATGGTTAGGGGATGCTCAGGATGTGCATGGAATATGGAGATTAGATACTTATGCTAGGAAGAGTTAAGATATAGATTAGGATAATTATAGATTACGTAATATTCCATTCCTTACTTTCCATTTCAAGAATTAGCCGCTAGAAGATAAAGTGAAGAAAACCATAAAAATCATTTTCCTCAATCTCACTTAACCATTGTAATTAGGACATTACAAGTGAGCTTGGGAAGACAACTACCATTCTAACCCAAGGTTTTGCTTGTTAGGGTTTGGTGTATGCCAAGTGCTTACAGTCTACGGAATTCGACCAAGTCACATGTGAATGTCCATGATTTGCATGGTTGGGCATAGGGGTACCTAGTCTCTCATCACATGGGGTTGAGATTACAAGCTCCTGGTCATCATTTTTTTCCATTTTTAATAACTAATGATATAAATTTTTATATTATTATTATTGTTATTATTATTTAATTAAAAGTTTTTTAGGGTGTAGGATTGAATCTGTGACCTTCCATTTGATAAGTATTTAGAGATTTTTTAAAACTTTTTATTATTATTTTATTCCTCGATAGTTGATGTGGTGGTTCAGCCAATGACAAGCTAAAGGTTCCTCGATCATTGACATGGTGGTTTGGCCAATGATAAGGTAAGGGTTCAGTATGGGTAAATGGCACTTCTGACTTAATTTTTGACCCTAAAATTTTTACATTTTTTTAAATAATAAATTAATATTATTAATATTATTTTAATGCACGTATAATAAGAAACTTTAAACATCAATATCTCAAACCATAAGTCAGATTGAGAAGAAATTTGTACCGTTAGAATCGTCTCAACAAGTACAAGGCATTGGACATAGTTTTAGCGTTTGAAAATGAAGTTGATTTTTTCAGGAATTAAAAAGGACCAAATTAGCCTATTTTGTTAAACTAACATTTCTAAGTTGACATATGGTACCTTGAAATCTTTTAGATTACTTGGATAGATTTCAACAAAACAAGATCAATTCAAGTCATGGTTACTAACTTTCTAGAAAGAAATTTAACAATGACTCTAATCAATTAATAATTATAGTAATAAGATGGGTAAGAGTTACCTAAACTAGCGTATCATTGTCTTACCAACATCTCTTATAATTGATGAATATCGCAAATATATGATGCATCAAGTGATGATCAATGGCTTTCCCTACATTGTGGCTTCCAAGTTTATCATCAAGTTCATGTTGTAGTTGGCCCATGATTCTAAATGGCCCTTGGCTCATGGTTTGCTCTAATACCAATTGTGACATCCCATCCTCAGATGTCATGGAAAATGTCAAATATATGATATATTAGACATTGTGCATAGAAAGAAAATATACCAAATGCAAAATATATGTGATATTCGACATTATGTATAAAGAAAATAATAGGAAAATGCAAAAAGAGAGAGAGAAAATGCTTTATTGATATGGAATAGCATATCTAGATTATGCTATGAGACTGTTTCTTATGGTATTTTTTCCTTTGGCATCTATCCCTTAGAGGCAATCCAACACTGCCATCATTGTTAGGCCTATAACCCAACCAAAAGGAATGGCCAGTCCACTTCTTATCCCACTTCACCTAGCTTCCCATGACTTGATTGTACTAGTTCCACTGTGTACTAACTTAAATCGTCGGTGTAAGGCTGGAAGGGAAACAGACACCGAGGGATCTTTGGGCAGCCACAGCGGACCCTTCCTTCGCTTGAGGGCAAGCTGGAAAAGGGAACGAAGGCAGAGTGCCTTGGATGGTTTGCACGCAAATCAAACAAGGACTTCCCCGAGTGTAAGCTACGGCTAACACTGGGGTTATCGTAAACGGTATGTAGACGGAATGTGAACAACGATACGAAGTGTAAATAGAGTGTACTGAGCTATTAATAAAGCGTAAACAAAGTTTATATTGTAAACAGAATGTAAACTGAGGTAAATAATGTAAGTGAGAAGCAATAATGAAATTGTATTGTATTAGAAAAAAATGTGCACCGGTCAAAGCGTAGTTGCACAAGTATGAATGGCAAGTCAAACGCCTAGCCCCGGGAGGATATGATGCGACGATGGGAGAGGAACTTGAAAGCCAAAAATTGGATGTGCCGAGTGCCCAAGGATTGCAAGTTCTGTCCTTCTGCGG
>MNCI01032739.1:141584-179033 GCA_015680685.1 Gnetum montanum | reverse complement strand
GAAGAAGGAAACATAGTTTCTTCTAGGAAAGGATGGGATAATAGGTTTGTGTGGGCATGGGGGCTAACAGTATGGTATGATTCTCCATGTTCAGATTGGGCTGCAAAGTCATCTTCTTCATCTTGAGGCTCTATGGGAGGTAGTTGTAAGGCTTGATTTTTAACCATGAGAAGTTGGGATATGAGTTTATGATGGTTTTCAGATAGTGGGATTATGTCAAAAGCTGAAGGGATAAACTCACGTCCTCCTTTGTGGATGAATTCATATTCTCGCTTAGCTTCCCTCTCCATACGATCAGTGGGCAAGTTGGCTTGGATCTTAACACAGATAAAATTATATTGTTCAGGTGTAAGAGTTGCATGAATGGGGTCTTTGCCTTGTAGCATGAGGGATTGGCGTGTAGGGCCTTGAGGATTCATGTGTTCAGTGATGGTTATGGATTCTGTAGCAGTGATAGGGTTTGAAGCAATTGGTAGTGTTACTGGGTTGACTTGGGAAGATTCCAAGATAAATGTGAATGGACTTGGATAGACGAATGGAGTTGGATCGTAAGCAGTTGTAGTGTGGGATGACACAAGCTTAGTGTGATCTCGTGGGATGAAGAGACTCAAATGGGTAAGATGGATGAGTTTTGATAGGTAGTGAGGTTTTAATTAATAACAAGAAAGTGGCCCTCCTTCTAGCGCCAAAAACTGTACTGACTTAAATCGTCGGTGGAAGGCTGGAAGGGAAACAGACACCGAGGGATCTTTGGGCAGCCACAGCGGACCCTGCCTTCGCTTGAGGGCAAGCTGGAAAAGGGAACGAAGGCAGCCCCCCCTGGATGGTTTGCACGCAAATCAAACAAGGCCTTCCCCGAGTGTAAGCTACGGCTAACACTGGGGTTATCGTAAACGGTATGTAGACGGAATGTGAACAACGATACGAAATGTAAATAGAGTGTACTGAGCTATTAATAAAGCGTAAACAAAGTTTATATTGTAAACAGAATGTAAACTGAGGTAAATAATGTAAGTGAGAAGCAATAATGAAATTGTATTGTATTAGAAAAAAATGTGCACCGGTCAAAGCGTAGTTGCACAAGTATGAATGGCAAGTCAAACGCCTAGCCCCGGGAGGATATGATGCGACGATGGGAGAGGAACTTGAAAGCTAAAAATTGGATGAGCCGAGTGCCCAAGGATTGCAAGTTCTGTCCTTCTGCGGGATCGCCAACTTTTCCAATCTTCTTCCTCTTCCGATCTTCTTCTCCTTCTTGCTTCTCTTGCTTGGTTTTTTTTTTTTTTGCTTGTGTCCTTGTCCCACCCACCACCCCAACATTAGTATACATTGGTATAGTATTTATAGGTTTTGGGCTAGGGTAGTTGTACGTGAGTTGGTTGTTGGCAAGTGCACATTTTTTTTGACGAGGATTACAACTTCGTGGGTCATTTAAACCTATAAAAAAAAATGCAAATACTTTACACAATTTGAAAAATTTGGAGAGGTTGGGTCTAGCGGCGGCTCCCTTTGAAAAATTATATTATTATTATTATTTTTCTGCGTTAGTGGGCTGGAAGATTTGAATTTTCTAATGTTTGGTGCAGAAAAATTCGCAATTTTCGGAAGGAGGAAGGTAGCTGGTGGAGAGCAAACAGCAGCAGTGAGACGTGTGGCAGCAGCGCAGGAGTGGCAGGAAGAGCTCTTGTTGTCAGCGACGGCAATGGACAGTGGAGGGTTGGCAGCAACAAGAGCGACGACAGAGAAGGTAGAAACATCGGCTGGAAAAGAGGCGAAACAGAAATGCGGCGTCAGCAAAGAACAGCGGACGCACGCGGCAAACGAGGACGGCGCAGCAATCAAGGATGGCGGAGTGCGGCGAGGGCGGCGCGGTAGGCGAGGGCGGCGTAGTAAACGAGGGCGGCGTAGCAGGAAAGATAGCAGCACAATGCGAGGTGGAGGCGGAGGGAGACAGAGAAAACAGCGTCTGTAGGGAGGAAACAGCAGCAGCGGAGAGGAAAGCGGGAGACAGCGAGCGACGACGTAGGAAGAGGCAGCAGCGGCCAGGCATCGCAGGTGAGGTGGTAGTGGCACGGCAGGTGAGACGTCTGCGACGCAGCGGCAGAGAATAGCAGCTGGCAGCGGCAGAGAATAGCGGCTGGCAGCGAACCAGACCCAGTAAGCAGCGGAAGTAGCGAGCAGGAAGCAGCAGCAGCGGACAGCAAGCAGGTGGGAGAAGACAAGGCTACGCGGTAGGCAGGGAGGCTAAAGCAGNCACTAATGCTAATTTAACACTTTGAATATTTTAAAGATGGAGATCCTGGTCATGGTGTACGGCGGCCATAGAAGAACATGACCAGTGAGGGCCTGTTCGGTAACAGCACGTTTGTAAGGAAGCTTCGCCTCAGCGATGCGGCCATAGCAAAAACAGAAGCACGGCGATCGGCAGGCAGCAGACGGCAATGCAGAAACAGTGCCGCAGACAGAGGCAGTGGAGACAGCACAGCAGACAATGGTGACGTGGCGCAGCAGGGAGAAAAGCGGCGGTTTTCAAATGTTATTTTGGCATTTGCAGTTCCTGTAAAAATTGTGCTTTGCTGGTTATGTGATGATACTCTATTCTGCAAGAGTACCAAATAAAAATCCCTATTTTTTTTTATTTTTTTGAAGAGTGTAGATATAATCATCAATGGTTAAACTGCCTTCAGTGTAACCTGGAGGCGAAGCTTCCTTACAAACGTGTTGTTACCGAACAGGCCCTCACTGGTCATGTTCTTCTATGGCCACCGTACACCATGACCAGGATCTCCATCTTTAAAATATTCAAAGTGTTAAATTAGCATTAGTGGTGTTTCACACTGCTCCATGCCAGCACAACCTCTAACCCTAGGTATAACTGCCTTACATCAAACCCCCAAAGGTTACTAATGAGTGGTGAGGTACCCTTATACTCGACCATATGAATATGAGCGTTCACGCACTATTCTATTGAACTTTGTAGATGAACTAGTTGTGGTATCTAGATGGTTACACGTTGATCGCAATTCATTGTCTTCCTACCTGGACTAGTATTTACTTGTATGGTTTAGTCCAAAGTGAGGTGAATGATATGGTCCTAAACTAGTGCTACTCCTACAGACAATGGAAAATAAACTTGTTGTAAGCTAATAGGCAATGAGAAGCAAAATCTAAACTAGCCTACGTGCAATAAGCATCCATCCTTAATCATCTGTATGCATCTTGGACCTTATGTAATACTTCTAGGATTACTAAGTGCACATTACTTAAGCACTCCTAAATACACTATTGGGTTACCAAGTAGTTACACTTCAATGTTTGTGATTAATTCATACTCATTCCACATTTAACAATAGGAATAGTAAATGACAATAAAGAAATATTAACTAAGATAACAAGAAATAACAATAACAATTAAATAATTAAAAACTAAATAAATGTTGCAATGATGGAGTAATCTCGATCTTTATTATTGATCATGTGTGTGTCCAGGTACGTCGCACTCAAATAAAGGTTCCATACAATTACAATCATCACATTGCGGGCATACTCTGGGAAAGGAATTGAAATGAATTAAAAACTGATAAAAAAAACTCTACTCTAACACTATCTCTTTCTCCTCCTATGCACCTAAATGTGTATTTATAGGCTTACACAAGAATCATGATATCATGTATCTAATATCATTATCCAGGACATTATATCACATACTTGATATCGAGGATCCGATATTGAGGCCTAGCAAACCACAATTCATCATACCTCCACAACTGAATAACAACTCGTCCTCGAATGAGAAAAAATGAGAATAAGTTCAATTAATTATATAGTGGATAGGTATGGGATTATTGACTAACTATGGATTACTCATGCTGCAGTGTGGGATTGAACAAAAAAAAATTGGAACACAAACACAGAATCATAAAAGACAAAATTTATTGGAACTCATGTGGTTCCTGGAGGTGGTGGTTCCTCCATGGGTCTCTTTCCCTTATCTTGTGCTCTAGGTTTTCAAAATTGCTGTCTCTAAAGGAGTGCTTAGAGATTTTCTTCTTCAGTTCGGGAATCCTATGTCTTCCATTCTAATGCTCCAATGTTTGATAGAGTTGGCACCTCCCATGGACATGATAGTTGCAGAAACATCTAGTTGGCCTTGACATACCAAGATGTAAACAACCATCACTCCTCTTCATAGGCTCTAGCTTTGTCCTTGTATTCTTGGTAATCCATGAGTTGTTGAGCCAAATCTACCACAACATCCTTTTGTCCTTGGTAGTTTGTCTTGACCACCTCTAACTTAGAATTTTCCACTTCTAATTTCTGCAGCATCTTTTTGTGCTCAACAAATTTTTTTTCATACTTTACATAGGTGGTTGCTACCTGCTTTTCTAATTCTATTCTTAGGCATCCTACTATCAACATGGCTAAGTTCACATACTGTAGGTTTGCCAACCTCATGTACTCCATAGGGTCTTGTATCTACAGGTCTTCATTTTTTAGTTTAGCTTGGTGGGCAAAGGCATAAGTATCCAATATAGCTTGTCATTCAGTGTTTTGGGTACTAAGAGCATTAATATGGGATTTGGCCATATGGATTTTTTTTCTATCACCTGTTTGTACATCCCCACCTGATCTCTGAACTGCTCTTTAAGCTTCTCATGTTTCTTGACCTCATTCTACTACGTGCTTATTTCAATTGTCATCTTTTGACGGCTCACATGTACTTTCTCTATTAAGAGGATTCTATTTTCTTTGGCCAAGCAATTCATATCCTAGTTGACCCTTACTAACTATTCTCGTAATTGCTAAAAATTTTCTTCAAGAACATTCTTTTGTTTTCCTACTGTGGTTAACCATAGATTGTTAGTGGCAAGCTATTTATTTTCCTCTTGTAAGGCCTTGAGTGCTTTGCCATGTGCATACGTTTGAGCTTATGCCTTGGAAGCATCCCAATCAGTCTCCTCTTTTTCCTCCACCACTCTTTTATTCTCTTCTAGCAATTTATTGAGCTACTCTATCCAGAAGGACTCTAGGTGGTCAGCAGGGATGAATTAAGATGGATCCTACTATGTAGCTTGTAGGGTGATGAGCTTTTCTTGGAGTCTTTCTAACTCTGCCTTTGCATGCTTGGCCCTGACCTCTACCATAACTAGCTTCCCTTTTGTGGAGATGAGGTCTGACTAAGTTGCTGTGACATCTTGAGGGATGTTAAACAAGGATGTCATCACTTGTCTTATCTGCAACAATCGATCTAGAACATCCTCATGCTCCACAGGAGTCATTGAGGGACTAGCCAAATTTTGAACATCGTGTGCTCCTATAAAATCTGTCGGTGGCACAATAGGGACATTGAATGATTCCTTTATGTGATCAGTAACCACTTTTGTGGCTCCTGTTGTATCTTAGTGCTACATGACTACTACTATGGTGCCTTCACTAGTTTCTAATTGCACCTAAAAAGATGCAATATTCCCAGAGATTTGTTATGACCAGTGTGATTCCCCTCCTTCTATTTGAATAGATACCTCACCCCATGCATGATCAATTGAGATCGTGGATCGTACGACATCATTGGTGATCTTGAAGAGATTGGCCTCATCATAGCTTCCCCAACTGATCATTTTAGCGATGGCCCTAAGATGGCTCATCGATGATCAATAGTCCTACGGCGATAGTGGAAAATGATCTTGCTGGCCTATAATTTGTGTGTTGGGCCCCACTTCCTATTCTTTCTTAGGCTCTAGTGTCTCAGTAACACTTTTCCTTAGGGTTGGTGGCTTTAGTAATTTAGAAAATGAAGCATTTTGGGCCTTTCTAGGAACATCATTGATGTACCCTAGAATTCTAGCACATCAACACAACTTCTTGATGAGATAGGGGAAGGGAAATGTCAACTTCTCCATCTTACATTCTTTGAACCACCTTAAAATTTCTGTAAGATATAGATGGTCTAGGTTTGCATTAACCTTGCCCATCAAGATGACACTTTCTTTAGCTTCATATGTGGAAATTCTATTTAAACCTTTTGTGGGGAAGATGTGATATGTGTTGATTTTGAAGTAAATTCTCTCTTCAAGTGTAAGCTCTTCATATGTTTTATCTTCCTTATCATACACCCTTTTTAACCATATCGTTCACACATCAACATCGAAATGAGTGGACAAGTGATCAACTTTGGGCCCTGTGTTCAGAAGATTCAACACCTCCAAAATGGCTTTGGCAAAGAAATCAATAGAAACACCATCAATATCAAAAGTGGTGCCTTCTTCTTTATTGTGCCAAAATTGGTATGTCTTTCCCAGGTACCAATCATCACTTTCAAAGAGAATAGGCCATAATGGGGACCCTTTAAGTTAGTCCTTGACTGCTTTAGGAGCAAACCTAGTGAAAGGTCCAAAGTTGACTTCCATAATCATAGTTGCTAACATGGACCTTTCATGAATTGCCTGAACACATTCTAGAGATAATGTGAGGTTTTTTCCTTGTTCAGGTGCTTTTCCATCTCCTCCCTTAGCATGTCTCGATTGCACAGTAATAGGAGGTTCTTCATGGATGCTGAATGATTGTGCCTCTTGTTTTATACATTCCTCAAGAGATGCCTAGCCTCTACCTCTCCTTGGCTATTTGAATGCACCCTAAGAGGGTCCTCCTTGTTATCCTCTTTTAGGGGCCATCTACAATCGCACAGAACCATCTATTAGTAAGGCTATTTATAGAATTTTATTTATACCTTACTTCCTATCTTAATAGATTCATTTCTTGTTTTGTGTGATTCAGAGTTAGAGATTTTCACAAAAATTCCCCTAAAAGTTTTGATAATAGGCCCCATTTTGATTAGGTGATTCCAAAAAAAAAATTCATGGTTTGGGTAAAGAGATAAAATTAATTTGGAAACCATTTTCTAACAATTTTAAGGTCACTTACCCTTATGATATCCTTTGGGAAATGATGAATTTCGAAAAAACTACATGCAAATTGGAACATACCCTTCCCCCACAACTAAGTTAAACACTTCGAGTTTAAACAGGTTCAATTGGAGTGAGAATTGGAGCGTTAATGAGTAAGTTATTGATGTTTAAATGGTGGGTGCGCAAGCTTGACAATGCATGGAAAAAAATTTTAACAATTCCCCTCACATGAGTAGTGAAGAATGATGTTGATGTGTGTGGGGGGCTCCATATATATAGTATTTATAGATGCGATATCGTGTACCTGATAGCGTGGACCTGATATCGTGTTGAACCTGATATCAGGTACTCAATATCGTGTCCCTTTGAAAATAGGGTACTTGGAAAAATTGATAAATTTTCAAATTTCCAAGGCCAAAAATGAAGGATTTAAAGTTAATTTGAAAGCTCTAGGGTAACATTGAAGAGACCTAAAGGCACCAAAAGTGTAATGAAGTGGAATTTATTAATGAAATTCATGAATAGGATGAGGAAAAAGGACATGTAGTGGTGCACAGGAATGCTTGAATTAGAATGATTGTAAAGGAAAAGATAATTGCAAAAATTCAATACTTGGAGGATGTAAGATGATGTGGTGATGTGCAAAGAGTGTAAATTACAAAAGTTACGCAAGGGTGTCCTCCCTAAAGCAAGTTCCTACCTATCATGCCCTTACATAACCACACCTAAAAATGTCTGTAGGTACTAAAAGGGTTAAATGTAATCCACACTAGTTTCATNTCTGTAGGTACTAAAAGGGTTAAATGTAATCCACACTAGTTTCACAGAAAAACACACATGTAGATACCACTGTGATGAGGTATGAGTTCTATGCCACACAAGAAACAAGTTAGAAATACTTAGACAGTGAGGTGGAACGAATGGTAGAAGGATTGCAAAGATTGAGATGTGAGGTAAATAACCCTGGGCACAATGAATCCTAAGTGTAGGGCATGATTAATGTGTCATTAGCCTATCACTCCAAAATCAAGACCAAGTCCATTCCTCTGAACAGTGACATCGCATTATTTCATCCAATGATGGGCACCCATAAGAGCACCATGACAGTAAGGCGTATGATCACTTGGCGTTTTGTCCAAGGGAGGAGTGATTTGGAATTCCTTTGCACCACATATTATTATTATTATTATTATTATAGATTTTTTTATGCTTTAGCACTTTGTCCTTTCCAATAGTGAACCAGAGAAGCTGCCAACCTTCAAGCATGGGTGCATATCTTTACAGTGGGATCCCCAGAATAGCATTGAGTTTCTTTATTGAGTGCCTTTATTACTCGTACTTCCATTTTTCATTAGATCTACAAGGATCTTAGTACAACTAGACTACATGATAGCACCTTCAGATGTCATCAAAGAGAATTCACAAGTCCCCTTGATGTCACACCCTAGCTATTCCCTCTTAGTCCATCATTTTTTGCTCTAGGAATAATGAGCACAAAATTACTTTTATGTTTTCATGATGATAAGAATATCATCATACCCAAAGTAGAACCTGTTATTAATAGAATGGTTGGGTGGATGTAGTGGGCTCACTATCCAAATAATTAGTCACCTGAGACTTGATAGCATAAAAAAGCACCTCAACCAATGAGTCACATGAGTGTTTTATTCATCAATGATATTACCCATAAAAAGATAAAAAGATGAAACAACAAATAAAAATATAAAACAACAAATTGAAAGATCAAAAACTAGAAAACAAAAACTTGTAAAATTGAAGAAAAGGAAAAAAATCTATTAATTCTACTTGTTAGAATGGATGATATCCCTCATAACTAAACTTTTGATCATGGCGAGAATTAATAAATGAAAGGTTTGGATCCATGCATTTTGGAAATATTGGGACCCAATCATATCCAAACCATTGGGTGTCTTTTGATGTGGTGGTTGGAATGTATCCAAATTTTGGTTCACACACTTGATTTAAGTTGACATAGTGGGGCAAGTTATAAGATGTGGTTAATTGATAATGAGTTGATCCTTCATGACACCTATGACTGTAAGATGGTATGCGCAGATCCATATGTCTCCCTATGTGGTTATATTCATTGGGCTGCATGATAGTTGGAGTATTGATTGGTGGCCCTGTTAAGATAGTAGAAGGCATTGAGTTCAAAAGAGAAGGTGCATCACAGCACTGGACTTGTGCTAAGCTGGATGATGTAGTGGTTTCAGAACTGTGTTGTCACTTCCTATGGTCATGCCTAAAGAAAGAACACTTTTGACGTTGCGAAGGACCTCCACTACTATTGATAGTAGCAACACAAGTAACGTTCATGGGTTGGTGCTATGGTGCAAAACCTTTTGATACAACTAGTAGTGATGAAGAAGGAGGTGAATGATGAGAATATTAAGGGTGATGAAAAGTGCAAGGAACATGAGGTGGTGATCTTGTTGGAGAGGTCATGGGTTGATAATACTCAAGAAACTGATAACGATGTGGTGAAATAGAGGATGTTTACATGGTCAAGGAAATAGGATGTTGGACATAATAAGCACTTGGGTTTAGATAGTATGAAGGGTGTGACTAGTCTGATTGTGGCTTCCCCCACAACTGGGGTTTTTACCACACTAGTTGAACATGGTATTTTTGTACAAACTCTAAATGTAACATTCCTCCCCAATGCTCATGTAAATGTGATAAGATTGGGCATTGACCTTTGGGGTGATCACACAAGAAAATGTTACATTGATACGTATGATTAGCAGTTGAGTTCTTATCCTTATTCTTTTCAACCCTTCTTTCTGATTATTCTATGGTGTCCTACCTTGTTTCTTGATTTAGCTTAGTTCAACCTCTAATAATGTTGGCATATTCTTCACATTTTTCATGCACCCATTCTATCATCTTATTAATCTTTGCCTCAATTTCGTCTAGTGATTGTAGTATTGGCAGAGATGATTCCACCTCCTTGAGGTGAGTTGATTTCTCCTCTTCATGATCATGGACCTTTGCTATTTCAAAAGTTTTTTCCTATTGATATTTTTTAACATTCTCCCATTTAGCTATTTTTCCTTCTTCTTTTACTATCTTCTTGATAAGCTCTTGGAATCGGGGGCTCCATAGCTCATAGTTGACCTCGAGCATACATCCCTAGGATCTCCCTTATTTTGTTACAGAGCCCATCCATGATGTGATACATTAGCCTTTCCTCAAAGAACCCATGACCTTGGCAATTATTTAACATTGAATAGTATCTTTCTAAGGCCATGTCCAAGGGTTCATGTTACCTTTGTTTCCACTCTTAGATTTTTCTCCTCAAGCCTAACACTCTTACATAAGTTTGATATCTTTCATTGAAGAGTTCTACCATTTTTGGCCAACATTGAATTGATTTTGATCTTAAGTCCCTGTACCATATTTTTTCTTGGCCAACGAGTGTTGCAGGAAAGAGCTCAATTTTTTGCCACCCATTATCAATATTATTCCATACATAGGCATCATGGAAGGCTTGTAAATGATGTTGCGGATCTAAATTATAGCCTCTTGAAAACTTGGGAAAGTTGTCTAAATCAAGCTTGGGTAGACAACTTTCCTTACAATGTCTGCAGGAGATTCGAACAACCTCTTGTATATGCATTAGGCTCTTAGTGGCGAGTAGGGGTTCATCATCACAAGGTAGGTTATGAATGTGTGAGTTGGGATGATGTTATCTTCATTTATGTACATAGGAGACCCCTTCATAAGATTGAGTACTCCAAACTTCATCTTCATCATCATATAATTCATTGGTCCTCCAATGAATTCCCTTACTAGTTGTTGTGTTATCATAGTCTTCTGAGAGAGACATTGTTGTGAATTTGTGTGTGACTTATTTGCAATTACTTCTTTCTAAAATATATATCTTCAAGGCTTTGTTATAGCGATCTTGGATGATGTAACTAATCTAAATAACTAGCACCGTCCCTAACAATGGCACCAATGATGAGTGGTGAGATACCCCTACACTCAACCATATGAATACGAGTGTTCATGCACGATCTGGTCAAACTCTGCAGACAGACTAGTTGTGGTATCTAGATGGTTACACATTGCTCGTTGTCTTCCCACCTGGACTAGTATTTCCTTGGTCACGTATGCTTTAGTCCAAAGTGAGGTGAATGATGTGGTCCTAAACTAGTGCTACTCCTAGAGACAATGGAAAATAAACTTGTTGTAAGCTAATAGGTGATGAGAAGCAAAATCTAAACTAGCCTAAGTGTGATGAGCATCCATCCTTAATCGTCCGTATGCATCTTGGACCTCATGTACTACTTCTGGGATTACCAAGCACACATTACTTAAGCACTCCTAAATACGCTATTGGGTTACCAAGTAGTTACACTTCAATGTTCATGATTAAGTCGTACTCATTCCGCATTTAACAATAGGAATAGTAAATGACGGTAAAGAAATATTAACTAAGAAAACAAGAAATAACAATAACAATTAAAAAATTAAAAACTAAGTGAATGCTACAATGATGGAGTAATCTTAACCTTTATTGCCGATCATGTGCATGTTCAAGTACGTCACACTTGAATTAAGGTTTCGTACAATTACAATAATCACACCGCGGGCATGCATTAGGGAAAGAATTGAAATGAATTGAAAACTAACAAAATGACTCTACTCTAACACTATCTCTCTCTCCTCTTGTGCACCCAAATGTGTATTTATAAGCTTACACAGGAATCATGATATCGTGTACCTGATATCAAGGATTCAATATCGAGGCCTAACAAACCACAATTCATTAGTTACCTTAAGAGACACGTCTATTATTACAACATACCCTTTCAAGTCTCAATTACAACTACCCTTTCAAGTCTTGTTAAGATAACAATAACACTTGTTATGAAGAGACACCATCTTCATTAGGCAACAGCATCATTTGGGAATGGGGATGTGACAATTTTTTTCTAACACAAGATAAAAATTATTTACAAAATATTTTGTATTACACAGCATTATTTTTTTTTGCTAACATTGACTTTCATTTCAACTACACCCCAAATCTTAACTTATGAAATATCCACAATTAATTACACAAGTCTTTATACTTTTGGCATGTGACATCATAATGTTAATAACTTAAAGAAAGAATCAACTATAAGCATCATAAGAAACTTAAAACTAAAGTACATGGTATAAATAGAGAATCTACATCATAGTGCTCCTAAAGAATAAATCTCATAAATCATAATATAACCATAATCTAAAAATGATTGATAAGAAGCTTCACTAGTATATCGATCTCATTACATCATATTCAGCAATACATAAAATGTTAAGGAAAACTAACACCAAACTTCTAGCTCTTACTACTTGAATTTGCATACAAACATGTAAGAAGGGTTAAAAACCTTCTAATAGAGCCAATCACCTTGGTGCACTTGGGACAAGCTAAAGGATGGAACCATACATTGTACACAAATACCATCTCAAGATCCATAAAATTAGAAGCCATAACAAACACCAAAGACCAAACATTTAAGAAAAAAATATAATGTTATAGCAAAAGATTTATATAATCTTTTTTTTATAACAAGTATTACTTGACCACTTGGTTGAGTTAATATTTATTTTTTTATGATACAAATGCATTGTATATTCAACTCCACCAATGCTAGTCTCAATCCTAGATATGAAAGGAGGAGGGCTATCATCAAGTTGGAAGCCAATTGTAAAACCTTGCAAAATCTCATGGATGAGTTCTTTTTTAGATTTTGCAAATGCTAGGGCATTCCTTAGATGCAACGTGTAGTAGACATATAGCCTAGTTGCTACGGAAAATGGGCAAGGGCTTGTTAGGATGAAGAGATTGCAAATAAACAAAAATGTAGCTTTTCATAGAGGAAAATGGCTAAAAAGAACTCATGTAACCAACCCAATTTTATTAGGACAAGGCTAGGATGATGATGGCAATGAAATGTAAAGTATATCCAAGATATCCTTTGGGTCTTTAGATGTAATAAAACATTAGTTTCAATTTGAGTTCTAATTTCTGTTACAATGATTAAAAAATAATAGTTCTTAATTTTTTAAAAATAATTAGCCTTTTTCTAATATTTGTATAATATTACAACAAAAAGGAATGGGATAACTTGTATATAAATATAGCTTTTTCTAAGTCATGATAAATTTGATAAAAACCTTAAATCACTTGAACATTTCTATTTAGATAGTGTTATAAAATATTTTATTTTTATTGCAATGAATAAAAATTAATAGCTATTGTTTTTTCAAAAAAGTTTTAGCCTTTATAATATTACAACAAAAAGAAGTAGGATAACTTATAGATAAATATAGCTTTTTTAAATTCATGATAAATTCAATGAAAACCTTGAATCAGGGAAACATATTTATTGGCATTGTTTTGTAAAATCTATAATGTTTATTTTAATTCTTTAAAAATAGAAGTTCTAGCTTTTTCCAAAAAAATGTATTTTTAAAAAAAAATTAGAAAAGATAACTTGTAGATAAATATAGCTTCTTTTTTTAGTTGGGTTGAAAAACTTTGTTGTACATGAACATATTTATAGGTAATGTCTTATAAGGTTTGTAATCTTTATTTCAGTGATTAAAAATTAAAATACAACATTTTTATAATCATCATGTTTAAGTTGGAGAATTAGTCGTGGAAGGTTAGTTGGATTATTGGTGAGTCAGGTTTATTGTCGATGAATAGTTAGTAGGTTTTAAATAGGTATTTTGTTCATATTTGTTTGCTTTAATATATATATATATATAACTATTTATTCAACTATTTTTAATATTATTTTATGCATTAATGTTTAATGCTATTATATTTTTATTTTATATTGTATTATGAATGGTTCATTTAAAACTAAAATTTATTTTTTAAAAAAGTAGATTGATTCATTGAGTCTAAAATTTAGGAGGTGACTAGCCACCTAATGGTTACCTTCTTAAACATTAATAAGGCTCATCTCAACTAGAGATTTTAAGGCTCATCTCAACTAGAGATTTTAAGTTGTAAAAGTAGGCTAAAGATTTTATAAATATTTTTTCTTAACTTGTTATTATTCAATGAAAACAAAAAAAAATCAACTTTACTTTAAAATAAAAAAGCTTCAAGAAATGTTTAAAAATTCATTCACAATACTTTTTTAAAAAATTAAAATTATACACATCATGTAAAGTTAAGGATAACTTTAAATATCTTAATAGATCTTGTAAGGTAAATACGCAAGTTTTAGTTTCAATTCCAAAACTTATATAGAACTATTAAGTTCACTTTTTAAGCATGAAGAATATTTCCCGAGACTGTTAATCTAACAAATTCAGTGTCCCAACGGTCATGTTGCTGAAAAGATTGAAAAAGCCCTTTCATTTTGTTTCTCTGCAAGATACAGAGTAATAGGTATTTAGATTGGTCATACCGTAAACAACTTATTAATTTAAAAGCTTAAATGCAATGAAAATTATCATTACTCTCATCAATAATAGAAATTAATTTATCAGACCCGATTAAAATTGCACGGGAACCAAATGACAAAAACATTGTTTAAAATTCAATGGAAAGGCCTAAAATTTGTGAGGTATCATGTAAGGTACACAGTAAAATCAGGGGAGATGAACTATGGCTTTGATTTGGTGCTGAATTAATCAACCGTGGTGGTTGCAGTGGTGGCCGTGTGTGCAGAAAGTGGCAACACGTGCAATCCGAAACCAGAGCGGAAGCAAACACATGTGGCAACACTTCATCTGCATCTCCACATACTCTCTCCACACGCCTGCCTCCCCTCAAACACAGAGACCGCATTCCATTCATTCATATATTCATTCTTCACCAAAGAATTGTTTTGCTATGATGATGAAGATGGAGCAAAAGCAGAAACAAAAGGAAAAACAATGGCGTTGTTGGTACGAGGCGGTGACGCTGGTGATGGAGCGCCTGGACGACGCGCGCTCGCTCGCAGCCGCGGCGCAGGTCTGCAAGACATGGAGAGACGCCGCTGCGCAACATCATCTCTGGCGGACCCTCTGTCTGCGCCACTGCCCTTCCTTCTTTCGCCTGCAACTGCAACAACAACAACAACAGCCCACTTCTTCTTCTTCTTCTTCTTCTTCTTCTTCTTCTTCTTCGTCTTTGTCTTTCCGCAAAATTTTGGCTCTGCGTCACACGGCGTCTGCGGCTCGTGTGCGTCCGCCCCCGAAAACGAAGCCGTGGCTTTCTCTGCACGATCTGATCTTCCTCATCGACGTCCACAACCCCGCTGCTTCGCTCGTCCGGCGCGGCCAAGATCTGGAGCCGCTTCATCCGGACGTGTTCCACTTATCCACGGACATGGCCTCTTCTTCCTCTTTCTTCTTCAGTGAAGATGAAGAGCAACCGGAACTGATGCAGATGCGGAATAATGATAATACTAATTTGAGTGTGAGTGTGGGCGTACTGCTGCAGGGCACGCATCGCCTTGCTCAGCTCATGGATTTGTGCAAGCCTGATCTTGGTTTTAGCAACGGCAATGGCAACGAGTCGTCCGTGTTCTCGCAGGCGCTGCCCCACAACAACAGCATCTGCTGCTGCTGCTGCTGCTCTGCTGCCGATGTCGATTCCGCCGTGGGATCCGCGTCTTCGGCGCATCTTGTGCAGGTTTATGTGCGCGGATCTCGGCTGTCCCTGTGTTTTCTTAACACTCGTTCCTGGAGATACTTCTCTCTCGACGACGCGCTTCTTTACATTCAGCACGCCTTCGTCTGATTGCTCCGTTGCTGTAATTTCTTCGCGCTGGGATTTCGACCGATACCCCTCTTTTCTTGCACGTTTTTTTAGAAGTTGTTTATTCAGAATTTCGCATATCCACGGATTTTGTTTTCCGTGTATTTTTGGCCCAGATCCGTGTATATTTCTTTTAAGAAAAATAAGAGGCTTAACAGGTAAGCCGTTTGCTTCTGTGATGGACATTCCAAGGTTTGCTGACCCGTTAGATCCGATGAAGTTGACCGAGTCTTTCTCAAGACTGGAAGGCAACTTCTTCCTTGACAGCGGATCAAGGGAAGACATTTTGTAATATCATGTCAAACTGTAACTAAAGAACCAATTTTTCCGGTTCCCATCGTCTTATGGAATAAAACGTATGCTCCTCTGGGTTTTGGAAAATAAAAATTTTTATTATAAATAATATTACACGCTCTGATAAATGATACGCGTCTGTAATGCAGTCACCTAGGTTAGAAGAATCCAAGATTTTGGGCTTCCTGGTAACCTGCAATTTTCTTTTACAACTTACTACAGTAACAAAGAATCTACATGACGATCAATATATGAAAACAGGGCATCATAAATTTCGGACACACCACACACCAACACGTACAGGGTATCATAAATTTGGACACACCAACACGTCAAAATAGGGCATCTTGGAAAAACTCATTTAGAGACTATCACCTTAGGTCTCCTCATTTAGGTCTCCTCTATAGGTATTAGGTATTACAAACGTGACCTTAGGTCTCCTCATTTAGTCTCCTCATTTAGAGACTATCACCTTAGGTCTCCTCTATAGGTATTAGGTATTACAAACGTGAAATTAGGAAGACTATCACCTAAGAATAGATAGGTATTACAAACGTGAAATTAGGAAGACTATCACCTAAGAATAGATAGGTATTAGGTATTAGGTATTACAAACGTGAGAATAGTCTCAATTGGAGAGCGTTATGTATTGTTTTAAAATAGTAAATCAAACTAAAAATTAGGAAGACTATCACGTAAGAATAGTCTTAATTGGAGAGGGTTATGTATTGTTTTAAAATAGTAAATCAAACTAAAAATTTAGAAAACTTCAACTAAATAATTGTTTTGAATTTCAAACAGCAAATAATAAATAAATTTAAATTTTTCCAAAGTTACTTGTATTTAAATTTTTTCAAAGTTATCTGTTGCTATCGTCAATCCATCACTATCAGTGATGTCAATCCATCACTATCAGTGATGCCCATTATCAGAAAAGAAAACCCCAACCATTAATCCATTACTATCAGTGATGCCCATTATTAGAAAAGAAAACCTTGACCATTAATCCATCACTATTAGTGATGCCCATTATCGGAAAAGAAAACCCCGACCATTGCTCCTAAGAGGGAGACCTACCATTGTCCAGCCATTGTCATCACAAAAACTACCATGCACCTCTACCACCAGGAGAGAGACGAACCAATCTTGTGCCCTGTTGGTGCACATTAACAATGCACCGCTTGCCACCATCACGTGCCTCTAATGCATGAGCATCATATGCTCCTTATTGCTGCAAATGCATCTCTGACACACAGCAATAACTACTTCCAGGAGAGCTTGTCTAATGCCATCATTGCTGCAAATGCATCTCTGACACACAACAATAACTACTACTAGGAGAGCCTATCGAATGCCACCATCATCATGTGAGAAGGGGAGGGAGGAGAGAGGCCACCCGTCGTACCGCCTACCACATGCTTGCAACTCTAGGAGAGAGGAGAGAGGTCACTCATCGTTTCACCTACAACGTGCTTGCAACTCTAGGAGGGAGAGAGAGGTCAAGCTCATTGCAGGAATGTGGTCCCACCCCTTGTCCTCTGCTACTATGTGTTGCCGTCCCTATTGATCAGATAGTTGATGCACTCTCACTTGTAGCCATGCATTGCCTATAGCCACGGATTGTTGTGTGCTTTGCATGTTCATCATTGGTTGATGACTTGCCATGCATCAGGCAATTGTCCTCTACTAATGATCATTCGTGCATTGCATGCACTTGTCGTTGTGTCGCTTGTGTCTCGTTGTGTGTTGTGTGCTACCCTTCTACTCACCAAACTAATTGCCATGCACCTCTAGCTTTTCACCCGTTATCTTTGCTAATTATCATTTGTAGTCTGCCATGCATTACCCGTAGCTACTGATTACTACATGATCTGCATCTTTGTCATTAGTTGATGACTCACAATGCACCCGACGATTGTCCTCTACTTATGATCGTTCATGCATTGCCTACATTGTTGACATGTCGCTTGTGTCTCCCTATGTGCTACCCTTTTGCTCACTAGACTAACTACCACGCACCTCTAGCTCTAATGGTGTCATGGAGAGCCATGTGCTGCTATTGCTAAGAGAGGGGGAGGCACATCAATATCTGCTATTGTCCACCAATCCACTAATTGCTACCAAGAAGGAGACCTTCATTGATCCCTCCGTTCCTATCTACAGGTGGAAGAGAGGCTAAATGCAACCTATTGCATCCCCTCCTACTGCTTTTATAGCAACTCCTAGCCAATGGCAGTGAATGCCCACATTTGCCACATCTCCCACATCTACATGTAACGTCTAACACTTGCGTCTCCACGTAGCACCTGACACTTGTGGCATTGGTTACATCTGCCACCAAGTGTAACATCCTACTCATCCTTGCCACTTAGTTCCTCTGTTGCTGAAATGCAAAAAATATTGCAAACTAGATTACATTGGTTTCCCTGGTAAACTGTCGTGCAATGGATTGTACACATGCGGCCAACATGATGCTTGTGTTAACTTCAATAACTATTTGATCTTCCTCCTCTTCAAACAGACATTTGATAGTTTTATCGATAAATTATCGTTAACACATAAGAGAGAGAGAGAGCCAACAATCATTAATGACACTGAAATATGCCTAAATTAAATATGCATTTCTTACTGCAATGAATGAATGAACTACATAGGTAATTTGCTGAGCCAAATGTGCAATGAGAATTTTCTATAGTGCATGGATGCATTTAGGCCTGTTAATTGCAGAAGCTTTAAAGGTAGCACTTGTAGCACTGCAGAAGTGGAGGCATTAAGGTCATAATATTGATAGGCAAATGCCTAGGCTACCCTTGAATGATTCCAACAAACCATTAGGATTTTCATGTATGCTTTTTCCTCTGATACTCGTGACTATATGTTTTGTTTCATCTTTATGGTATTGTTGACCATGGCCTCATGCCTTGCATGGGTGATGTTGGCATCAACACTTAGCCCCCAAACTAGAAATTGCATGCAAGTGCAAGGAACAACAAAATTATAGAAATCTTAAGAGGAAATGTAAAGGATAGAGAATCGAAAAGATCATAAAATAGAGACAAACTGAAATTTGAAAGCAAACCATATTGGTCTAAACATGATTAAAATAATCATATAATCAAGAAAGAACTAAACATGGGCCACCCTTACCACACCATCTTATTTAATTAAGCTCAAAACATATACTCTTTATAAATCATATCTTTAACTATATATATATATATATCAAGTTTTTGTGGAAAGTTATTAGGCCTATTATTTTATATTATATTTGGAAGTGAAGATGCAATGTTATATTTCAAAGGACAGATTATTCTAATATATGTTTGCTCACCAGGTCGGAGAAGTTGCAGATCGCCTCATTTATTTCCAACTCACATCTCAAGCATCTAAGTTCAATCTGGATACTCATCAGTTGGTTCATCTCTTGCAACCATGGGAAAGACCTGTGCATTCCAGTAACACTCATCATCAATAATCTTTGCAGGGAAGCTTCCCCTCTCTATTGAGGGGAGTCATCATTGGAACTCTCTATATCATTAATTGAGAGTTGTTTGCCTCATCTAATTCTATGTCATTCTATTAAGTAATGAGTGCCCCAATTTGATTTTCCTCCTTTAATACTTGTTTATTTATAAGTTGTTCCCAAGTCTCATTCAGAGTGCTCCCAGCTTTCCCTTCCCCTCAAACCTATGACTTATTTAGGTTAATGTAATTGATACACTTTTAATATCAACCCCACCCCCCCAACTATATATATATAATTATATAATTAAAGAATATAATTAAGATCTCATTCCCAATTTTATCACAAGGTAAAATTAAAAGGTATGTAACTACTTTGAGCTCAAGACTTATGCTAAACTTAATGAAGAGGACAAGCTTATCTTAAATCATAGCTAACCTTCGAATTTTTCCTTTGAACTATTTTTTTTTTGTGACATTCAGAAAGGAAATGGATGAAACAAATTATTTTCTTTTCTTTTTTTTTTTTCAAATTTTTGGAAAATAGATTTAAAAGGAAAATGGATTGTTGCCAAACCCCATTACACTCAAAAACTTATTACACTACCAATGAACATGGTCCTCATGTTTTTTTATTTCTCTTTATTGTTTTTTAAAAAGAAAAGATAAAAATAAACATTGGCAGAGGTGCAAGTAATCATAAAGGGACTAAATGTAGCATTACATAGATGCTATAAGAAAATTGCATTTCTAAATCTAACAACGATCGTCTATCTTTGGGTTAGAATTCATATTTAGTAGCGGCCTTGGATGTACTAAGTGATTACTATTTAGCATCCACCTATTGATGCCAACCAACGATAGTAGTAGAAGACCAAGGAAAAGTTTAAATTTCATTAAGTCTTGAAATTTAAGACAATTATTCAATTTAAGTCTTCCGGATTTTTAGTTTGATTTACAATTTTAAAATGTCACATAGCCCTCTCCAACTAAGACTATTCTTGGGTTTTTGTACCCCCTAGGTGATAATCTCTCTAAATGAGTTTTCCATTTTTTTGAAATATTAGTTTTTTTTTTGTCATTTTCTATTTTTGATCCTATTTTGTTTGCCCCTTATTAAAAACCTCTATTCCAAATCCTTTATTTTCTATTTTTTTAAAAAAAATTGATATTTTCTCTTTCCTAAAAATTTTCATTTTCATCATTGAAAGCCTAAACCTTTTTTTTCCAGTTCTAATTTCGATGGTCCTTACCTTAGTCTTGACTTTGGTCAGGTGGTATTTATTAATTATTTTTTTAAATTTACTTTTCTAAAATTTTGCATTTCACTATTTTTTTTCTTTGAAATTTTATATATATTGCAATTTCATGCATTTATTTTTTTTAAAAAAAATTATATAGCATATATTAGTATTTTTTTGTCAAAAAATAATATTTTTTTCTTTTTACTCAATTTAATATTTTTATTTTAACACTTATATTTTGTCATTCTCGTTTTATGAGTGAACCCTCCCAACAAGAATCATTTACCTTTGCCCCTAACCAACCAACTACCCGTCACTTTACATTAAGAAAATAATGAACTTCATGTGACTCAAACTAGGATAATCAACCCCCAACTCACTTGGTGAGTAACCCCTTTAACTTCACCAACTTTCATGATATCCCAAAATCACTGTAGAGCATAAATTTGTTCTTCATTTCTACAACCCCTACTAGTGATGCCTACCAACATATACAATGTTTCGAAACCTTACTAGGGATCCATAACATTGTACAAAATGACATAGCATGTAGGGTATTTGTAACAACTTTTAGGAACAAAGCCATCTAATGGTTTTTGATGCTCCCAAATGCCTCTATCAACTCATGGAAAAAATTTAAAAATAAGTTCATGCTTCAATTCAATAAGTTTACTAGCTCAACCAGAGCATTAAGCAACTTTACAAGCTTAAGAAAACTACCTAGGAAAAATGTCTAGAATTGCAACCTAAGATTCCTCCATCAACTTGCTTATCTACCAAGTGAGATGCATCCACAACCTAGTGGCATCCATAATTTTTACTTGTTTACCATTGATCCATTCTTTACCTATGTCATTAAATCTGATCCCAACATAATAGAAATACAAGGAGTAATGGCTAAAGTCATTGAGTTAGAACAAATTACCCTCATGAATAGCATTCAAACCCAATTTGGAATGATAAGCGTTAGTAACCCTATGCAATCTAGTCCTTTACCTTTACCAACTTTCCCAATGGCCAATACTATGTTTCAAACTCTTACTCCCCTTCAAAAAACTCAACCTATAGATAACTATTTTTTAAGGTCCCACATCTTCTTTATTTCTACCATTCGACACTAGTTTGAATGATGACCAATTGAAAGCCTTAATCCAATCCATTGTAAACCTAAATGGGATATCCAATTCTGTTGGATCTACAACTCAAAATCAAATGACCTAGATATTGACTTCACTTCAAAAGCTTTCCAATGGACTAGTTGAACTAAAGTGAAATAACAACAAAGTGCTTATACAATATGAAAAGCCAAGTACATCAATCAATGACGATTATTGTCATCTTCATAACACTAGGCAACATTTTGAGAAAAATTGTTCTCAATTTTTAGCACTATATGGTGACAATGCCCAAAGTCAACAAAATGGGAAAACCCCAATTATGGTGTTGAATATATCCCTTGAAATAGAAAATGAGAAGTTCCTTCATTTGAACAAGTCATGGTAAGTAATCCCAACCCACATAACACTCGCTATCAAAGACTTAGCAACATTACGAACACCACACAACCACAACAATCTAGAAATAATCCTTATACTATCCCAAACAAAAGAATTCCTAGTCAAAAAGAAAAAAAAAACAAACAATGAAACTGAGCCATCCCAAGAAAATGCCCCACAATGACCAAACTTCCCTTATATACCTAGAAGAACTCCACCTCAACAAAAAGCCAGAGATGAACATAAGACTTATGAACTAGTTAAGGGTTTGAAAAGAGTTAAATCCAACATTTCAATGTATGATCTTTTACATTTTAATGGAATGAAAGATATGATTCAAAAGATAGTTCATACACCTGAAACCAATAAAGAAAAATCCCCAACCCCTGAAAGGCAAGTTTACTTCACAGAAAGTCCTAATGCATTATCAATACAAAATGCAAATAATTCCATGTTAAGTAAGAAAGATCAACCTCCTTTCTTGATAGCTTTGATTATTTTAGCAAAGAATGTCCATGATTTTTTGATGGATTCTAGTGCAATTGTTAGTGTCATGCCACTTGCGGTATGTAAGAATTTAAGAGTATGAATGATGCCACAAGTAATATGTGTGATGCAACTCAATGGATCTAACGTACCTGTAGTGGTGTCATTAAAAGGAGTGAAAGTACAACTTAAACAATACCCTATATCTACATGTTATATGGATATCTTAGTAGTTGATATGTCACCCATTGATGGTGTGCTCTTATCTAGGACTTTTGGAGCCAATTTTGTGGGCTTCTTTAGGTCAGATTTCTTAGAATTATTAATCCCTATCAAAGGAAAATATGAATACATGATTATACCTAGAGAACCTTTTTATAAGCAAGTGGTAATGACTTTCAATCAATAAAATAAATCTTTGGGAAATTAAAATATTAATCTTTTTGTTGGAGTGATTGAGCTAGGACTTGGCGAATATTTGATAAATGATGATATAGGTGAAACTTTAGGCATAAACCCTTTTGTGTATACATATTCTACCCAATATTACCAAGCTTTTAGAGAGTATGAAAAACTTTATGAAGATGCTTTGCCATATCACCAACATGATGGAAGAACCTTTATTTTTAGTGACCCACCACCATTAGGAAATGATAAGGATATAAGTGAGATTCTAACATTAGAAGATGAGTGAAATTTTGATGATGATCATTGTTGCCTAAATCAAAGGGTTGATTTTTCATATTTCACTAACTTAAACACTTGGATACTAAGAGTGGATGGTGCCTCTTCCAAGAAAGGATGTGGAGCAAAAATAATGCTTGTACCTCCTAGTGAAGCTCCTATTCTTAAAGCTATCAATTTCACACAACCTATGACTAACAACATGGTTGAATATGAAGCACTTGTACATGGGATCAAGCTAGCTCAATGGTATGACTTACCTAAATTTAAAATCTATAGTGACTCACAAATAATAGTAATCACGTCAATGGAATCTTTGATGATAAAGATGTCACCATGAAAGCATATAAAGCTTATATTATTAAAATTTTTAAGGAGTTCAAACACATAATTACTGAACATATACCAAGAGGAGAAAATTATGTTCCCAATGCGCTAGCCCAAATGGCCACTACTTTGGATGTTCCTTTTAAACACAATGCTTGGGATTTTGAAATTATTATTGAAAAAGTTAAGTCTTATTCTATTTTGGATAATGTCTTTTCTTTTCAAGTGTTTGATGATGATATCCATGTTTGTAAATTTCCATTTTTTGAAGGAGAACTTAGTGATCAAGGAGATGTATCAAAGGATGTTGTGTTCTTAAACAAAATATCTCCTGAAATAGTAGTTAGGGAAGCACTATTTGATGATTTATATACTAAGATTGTTGACTTATCTAAAAATACAAATTGAAAAATGTTAGCTGACACTAAAACAATTTAGATTCAAAATAAAGGAAGATAATACCTTATTAAAATAGGAGTCTATTTACATCTAGATGAAAGGCAAAGCCTAGTTGAATTGCTACATGAGCTTAATGATGTTCTTACTTGGACCTATGAAGATCTTAGAACTTTTAATCCATTAGTGATGATACATACAATTTCCCTTAGGCTAGAAACAAAACCATTTAGGTAGAAATTCAAGCCTGTAAATCCAAAGATTGAGGCTCTCATGAAAGCAAAAATTGATAAGCTTCTAGAATCCAAAATTATTTACTGAGTGAGAGACTCAAGTTGGATATCAAACTTAGTGCCTTTTAGGAAGCGAACTGGTGAATTAAGGTCATGTATTTATTTTTGTAACCTTAATACTTCTTACATCAAGGATAATTATCCACTACCTCTTATGGAGGAGCTATTGCAAATTGTGAATAGTGCTCAAATGTATTCCTTTTTAAATGGGTATTCAAGATATAATTAGATCTTAGTGAGTAAGAAAGACCAGTATAAAAGGGATTTTACAACAAAATGGAGAACTTTTCAATTTGCTAAAATGCCCTTTGGCCTCATAAACATTGGTTCTACCTTTCAAAGAGCTATGGACAAAACTTTTGAGGGGCTAATTAGGAAGTGCATTATTATTTACCTAGATGACTTAACCGTTGTCTCCAAAGATCAAGGTAGGTACCTTAGAGACCTTAGACATGTTGTTATAAGATGTAGGTGATTCGACATCACCTTGAATGTAAAGAAATCCATCTTCAGAGTTCAAACTGGTAAATTTCTGGGTCATACAGTAACTAAGGAAGAGATTGCAATTGATCCTAAGTAGGTAAATGCAATTTTAGAAGTACCTTATCCTTTATCCAAGATTGATCAAAGGGCTTTCTTTGGAAAAATTAACTTTGTTAGACAATTTATTCCTATCTATGCTGAACTAGTCAGACCATTGAATGAGATGCTTAAGAAAGAAAGTAATATGCATTGGATAGATGAAAGAAGAAACCCTTTTCTTGCTATTAAAGAGGCCATTATAAATGTCCCTATCCTACGTTCTCCTTGGTATGAAAATGATTTCCACTTATATACTTTTTCTAACGTCAAAAAGGTGTTAATGCATAAGTTTTAGACACATCAACACTAGGAAAAACTTATTTAGAGAGACTATCACCTAGGGTGCCTCCCATAGGGATGTAGAAACCCAAGAATAATCTTAGCTTGAGAGGGCTATGTGATGTTTCAAAATAGTAAATCAAACTAGAAATTGGTAAGACTTAAATTGAATAATTATCTTAAATATCAAGACTTAATGAAAATACAGTAAGTAATTAGTAAATTTAAACTTTACCCTAGTCTCATGTTGTTACTATTGGTCCATCGTTGCCAATGGTGCCCACTATTGGGCAGGAAAACCCTAGTTGCTATTGCTGAGAGGCAAACCTATTGCACATTGCTACCATCCTGTGTAGGGCACTATTTGAAGTTGCCACTACTGTCACGCTAACTGCCATGCCCCTCTACCACTGAGAGAAAGATGGAGCAATCTCGCAGTATTCGCGCATCTTAGCAATGCGTTGCCTGCCACTGTCATGGATCTCTGATGCAGGGGCACCATCTACCACTCATTGCTGCAAACATGTCTCTGATGCGTAGCAGTAGCTGCTACCAAGAGAGCTTGCTGAACACCACTGTCATCATGTGAAAAGGCAAGGGAGGAGAGAGGTTGCTTGTCGTTCTTCCTACCACATGCTTGTAGCTCTAGGAGGGAGGAGAGAGGCTTCTCATCATTCCACATACCACATGCCTGTAGCTCTAGGAGTAAAAGAGAGGTCAAACCTGCTATAGGAACATGCTCCCACCTCTTGTCCTTTGTTGCCTCATGTTGTCGTTGCTACCGGTCAGATAGTTGATGTGTTGTCACTTGCTACCATTACTAACTACCACCTGTAGTTGATGTGTTGTCACCTGCTTTTGGACCCCTTCTCCAAATGGGCATTGGGGAAGGTAGACATGATAAAGTGTGAAAAGAGGTAATAACTTAGAATCTATACTTTAGCAGGTAAGAATTGAATCTATAACTTCATATTTATAGATAGAATCAACAACTAAATAGAAGCAAAAATTTTTATAGATAGAATCATCAACTAAATAGAAGCAAAAATATTTATAAATAGAATCATCAACTAAATAGAAGCAAAAAATTTTATAGATAGAATCATCAACTAAATGGAAGCAAAAATATTTATAAATAGAATCATCAACTAAATAGAAGCAAAAATATTTATAAATAGAATCATCAACTAAATAGAAGCAAAAATTTTTATAGATAAAATCAACTAAATAGAAGCAAAAATAAATGTGTTTACACTAAAATTCAAAGCAAAAATTGAAATGAGTGTCTTGAGTATTGTATTACCCTTAAATACTATGCATTTATTTTATTAGCTTTTATAGAGTAGAGAAAATGAAGTTATGAGGAAGGCTCTCTACCGTCTTTAATTTTAAAAAAGCCATTTAATTTCAAAATTAGTGGCAATGTTTTAACAGCAAGATCAACATGTTTTGTTTTGTTTTCTCCAGAAAAAGCTTGATAAAAAACTATGCTATAAGGCCATACATGGACCGTAATCTACCAAAAAGAAGAGTAGAACATTTCAAATAATTGCTTTACCCTTGACATTTACTCAGAGCGCTAGTGAAAAACTTTAAAAAATATCGAGTCGAAAAGTTTTGACATCACAACAACTTTGCACAAAAAACAAAATTCTTTACAAAATCAAGTCTCTGTGCTTCAACAAAAGTAAATTCTTAATATATATCTTAGGTTGCTGCTTCTTGAATTGTTTCTTTCTTTCTTTGGATTTCCTCTCCTGGCTTCATCTTAGGTTCAGGAAGCACCATGCACCTGCCAAAATTTAAAACAATAAAAAAAATACTAATACGGTTTTAAAAAATAATTAATTTTTTTATTCACACCCACAACAGTATTACATATGGCACATTAGTTATGGAACCTTGCTATAAAGTCCGGAATCGTCCTAACAAGGCAAATAATCATAGCTAAATATCACAGGGAATGCTACACATGTACAAAGCCACTTAAAATTTCAAAATAGAAAAACACCTCTTGTAAAATTTTGAGTGTTAACAAAAATCCAATAAAACACCAGAAATAGCAAAATTTTTATATTTGGCAAATATTTTAAAATACGTGTAGTAGCAATGTTGTACAGTGCTTAGATATTACCTTAATTATATGACAATGCTGTTGTCAGTTATGTGGATTTGGATTCCAACGGTCAAAATCATCTCCAAATACGTTGTATAAAGCATCGAAGTCAGAGCGTGATTGTTCCCTGATACCGTTGTTCAGAGCCTGTCCTAGCTCATCAAACCTCTCTTCGTTATTGTTTCTCAGTGCAACCTCAGGCTGCAAATTCTTCGCAATATTTTCTGCAAAGCATTGTCTGGTTCAAAATCTTCTCCTTGTTTGCTTGCAAAGTGGCTGCAAAATTCATCTGTCCTTCAACTCTCTGTGAATCAAGATTTGGAGTAAAAGTCTCTCTGAGATTTCTTCGCAAACCGTTCTTACCTTGAAAACTCCAAGATGGTTCAAATTCTGCCCACAATAACCCGAAAGTGTGCATCCTCTTGACGCAACGGATCCTGTTGCAATCAGTCTTCTTGGAATGGAGTGCTGAGGTTGTCCATACTGAATTCTGGAATATGGGTTTTGGTTTTGCCATGAACAGTTCTGATTGACCTGAATCATCTGATATCCCTGTCCCTGAAAAATCCCAGGATTCACAGTTGTGGATGTAGCTTGAAGAAATCCAGGATTTTGTTGCATGTCAAACTCAGCATCACTAATTACTAGAGCCTCGCTCGTTTCCCTGTAGCTAGCAGCCGTGTTTGAACCAATAGTATCACTGTCATTCATAGTTTACATTTGCAACGCTTGGTTCATATCAAACCACCGCTGGCTACCTGCAATCGACAGATATTGTGCATGGGTGCCAGCAGTCTGAATCTCTTGTTGCTGCTGTTGCCCTGGATACCATCCTTAGACATTCTGATTTTGGGGTGCCCAGGCACTGTAACAAGTATGATTGGTATTTTGGTGAACTAAATTTTGATTATGAACTCCAGGGAAATTGCTGCTGCCATATTGTGTAAGCCCGGTCCTTTGGTAAGCAAACTGACCAATATTTGGATTCATAAACATAAGTCCATTTTCATTAATTTCCAAATCAGAGTCCAGAGTTTCACTGTGACGGCTGAAAGTTTCACCTACATTGGCTTTGGATTGTAGAGAGTCAAGGTACTCTTGAGTCCAGATTTTGATATTACCTTAGTAACGATTCCTGTGATCATATCCCTGACAAGTTGATTTCGCAAAGATGTAACACAGGGAATTGCGTTGGAGTCCTCATCTTTTGATAACACTGAACACTGCAGCATCTGTGAGAATGCTGACCTCAAATGAGTTCTTCAAGCAGAAACCCCCTCCTTTCTTGAACGTAGTCATACTCTTTTTATCATCCTTAATACGAGCCATTTTGGTATTACCTTTTCCCATCTTTTTTGAAATCTTTCACACTCTCTCTGCACTTCTTATTATCTAGCCTTTCGTCCTCCCTGTACCATTTGGCAAAGTTCAGGATTGAAATTGAAATACTTATAGCTTTTCGGCCTTTTTAATGTTTATATTAATAACAGCTGTTTCACTTCAGATTGTTTCGCTTTGGGTTCTGGCTTTTTCAAAACATAAAACATAAAAAAGAATTTTTTAAAAATATCCATATCGTATTGCAACAAAAAGAAATAGGATAACTGGTAGATGAATATGGCTTTTTAAAATCTCGCTCAATTCGATGAAAACATTGACCGTTTAATCACCAGAACATATCTATTTGCACTATCCTGTAAAATCTTTAATTTTTACTGTTTTAAAAAGTTTTTAACCTTTTTCTGATATTTGTGTAATCTTGAAACTGAAATTGAAGCCTTATTATGTTGGAACTTGAAAGATTTATACCATCTATTCTACTATTTTAGAGAATCATGAAAAATAGAAACATGACCCTGCACCAATGGGACAACAAAAAGCAAATCATATAATATCAGAGGAATAAAATAACTTGGAGATAAATGTAGCAATGATTTCCTATTTTTGCAACTCCTACTCCATGCATCTTGTGCAGGTTCATCTCATGTACAGGGATTCTAGGAAGTGTCTCCACCATGCTTTAACTCCCATGCATTATACAGTCCCTTAAATCCCATGCATCCTTTCCTTGCTGTGAAGAGAAGTTTTATGTTTTTTTTTTTAATTCCAAATCCTTTTCTTGCCAAGCCCTTGGCAAGGCCTAATTCTTTTCTCAACCAAAAGAGAAGGTTTCTTTATAGTTTGGATCCCACATAATTGGGTAATTGACCCTCAATACTTTAAATTCAATCACTTTTTGTTTCAGATAAAGGATATCTCTAACGCGCCAGCAAAAGCCGCTGGGGTTGGCACGTCATTCATTAGTCATAGAATCTAGCCACTATTACTCAATGTTGAATCTTTGGAAAGTGGGTTCAAGGTTATATTTGATTAAAGCACCTTCTGGACTGTAGCTGACATACCATATGAATGAATGATAAATACACTTGGATTTAATGTTTCAGTGTTCATACCATGTTTCGAGTATAGCATTGCAACAGAGAGTATTCGTTGCGTAGACATACCGATTCACTAAGCTAAATCATTACAAATTTCTAGCATTTATAACAAATGTCAACTTCCAAGCAAGTCACGAAAATAAACTTACTGATAGCCAGTAAATGGAAATATGGGATTAATTGCTGGTCGTAATGCTTTCTGATAATTTCTTTGATTTTATGTTCAACCTATTTTTACCCTTTTCTGGCAACATGTGTTTCCAGGCTTTTAAACATTGAAACGAACTCCTACTTGGATTTTAACAATCAACTTCCGTCGTTGACAACTAAAATCACCGTCAAAATCAGCGTATAATCGGAAACTTGTGTTATAGCCATAGCATCTCTAGCCTTTGAATATTTAATTTGAAGAAAATCTATCTGTATAATTTTTTAAAAAATTGATTTTTTTTAATATTAAAGTGAGTCTTCATTGTATTTCTTACCATCAATATTATCGCCTTCTTTTTCTGTCTTTAGAACAGTATAGCTAAAGCCCGGTGTTACTTCTTGCATTCCAAATAATGTTACTTCTTGCAATATAAGCTAATCATTCTTAAGGAAAATTTGGTATTTCCTAAAGCTCAATGTTAGCACGTCGAGTTGGATGCCCAAATGCTGCAAGAAGAAATTGTTCAGCTTTGTGCCTTTGAATAACCCCACACGACATGTTGTTCTAGAGCTACTTGGCTATTTTAGAATTGATAAACTTGTATGAATAATGCCAAACTTTTAAAAGCTAGAAATGGAAAAGGAGATGGCAATGTGGGATGCATCATAAGCCAAAGCTAAATCACATTCATTAAGAAAGATTATAGTCTCTTTGTACAAAGAGAACAAGAGTCTAACCAAGAAAAATTGGATGCTAAAGGTTTGTACAAAGAGAACAAGAGTCTAACCATCAAAAATTGGATGCTAAAGGTTTAGAAAGGAATAGAGTTATTTGAAAATAACCTCCAACACATTTCAGAATAAATGGCCAAGGCTACTTTAGAGATATCGAGGTTGAGTAGAGAGAACCATACTTTGTCCATGCATGAGGTTAGTAGATGACATTAGAGATTGTGACTTAGAAGAAAAAAGAAAAGAGACATGGGATGATAAATACTCATTATAGAAACAAGGTAGGATTGCAGAAGGAGATTAATGAAAAGGAACTTAAGGCAACCAAGACCAAGTTAAATGTCTTCTTTCAATAACCAATAGTTGTTGCATTGACAAGTGCATTGAATGATATCAAAATAATGGGTTAGGTATAGGTCAAAATAAAAAACTTGCAAATTGAAGACTTAATCAATTATCTTGGTGATGAGACTTGATATGTTAGGTAGCTGAGTCATGGGGATATCATGAAGCATCATCTTGTCAAGTGTATTAGTTGGCTGAGATATCATAGATGTTATATCGTTGATGTTACATCGCATCTATGTTGTAGCATCCCTATTGGTGCATCTCAATTGGCTGCTACATCGTAGATGCTATATTACATTTGCTATATCATAGATGTGATATTGCATCTACTATAACTTAGCTGCATTGGCACATCCCCATTGACACCACCTTGTTGATGCATTCTTGTTAATGCATTCCTATTAATGCAATACCTATATTTGCCTATAAATATGGGAGAACCCACCACGTTTTTGGCATCATTTGGTTAGTAGTGTAGCCAAGCTCTTGCATTGTTATTCTGTAATCCTAGAGAATAATCAGTGAGTGCCCGCAGTCTAGATTTAAGTCAATTATACAACATCTTATTCAAGTCACATTGTACATAAACATAATCCATGAATGTCAATAAGATCGAGATTGATTCCTATTCATTGTAGCACTTTGAATTAGAATTGATTTTTTAATGTAATTTATTTTCCATGTAAGTAGTTGATGAGTGGTGAGGTACCCCTACACTCAACCATACAAAACGAGTGTAGTACGCACGATCTGGTTGAACTTCGTAGACTAAATGCCTATGCGCCCCATGGAACACTTGGGGTTAATCATTCGTTGTCTTCCCAGACTTGTAGTTGTCACGGTGCATGGTTAAGTAAGTCTGAGGTATATGATTTTTATAGTTTTTATGTGTTTTTCTCCTATGCTATCGAGGTGAAGGGTTGAGAGAGCTAACTAACTCTAATTAAGAACTAAGTCTAAATTAACTAGCATCAGCATCTGTTCCCACTTACTGTACACACCCTAAAATATGCAATTGTGGCTACCAAACACTAATCGTTACTGGGATCACCACACGTAATGCACATGCTCAAAGTGGTCATACTGAGGCACTTAACATGCATAAACGTGATGAGAAGCCGATTCCTTGACTAGCCGTACACATCCGTAGATGCTCGTAATCAAGTCGTACTCATCCTACATTCTAGGAGTTGAGGGTGAGAGAGACTAATCACGAAGAGTAGCCGATTCCTTGATTAGCTGTACACATTTGTCAATGCTCGTAATCAAGTTGTACTCATGTCGTGCTAATACAGGTAATAAATAACATGTAATAAATAACAAGTAATAAATCCTATTCCATGCACTGCAAGGTTTATCTACAAAGCTCGTCTTTATTGTCGTACAGAACTTACGTTTAGGTACAAAGTTGCTCGAATAAAGATCCGTTCACTTGGGGACTCCTACTGTGGGCACATGGAAAATATTTTATCTCTAGAGTGATCAAACTGCCAGAGTTTCCCTACTTTTAGCCTAGGATAGAAAATGAGGGGAGTGCCGCTTCTTATTTATAGATTTGGCGACGAACCGCGATATTGCGAACCTCCATACCCCATGACTAATTGCGAACCTCCGGTAGTGTTAGAATGGAGAAGGAACATGAGTAAGAAAGATAGATAAAAAGGGACAACTATGACATCGATGAAATGGATGTCAAGATGGAAATGAACAAAATAAAATTAATTGCAAAATGTTAAGGGAAAGAATTTAACTAATGATCTAAATAGGAGTGTCAGGGGGTCCTCCCCAAAGCAAGCTCATGCCCTTAATGGCCTAACAAACGCACATTCAAACAGTCCGTAGGCCCTAGGAATGTCACTTGGAACAAGAGTTAAAGTCTTAACCGCAAGAATTTACCAAAAAGAAAACAATGCATCAACCAAAATATATACACTAATGATGCAACCGACAATGAGGTGAACAATGGAGAGAAGGATGGAGAGAAGAAAATGGAATGGAATCCCAAGAACAAGGTGGTGTACAGCCCCTTCTGTGTGTTATGATTAGTGTGACTTAGCAAATCCCATTCCAAGTTTGCCCTCAAACCAACCACATCCAGTGACTTCACATCAATGCATTCGGCCGAACCATCCCCTTGAAGTAACAAGAATGCATCCTCCAAGAGCCACCACCATTCCGACGAAACAAAGGAGGGAATGGAAAGTGAGAAGGGCCTTAGTTAGAGGGAACACTTTTGGTTCCATAACCAGTGCTTGTAGCACAAGTTTATTCATCTAAGGGGTGTGCTTTGAATTCTCACTTTCTTTATTTTTTTTCATGCTTTGTGTTTTTATGCGTGAGAACCACACAATGCAAAGACTTCTTATTTTTATTGACTCAACTTTCGATAATTAGGTAACATTGGAATGGCAAGAAAACTCAAGAAGAAAACATCCAAGCACCCAAGAGAATGACCAACACAAAAGCATCAGGTTCCCTTGAAGTCACATCCTTTTCAATCCTTGAGTCCTTCCTTAGTTTGAGAAATGCCCAATCACCAATTTGTTTAAGTTCTTATTAAGAAGGGACTATACATTTCCAAGCCGGGAGAGACCATAGAACTAGTGGGTGGATGGATGGATGAAGTGAACTCATTACCTGTCATATCAAAAAAAACATACCTTAGTATCAACATTGTGACTTAAAGGTAAAAACCAAACATTAGCAATCAATATGAAAACAATTCATACCATTAGTCTGAACACTTATTATGGGACAAACTTAGAGGGTGGATCACACACACACACACAAAATGGAAAAAGTATGATGATGATGTAAAACAAAAACTAGAAAAGTTAAAGAAATTTGTAAAACAAAAATGTGTAAGACAAAAAAGTTGTAAAACAAAAACATGTAAAACAAAAATTGAAAAAGAACTGAGGACCCCATATGATTAGTATAGGTGGCCATCTCCCCCATGGCTGAGTTGTAAGAGAGAGATCCGAAATAATGAGCGTCTATTTGAATTTCTAAGAAGTGCCCAACTTCTCCCAATTGATTATCTTAGATTAAGGGGTGGAAGTTGGCGATGCTCATATTCCAATGTGTCTATGCCTTTGTTGTTGGCATGGGTTTCCTCAGTTCGTTCCATGCATATTTTTCAGTTGCTCTTTCGAGTAGCTGTCAACCACGAGGTGTCTACTACTTGTGTGGTTGACACATACATGAATCTTTGTTGCAAAGTTTCAAGGGAACACCTGTTACATGGAGGCATTTCCTCCATGTCATCACCCAATGAATCACTCTATGTGATGCATGGAACTTTCCTCTTCTCGATCTTTCCACAAATTTTTATCTTAGAAATTTCCAAGGAAAGATCATGGATCCTAAGGCATGCGTCTACTATACTAAGCCATGCCCTTCCCATTATAATTGGGAAGTCCTCTTCGTTGTTGTTAACTTCAATAACCAGAAAATCAGCTGGGTAAGACCAACCACACACAGTGGTGATGGTGTCCTTCACCAATCCCAAGGTAATGGTGATGGATTGGTCTACCAGCTCTAGTTGGATGTTGCTCTTCTTAAGTTGGGGCAAGTTCTAGGCATGATACATCTCTCGTGAAATTAATTTGACTCCGGAACCTGAGTCAAGAAGAGCCCTATGTGGTTCATTTTCGGTGATCTTCAAATAGATTAAGGGACTTCCAGGGTCAGTTAGATTCTTGGGAAGGTGGCTTGCCTTAATCCAGTCAGTTACGGTATGTGTTAACATAACCATATGCGTTATGCTCTGTGGGACTGAAGGGTGCTCCGAAGTGTTAGATGGTGGAGGAGTGTACATGGGCCTAACCGCTTGTTGTTGTGAGAGTTTTTCTGGGCTTTTGGTTCTGAAGTAAGGTCTTCTCTTTTCACAGTTGTCAGAACCAGCAGCAGGTTGGAAATTTATAGCTTTCGCAGCATGACGTTGCTGTGGTTGAGGAGGAAGTTCCCCTTGCATTGTTGGAGCAAGAGGTGTTATGGGAACTACTTGTGGTGGAAGAGATGCGGATGGATTAGGAGGATGGTGTGGGTATGGAGTGTCTCTCGGAGGAGGAGTCCTTCTAAAGTACTCCCGAACTTGGTAGTGATGGTTGGGGGTTGTGTGACTCATAGAGTCACTTGGAGAAATTAGCCACTGCACATAATAACCATATGGATCAGGCTGCCGGTAAGGGTACTAATGTTTCGACGATGGAATCCCCCATGACTGCGGGTATTGCCACTGCTGATGCTATCCGATGGGCTGTGGTGGAGTTCCACTTGGATAATACGTTAGTGGTTGGTGGAACTACCTTGGGTTACCTTGTGGATAAGGTAACCTTCAGGGTGTTTGCTGTTGGTTGAGTCTTAGATTAAGTGCAAATACCCCAGACTCCTGTAGATGTGAGATGATGAGGCAACATCCCTTAGGATGGTCATAATGGTAGATCTCACATCCACCGTCATCTTCTGTGTCAGAGTCCACAGCCACATCAGAGTTAGTGATTTTCCCCTTACCCTTGTTATGTGCAGGGCTTAAATCTCTCTACTTTTTCTTACCTTTGTCACTACTTTGTTCAACCTTAGACTATTCTACAATTTTTAAGATAATTTTAATTTTAGAGTCTAAGGAACTCCATACGTCATCTACCTTAGCTACTATTTCTGTTGTTAATTTTTGGATCGGAAAGGTTTTTTGGTTCACCAACTCTTCGATTGGTGAATCACCCTCTTCATCACAACATTTCACTCCCTTCTTTCGAAGGGAGGGATAGCTGTTGTATTCTTCTACACTTTCCCTTTTACGTAGATCACCTTCTTCATTTGCTACTTGCTTCAACAAGCTATGCACTTCATGGGCTCTAAGTTTTGATAGTCTCCCTTGGGCATAGGTTCCAAGGGTTCTTCTAGGTTCATGCCTTAGCCCATCCACGATGTGGCGAAGTTGATCCCGCTGAGCATACCCATGGCCTCGGCAATGATGTAACAATGTGTAATAGTGGGCCATGGTAGCATCCAAGGGTTCATATGTACCTTGTTTCTAGCCTTGGATCTGCTTACGCAAATTGGACACTTTGGAGTACATCTGATACTTTTCATTGAATAGTTCTAGCATCGTACTCCACCTCTTGATGGTTTCTAGTTCTAAGGATTGGTACCAGCTCTCTGCTTCTTCGGTGAGTATCCTTGAGAACAACTTAAGTTTTTGCCACTCATTTTCTATATTCTGCAAGGTGTAGGCATCGTGGAATGCCTGTAAATGATTTTGCAGATCAACACTGTATCCACCTTCAAATCGTGGGATATTGTTCATGTTTAAATGTTTGATCAGACTATCTTTCAAATGCCTTGTGGGAATCCTAACTACCTCTGTTATGTCAAGCATACTTTGGGTTGTGAATAAGGGCTCATCATGATCATCTCTTTCATGACACCTGTGATGTCTGCGTTGTTCCCTACTCTCCCTACATCCTTGCCCTTGTCCTCTCTCTTGACTTCCCGTCGAGGTCTTTCATCCTTTTTACTTTTGTCCTTACCTTTATGTTCATGGTGGTTGTGCCTAGATGTGGAAGGAGAGGGTGAGTGATGTGAAGAAGGGGAAGAAGAAGGGGAACCATCGCCATGACGATGTTTCTTGCCTTCTCTTTGGCCGCTACGGCCCCGATCGTGGTGACGATCTAAGTGCCCGTCCTTAGCATAAGTGGTTGTTCCCTCTATGAAAAGTTGGTGTTCATGGGAATCAGAACCAGGGATATGTATCATTAATCATAGGTTTTGATACCCAACCTCCTCATCATCGTTAGGAGGGGGAACATCTTTTGCTAAAGAACCCGTGATAAGGGGTTCCTCATCTTCTATTTCGCTAAGGACGTGCAGGACCTTGCCCTTCAACAGGGCATGTTGACTCTTCTACCTTAAGTCTCTCATACATTGGGCATTTGTGGGATAATAATCCCTCATGTCAAAGTCTTTCACAACATATTCAGCAAATAGTTCTTGCATGTCAATCTGTGCCAAGACACGGAAAAGCATCTGAGAGACTGATCGATCTGGGGGTAACACAATGTTACCTTGCAAATCTCTCCATCGCAGCTATTCATCTTGATGGAGAATAAAAGTAAAGTCTGGAATATACTCATCGGGATAAGTATAAACTATCTTGTATTTTTTAGGACTTGGCTGATTTTGGTTATGTTTTTTATGTTGCCGAATGTCTCGTGTATGGTCCTTAGGTGGTGAGTTGCTCTTATGAGAAGAAGGCATTTTTATCGGTGTGCTAATTTCATCATTATATAAATTTTTATCTTTTGATTAACCTGAAGGTTCATTAAGGATCACAACGATGTGAGTGATATCCCTTATGTTCTATTCAGCGCACAAACACCTAGTCCCTGGCAACAGCGCCAATGATGAGTGGCGAGGTACCCCTACACT